>CM067360.1:1090164-1617664 GCA_034401795.1 Chaetoderma sp. LZ-2023a
ACGACACGACGATGTTCTGAATTCCCCATTACTTAGCAATCTTTTTTTAACTGAACATGAACTAGCTATGGCATCTGCGGTAGCCTAGGTCTGATCGAATCCGAGGTAATCTCCCTCCGTTCGGCGCCAAGAGTAGCATGGGCCTAATTAAACGGCATGTAAATTCTGTATGCAAACACAATTTTAATAGCCAATAATTATACAATATAGTTGAAGTGCAATCAAAATCCGTCTCCCTTATATAAATTGTTCGAGCATACAGTAAGAAATAAGCAAGAAATGCAAATCCGAAAATGCGCAAAACGGGAATTCTGATTTCAACTTTTTCAAATCGGGCAATCGATAAGCCAACTGTATGTATGTCACTTAAGTTACGGCTAACAGAGCCATGCACAGCAATCAATAGTCAACAAGGCAGATATCGAAAGCGCTTTCGAGAAATTTCCGTTCGTACACGCGATATTTGTAATCGGTTCGAGTACAGTTTTTCCTGCTAAATACGCTTGTACAATGTTTGTTCTTTTATTAAACAGACCGATTTCCTCTAAATTGGTTATCAAAACGGTGCTGGAAAATCCCACAAATCTTGCTTAGAAGAATATACATGAAAAATAATTCTTACTGTCTCTGAATTAATACACCAATAATTTCTCAGCAAAAATCTTCATGTGTGGGGCTTGGTGATTCCTTTCTCAGCAAAAATCTTCATGTGTGGGACTTGGTGATTCCTTTCTCAGCAAAAATCTTCATGTGTGGGGCTTCGTGATTCCTTTCTCAGCAACAATCTTCATGTGTGGGGCTTCGTGATTCCTTTCTCAGCAAAAATCTTCATGTGTGGGGCTTCGTGATTCCTGCTCAGCAATTTCATAATAAGAAAGGGGGAAGATTTTTATAGTTGAGTTAGGATAATTAAAACTAAGAAAAATCTATTGAATGAATGGTGACACTTTTCTGACGTCATCACACCAATTAGGTGTGATATAGCCATTGTGGTGAAATACAAGATGACACAAATATTTCTTTATCTGCGGTCACTTCCATAACCTCTTGGCCAAAGTTATTTGTCCAGATTGCTTCAGCTAGGAATGCCTCCGATAATGCTGATAAGGTCATACCAATTGTTCCTTGCATCGAACCCACCCACCCGGGCTGCCTTGTCGATAAGCAACTATATCCATATACGTGAGGCGCGCTAACCCACCACATCTGACGTATATTTAATGCTGCAGTAGAAATCAGCCAAATACTGGCCACAAAAATGGCTCCTAACACAAAGTGTACGAATGGCTGCGTCCAATCTGTCACTCATGTATAAGACGTCAAAATCGATTACGTGACAGGTAGGCTGATGTCACAATCAAAGTGCATAATGATGACGTATTTAGCTCCGACATGAACATTGAATCGTCTGTCATGTGTACGAATTGTATGTCTTTACTATTTAATAAACATTCTGTTGAATACTTTGAAGTTGAATATTTTGAAACTAATTTATTGCCACAACAGAGCCCAGTCAAACGAGTTTCAAAATATTCAAAACCTTACCTGTGTAGTTTCCTTGAAACGGGATTCTGGTAATTCATCTTAATGGGTACAAGTTTTGCTTAAATCTGTTCGTTTGCTCTCATCCTATCTTCTAACTTTTATTCCTTGAGAAGCCATCGAGAAGATGTTCTTTGCCAAACATCTGTGTGCTAGTCTAGTTATAATAATAAAAATAATAATAATAATAATAATAATAATAATAATAATAATAATAATAATAATAATAATAATAATAATAATAATTACTATGACATAGTGGTATCGAAGCGATAATACATAAAAACTCAGACTTATGATCAGTATGCGAGCGAGAAAATATTTATTTTGTTTCAAAAGCGTATATCTAAATTTTAACTCCACCATGCATCCTGCTTTTCACCTGTGTCTGGCGCGTGTTATGCTTGAATGGGATAAACTAGCATCAATAGAGGGTCATGTTTGGTAGCTTCAATGGTCGCTAAGAGAGGTTCATGTTTGGTCGCTTCAATGATCGCTGATTGATTTTCATGTGTGGTAGCGTTAAGGATCGCTAATAGAGGTGCATGTTTGGTAGTTTCAATGATCGCTAATAGAAGTTCAAGTTTGTTGGCGTCAATGGTCGCCTATAGAGGTTTATGTTTGGTAACTTCAATGATAGCTAATAGAGGGTCATGTATGGTAGCTTCAATGATCGCTATAGAAGTTCAAGTTTGGTGGCTTCAATGATCGCTAATTGATTTTCATATTTGGTAGCTTTAGGGATCGCTAATAGAGGGTCATGTTTGGTAACTTCAATGATAGCTAATAGAGGGTCATGTATGGTAGCTTCAATGATCGCTAATAGAAGTTCAAGTTTGGTGGCTTCAATGATCGCTAATTGATTTTCATGTTTGGTAGCTTTAAGGATCGCTAATAGAGGTGCATGTTCGGCAGTTTCAGTGATCGCTAATAGAGGGTCATGTTTGGTAACTTCAATGATCGCTAATAGAGGGTCATGTATGGTAGCTTCAATGATCGCTAATAGAAGTTCAAGTTTGGTGGCTTCAATGATCGCTAATTGATTTTCATATTTGGTAGCTTTAGGGATCGCTAATAGAGGGTCATGTTTGGTAGCTTCAATGATCGCTAATAGAGGTGCATGTTTGGTAGCTTCAATGATCGCTAATAGAGGGTCATGTATGGTAGCTTCAATGATCGCTAATAGAAGTTCAAGTTTGGTGGCTTCAATGATCGCTAATTGATTTTCATATTTGGTAGCTTTAGGAGGGTTATGTTTGGTAGCTTCAATGATCGCTAATAGAGGTGCATGTTTGTTAGCTTCAATGATCGCTAATAGAGGGTCATGCTTGGTAGCTTCAATGATCGCTAATAGAAGTTCAAGTTTGGTGGCTTCAATGATCGCTAATTGATTTTCATATTTGGTAGCTTTAGGAGGGTTATGTTTGGTAGCTTCAATGATCGCTAATAGAGGTGCATGTTTGTTAGCTTCAATGATCGCTAATAGAGGTGCATGTTTGGTTGCTTCAATGATCGCTAATAGAGGGTCCTGTTTGGTAGCTTCAATGATCGCTAATAGAGGTTCATGTTTGGCAGCTTCAACGATCGCTAATAGAAGTTTATGTTTGGTAGCTTCAATGATCGCTAATAGGGGGTCATGTTTGGTAGCTTCAACGATCGCTAATAGAAGTTCAAGTTTGGCAGCCTCAACGATCGCTAATAGAGGTTCAAGTTTGATAGCTTCAATGATCGCCAATAGAGGGTCACGTTTGGTAGCTTCAATGATCGCTAATAGAGGTGCATGTTTGGTTGCTTCAATGATCGCTAATAGAGGGTCCTGTTTGGTAGCTTCAATGATCGCTAATAGAGGTTCATGTTTGGCAGCTTCAACGATCGCTAATAGAAGTTTATGTTTGGTAGCTTCAATGATCGCTAATAGAGGTTCATGTTTGGTAGCTTCAACGATCGCTAATAGGAGTTCAAGTTTGTTAATTAGCGATCATTGAAGCCAACAAACTTGAACTTTTTCTGACCTCTGATTGTGCTAATAGAGGGTCATGTTTGTCAATTAGCGATCATTGAAGCCACCAAACTTGAACTTCTTCTGACCTCTGATTGTGCTAATAGAGGGTCATGTTTGGTAGCTTCAATGATCGCTAACAGAGACTCATGTTTGGTGGCCTCAATGATCGCAATGGATCAGAATATTTTGGAACTAATTTGACTGAGAGAGCTGTCAGTAAAGTATTCAATGTTTATTAAATTGTATTCATTTCAGGCGCTTGTCGGACTGATGTCAGCTAATAAATGATGTATTTTGGTTATGACGCCACATACTTGCGTTGCATAGCGGATGCCACCATAACATAAAACAGGTTTTTAAAACCTTTTCTTATAACATTTATCTTACATCTCAGTATCTCAATTGCAAGCGGTTGAATCGTTTCAAACCAACCTGACTGCGAGCCTTTATCGTGTCCAAAGGGAAATGGGTTTTGACAACTGAAGATCAGTGACGTATTAGATCACCCTGCCCGCAATGAAGATGAGGTGCGACTGTTGTTGAAACGGTTACTGATAGATACCAAATGTATAATACATATACGTGTAGAGTGTGTAGATTGTAGATTTGGGACGAGATTTCCTAGATAGTATATGCGCAAAGTCATCCAGATTTTATCTACAAAGAGATGTCATATTGTTAACGGGTTGATGCTCCAGCAAACCGACTGCATTGTTAGTTATACTGACATCTTTTCCCTGTTTCTGAGCGCCGTGTTCTGTATCTGTATCTGTACGAATACTAGGCAAAATCCTAATGGACATCACGCCTAGGTGCGGGCCTCGTAAACATGGCTGGGTTTCACAGTCCGCAAGATTAAAATTGGCCAATGATCCATTTAAAAACTGTATGTACACTATTTACATCGTCTCGTTCGGTCTTAGAATGTCGTCTCACGGATGTAGGTCTTAAATATCTCTACATCCGTGGCGGTGACTGTTTCTTCAGCCAGGTTGTTCCATATTGGTACAGTTCTCTGTAGAAATGAGCTATGGTACTGGCTAACTGGTGTTTGATATGGATGTAGCTTTAGTGGGTGACTGTGTCTGGTGGTGTTTACGTTGTCCCACTTAAGATGGTATTCTGTCGGTATAGCTACTTGCCCATGCAGGATCTTGTACATGAAGATGACATTGGCCTTCATTCGCCGCTGTGCAAGGCTTTCCCATCCCAGTCGGTTCATCATTGCTGAGATACTCTCCCTCGGATAGAGGTACACTGGGCGACCTAGTACAAACCTTGCAGCCTTCCTTTGTACGGCTTCAGGTTGTTTTTTCAGGTCACATGTTGTGGATCCCAGACTGTTGAAGCGTATTCAATTTTTGGTCTGACCAGCGATTGGTAGGCACGTTCTTTGACGGATGTTGGGCATGATCCTAGATTTCTTGTTACGAATCCAAGCACTCGGTGTGCAGATGATGTTGATTTAGATATCTGATTGTGCCATTTTAGGTTGTGTGTTAGTTGGACATCGAGGTATGACGCAGATTTACATTCCTCCAACCTTTCCCCACTCATTGTGTAGTGTGTGGTGAGGCATACTCTTCATTGGGCGACTTTGATGATAATACACTTGGATACGTTGAATTTCCTCTGCGATGTTTCCGTCCAGGCCATAAGTTTATCTAAGTCTGATTGGAGAATGGCCGGATCCTCTTCTGTATGTATGGTCCGATATACGAGGCAGTCATCAGCAAATACCGGATCGGGGAATTGAGGATGTTTGCTATGTCGTTGACGTAGACTAAAAAGAGGATTGGACCTAAAACTGATCCTTGTGGCACTCATGACAGGGCTTTTGTTGTCTCCGGGCAGACACCTGCGTGACAACATTTTGCTGTCTTTCACTGGGGAATGATGTTATCTATCCCAGAATGTTGCCTTGTATTCCGTAATGGTGTAATTTCAGTAGTAGGCGTTGGTGCGGTACCTTATCAAAAGCTTTTGCGAAGTCCAGTACTGCTATGTCTACCTGTCTTCATTGTTCCAAGGCGTGTGTGAGGCCATGGGTTGTCAAGATTAGTTGTGTTTCACATGATCTGTTTCGTCGGAAGCCATGTTGATTTGGATTGAGTATATTGTTTTTGTCCATATGATGCATTTTCTGGCTTGCTATGATACGCTCCATCACCTTGCACGTGACTGATGTTAGCGACACTGGCCCATAATTAGGCATTTTACTTTGGGAATCTACATCCGAAATTTAGAGTTAATCTGAGCTATCTGGTAATGCGATGGGGGGTATTGCGATGTCTACTATGCAAACAGCATCACATCTCGTATAACTGGCGGAATCATTTGTAGATGGGACAGGACCTAATGCATACTTAAGTGAGAGGTTTTCCAGCTAGATAATAGATCAAAGTAATTATGTGAGAATATGATAGACTACTCGTTTACGGATAGTTATCTCTGACAAGAGAGGTTCGACAGTCTTCAGTAACCAGGTGACTCCGTAATGCCACAAGGTGTAATTTTATGACAGATTAATATGCCATTGCTACAAACAGATAAAGAATTCAATACATTATTCAATATATTTGTTGATGTATTTAATGCTCTTTGCAGACCGCTGAAGTGTGGCGCTAAATACACAACAGCTCCTAAATGGTCTTACACTCTTGGGGAGATCAAAGACATTGCACATTATATCTGTCACAAATTTACCGCTATAAAGCGCCTGCCGATAATCAAGAGATACCATTATTATTTTTTTTAAATATTTAATCCATCTCGTGTCAACTTAACCGTTTAATGGTCAAGCGGGCCAAATATAGCGCCTGCCGTGACCTTAGCAAATGCCCATTCGCAGTCCATGGGAAAATTATTTTTTGAAAATTTAAAACTGTATTCACTGACTCGGTAAACGAGCTAGTTTTACCAATTGTAAATCTTTCAAAAAGATGTTTCTCTTGTCTTGCAAATAGAAAGTGTGTATTTTCTGGATCATAACCATTCAAATTGTAAATTTGCCAAAGAACGGCCTCTCTAGTTATAAGAACTATCCATTTGCAGGACAACACTTTGGTAAATTTCAGTGGTCAATTTACAAAAAGGTCTCTATTGCCTGCAAATGAGCATCCATTCAGCAAAGATTAAAATTGTCTTGATAAATCTTGACCAACCATCAAAGAGTTAATGGATATAAGTACGAATATGAGCAATCTTAGGCCGTGTTCACATCAGAAGGTTACTCGGACGTAAAGGCCATGTATCAAGTACTTTCCTAAATCTGGACACGCTGATTGGTCTGCGGATTAACAGATTCCAATTAGTTGATCCGACGAAAATCTGTAATACAAACGCAGTGCGTGTCATACGTAGGCCACTAGAGGCGCTTCTTAGCGTGAATCTTACATGCTCAACCACAGCGCCCTCTTGCTGCCTATGTCGTTTATGGTCCCGATGTTTGGGAAAGCGTGTTTTACAGGTATAAAACGGCACTAGTGAGAATAGAACACTTTTGATTCGAAGCAATACCCCCTCGGATTTATGTCGAAGTAACGGTTTCGATTATACAGATGAAAATACGGCGTTAGTGTCACTCATCAATTGTCTATTTCTAGCTATGCCCCGCCTATTTCTAGCGATGCCCCATCTATTTCTAGCTATGACCCTCCCATTTCTATCTATGCCCCTCCAATCTCTAGCTATTCCCCGCCTATTTCCAGCTAAGCCCCGCCTATTTCTATCTATCCCCGCCTATTTCTAGCTATGCCCCGCCTATTTCTAGCTAGGCCCCGCCTATTTCGCATTTCGAGGTATTCAGGGTAGGATTCTTTTCACGAAGGCATTGCAAAACAGACTTCAGTGAATGATCGTGTGATGGCTGATCTTTACCGTAAATGATGATGTCATCAGAAATATTATCCGCGCCGGATACTCCTTCGATTACCTGATGAATTGTTTGTTGAAAATCTCAGCAGCGCACGAAATACCGAAATTTAATCGTTTGTATCTATATATTCCTTTGTAGGTCGTGAAAGTTGTAATATGACGACTATTTTCGTCTAGCTCCAACTGATGATAGCCGTTGTTGAGATCCAGCTTGCTGAAGACAGTGGAGCTGTTCAATCGATAGAGTATGTCATGGACGGTCGGATTAGGATGATGTTGACGAATGATAGATTGGTGCGCATATCAACGCAAATCCTGATGGCTTCCGGATCCTTAAATTTTGGTGGAGTGACAATCGGACTTGCCCACGTTGTCGGTCCTGTTGCGGGTTCAGTTATGTCAAGTTGTGTAAACGCGCAAGCTCTTTGTCGATCTTGATTCGCTCGTGGAATGGTTGCCGTCGATGTGGTTGTGCTACTTCTGCCTATGCCCCACCTATTTATATCTATGCCCCGCCTATTTATAGCTAAGCCCCGCATATTTATAGCTATGCCCCGCCTATTTCTAGCTAATCCCCGTCTATTTCTAGCTAAGCCTTGCCTATTTCTAGCTAAGTCCCGCCTATTTCTAGCTATGCCCCGACTATTTCTAGCTATGCACCACCTATTTCTAGCTATGCACCACCTATTTCTAGCTATGCCCCACCTATTTCTAGCTATGCCCCGCCTATTTCTAACTAAGCTCTGCCCACTTTGCCTGTGTGTTGGAATTGATTTATATCCTTTGAAGCCTAAGTAGTTATATACAGGGTGTTGCAGAACAGAGCGCAGTGGGAGCTGCCGATCCACGATCCGTGGCTACAGGAGGGAAGGCGGGTTGTCAAAACAGGTCAGAACAGAGGTGGCTACAGGAGGCCGACTGTTGTAGACTGTTTTAATCGGTTGTAGCCACGGATCGCCGATCGGCGGCTACAGGAGGGAGGTGGGTTGACAAAACAGAGGCGATATATATATACCCCCCCCCCCCCCGGTGAGCCCCCATCCATTGTTCGGACCATGCCAGGCATGTACAAAACTTCCAGTTAGACCTACACCATCATAAGCTTATTCACGCCAGACAAGTACAAAACTTCCACTACAAATCCACTATTAGTAAAGGGTGATACCATCAAAAATCCCCTTATTAGAGAAACTCAACTGTATAGGTAAATATTATCCATTTTGACCTATAACATCATAAGTTTATTCACCCCAGGAAAGTACGCAACTGTATAGGTAAATATCTGCTATGGACATTGATGAAGTACTTAAAAAATTGGCAAGATCATTACAGCAGGGGCGTATTAGCCATACCACTTATGCAAAGAACCTGGCAGCTCTCCTTCCCGAGAGGCCAACCCCAACCCCATGCAGGAAGCTGCCACCCACTTCCGCGAAGCCAACCCCAGCCCCACACAGGAAGCTACCAACCACTTTCGAGAAACACACCCACCCAAAGCTAAAAACGCCACCCAAGTTCACAGATGAGGAGATTAACAGTTTTTGTGATGCTTTATTCCAGGAAATGAGGGACATACCTCCAGGATTTGTGATGGTCCCACATGCAATTAAGAACTCTCTGCGGGGATGGGAACTTCCTGGACATGGGGAAAAAGATCCAACAGCTTTCCTGGATAAAAACCTGGACAGGATCGAGAGGAAGTTGGTGGAAGAGGTCCTCGACCTGAAGGAGGTGAAGTTCAGCCTTGCTCTCAAGATCACTCTCCACAAGGAGAAGAATGACAGGACAGAGGTCACCACAAATCCCCCGTTCTGGTCTAAGCAGCATGTCATCATGAAGGCAAGCGATATTAGCGAGGCTGTGAAGGAGGCCAAAGGCAAGGTGCTGCAAGGCCTTGAGAACTACACCCGCGAGGAGTCTGGCTGGGCATTGTACCTCAACATCGCCAGATATCAACCACTACGTGGTGGGCCCTACATCGATCTTCCTCCTTAGATTAAGCAAAAACGTCCAATGGTTAAATGTCCAGAACAATGATGACCACTGTCTTCGCTGGCCTCTCTCGGCTGCTGCTTGTCCTGCAGACAGTAATCCCCAATGGACATCAAAGTATTTAGGGCACTGCGACACCCTTCAGAGGTGTCGACTCTCCAACCCCTCTCCACCAGCTTAACTGTGTTGAGCAGCAGAATGGCCTGGCCATTAATGTATTCGGGAATGACAAGGGTGTCTCCCCACTGCAGCTGAGTGAGGCTGACCCAGGCATTCCGAGGACAAATCTGCTGCTTATTGAGAAGGGCGGCAAGCAACACTATAGCTGGATTAAGGACCTGAATCGTCTGCTCCGTGACCAGAGTCGGCATAAAGAATGTAAACACATTTGTGAAGATTGCCTACATTGCTATTTTCGCAAAGACCTTCTCATCAAGCACAAACCGGAGTGCTGTGGTATTGGCGACAGACCAATGCGTACAAGAATGCCTACAGAGGACAGGAAGATGCTACAGTTCACCAACTACCAAAAGCAACTCAAGGTGCCATTCATCATCTATGCCGACTTTGAAGCCCTAACAACCAAGATTGAGGGGCCAGATGCGAATCCGGCTCAGAGCAGCACACAGAAAACGCAACACCATGAGATCTGTGGGTTCTCATACATTGTGGTTTGCTGTGACGGTGTCAGTGAACCACCAGTGCTGTATCGAGGAGAAGATGCAGCTAAGCACTTCCTGGACCGGTTAGCACAGGAAGAGGAGAAGATAACGGCCGTGTTCGCCCACCTTAGGCCGATGGAGATGACTATAGAGAACTAGCGAGCTCATAACACCGCGGTCAGTTGCTATGTGTGTGACAGACCTTTAGCTCGTGACGGAGTCATAGATAGTGTCAGAGATCACTGCCACATCACTGGTCTCTACCGGGGGAGCAGCACACAATGTGTGTAATCTAAAGCTGTGTCTCAACCCTAAGACCACCACCATCCCTGTCGTGTTCCACAACCTTCGTGGGTATGATTCTCACCTCGTCATGCAGGTCATCTCCCAAACAGAGGGACAGATCAACTGCATCCCTAACAATATGGAGAAGTACATCGCCTTCAGCCTCCGTCAGCTGCAGTTCATCGACTCGGCCCAGTTCCTCTCAGCATCAATTGACAAGCTGGTAGCTAGTTCCACAACGTTCCCACTTACAAAACAGTATGAACCTAGCACTGCCAAGCATGAGCTCCTGCTTCGCAAAGGTGTATACCCCCTGTGAGTACACGGATTGGTGGCACCGTTTCAACGAGATTCTCTCCTACCTCAAGCTGCTTCCTACAGTAAACTCTCTGGCGAGGGAATACCTGACAGCGACTACAACCACGCACATGCTGTCTGGGCCCGATTCGGCTGCCAGACCATGGGAGACTATCATGTCCTCTATCTGCGGTCTGACACTCTGCTCCTTGCAGATGTCTTTGAGAACTTCCGCATCACATTCTTTCAGCAGTATCATCTGGACCCAGCACACTATTACACAAGCCTGGGGTTGACCTGGGGAGTGCTTCTAAGGAGGACAGGTGTGGAGGTGGAGCTCCTCACTGACTACGACATGCATCTCTTCATAGAGAAAGGACTCAGGGGTGGTGTATCAATGGTCAGCAAATGCTATGCTAAGGCAAACAACCCATACAGAGCTGGCTATAATCCACAACAGCAGACAAGCCACATCATGTATCTGGACGCTAACAACCTGTATGGCTGGGCAATAAGCCAGTACCTACCGACTCGGCGGTTTGAGTGGGTCGTTCCTACAGAACAGGACATTGATGGCAAAGAGATTACACAACATCCCGATGATGATGAAAAGGACTATATCCTAGAGGTTAACCTTGAATACCCACAAGAGATGCCTGACATGCACAATGCCTACCAGCTGGCGCCTGAACGGATGAAGGTGAAGGGAGTGTGGCTCTGAGAGTATCAGTGTGCATTGGGCGAGTCGATAGCAGAGACGACAGCAGAAAAACTGGTGCATAACCTGAGAGACAAAGAGCGCCATGTCCTACACTACCAGAACCTAAAGCTCTGCCTAAGTTGAGGAATGAGGTTGAAGAAGGTGCACAGGGTTCTATGCTTCAATCAGTCGCCGTGGATGGAGCTTTACATCCGACTCAACACAGAGCTCCATAAGAAGGCCAACAGTGACGTTGAGAAGGATCTCTACAAGCTGATGAATAATGCTGTCTTCGGTAATACCATGGAAAACTTGTGCAAGCGAGTGGATGTCACACTAGTGCTGTCATCTGAGGAGGACAAACTACGCCACCTAATAGCCAAGCCTAACTTCTCCTGGTCGAAGGTGTTCGGTGGTGATCTAGCTGCTCTCCACATGTACAAGACGAGCCTGCTGCTGAACCGCCTGTCTATGTAGGAATGTCCATCCTGAACCTTTCAAAGCACCAGATGTATGACTTCTACTACGACGAGCTGAAGCAATTATATGGTGTCAACTGTGAGCTCCTGCTTCCTGTTGGAGATCCAGACTGAGGATGTCTATGCTGATATGGCTGCGAGGAGTGATCTCTATTACACAAGCGACTACCCAGTAACACACCCACTGCACAGCACTGCTAACAAGAAGGTCCTGGGCAAGATGAAGGATGCGTGTACTGGGGTGCCAATCGAGGAGTTTGTTGGTCTGGGCCCGAAGATGTACTCCATCAAGCGGTCGGATGAGCAGGAAATCAAGAAGACAAAAGGTGTACGCAGGCCTGTGGTTAGACAGATTCGCCATGAGCAGTACAAGGAATGCCTCTTTGAGCGAAATGTCTTCCACCATGGTATGAACATGCTGCAAAGAGAGGGTCACCACCTCTATGGTGTCCACCAGACCAAAACAAGCCTCAGCCCCTCAGACACAAAGCGATGGATCGCTCCCAATGGTATTCACACCCTGGCTTATGGTCACAAGGATGCCATCACTCCAATGGAATGTTGAAGAGTTGCTGGGTAATGTATGAGCATCATGTGACATCAACCAACAGTCAGTGGAGGATGTCTACTCGACATAAGCACTCCCAATGGAGGTAGCTGGGTGTCTGTAGGGATACGCTCGAGCGCCTCTCACACAAACGGCCACCTAGGACTGCTCCGCACTCTGTGCTGGTGTGCCAGGTAGTACAGCGTAGGCTGTCCAGCCGTATCCACATACCTGTCAATCTTGTGTACATATATCAACCAGTTGGGGTCAGTCGCCCGCTTATGTCCACCCTCCAACTCGCCAGGCTTATACAAATCCTGAACCAGGGAATTGGATGAAAGTCTGTCCTCAGAGCATAGCTCTTGAACAGATCATCGAGGTTGGACTACAGAGGATCGCTGAATGGCATTGACAGGCTTCTGTCCTACCAGCCTAGTAACCTCAGCATTGGATCTCTCCACCACAACGGGGAGCCCTCTCACCCATACCCTGAAACGACCACCAGTCGGGACGACGACAGTCATCTCCTGAACATACTGATGTGGGAACAGCCTCTCTGCCAGTGTTCGGTTCCACTGCTCAATGATAGCCTGGGCACGGTGATGTCCCACCTCGCCTCGCCTAATTGCCACACCATGTTCCTGCATGAGGGCCGCAATTTCCCCTCTAAACTCCTTACCCTCATCCACTTGCAGCAACTCTGGCCACTGGAGGGGGTTTACGGGTCCTCATAGATAATCTGGAACCCAGCAGCCATCTGACCTGTGGACTTCTCCATGAGAAGCACTGCCGCCTTGTATCTATTGGTGACATCGACGATGGTGAGGGCATACTTGTAGGTCTTGCATGTTCCTCTGGAACATACCCGATCATGCGGAATGAACAGCACATCAGCCTGATGGACTCTGTTTGGGACAGGTTCATCGAAATATGCATACTGAATGTGCCATGGACGAAGTATGTAGATCTGCCACATCCCCTCTCTGGTAAGTCACTGGCTAACCATCTCCAATGTGAATCTATGACCCTTGCGATGTGCAGTTTCGAGCAGCTGGTGAGGCTCGCGATAATAGCCACTGGACTGGTAATAGAGATCTTCAAGACTGATTGATGAACTCGGACTTCATCTCTGATGTCGACACCTGTCCTCTCCTGTACAGCTCGGGCAAACGCTAGACAGACGAACAGACGACCGTCGTTCATCCGACAGTGGTCCCCATGGATGAACACTTCTACAAATACCTATGAACACTGCTGTCTAATCTCTGCGGCACTAGCTCTGTCACTGAAGGGTAGCTTATCGACAAAGGCTTGCCAGTTAAGGGACTTGACGAGGTCATGCAGAGAAGCTATCTTATATAGCATGTCTTAAATGTTTGGCAGCCCAGATGACCGCATGTGCTATCGCAACATACGAGAGCCATGGACCGGCAATGTTAAAGAATGTGCCTGCCCCCGAGGCGATGGCTCTAATATCTTCAGATATCTTCTTAACTCCATGGATAGCATTAGTGGTGATTTTGTCTCGCCAGCCTTCATCGTGAACAGAGCAATCAGAGCAATCAGAGCCCCAACTTCTGCTAGTGGATCAAGAGAGGCCTTCACATAGGTATAAAAAATTCCCTTGGCTCGGTGGATTAGTCAGTGGGATTCTGGCTCTACATCATCACCATCATGGGCTTCATCATCTTAGGCATCCTCATCAGAGGCATCCTCATCCTTGTCCTCGTCTTAATCATAGTCATCCTCATCATAGGCATCCTCATCCTTGTCCTCGTCTTAATCATAGTCATCCTCATCATAGTCCTCATCGTAGTCCTCGTCGTGGTCCTCAACTGGATCCTCGAAAGCTTCCACTTCATACATTGCTTGTAGTTCCTGCTGACTATATGGTGAATTTAAATCACCTGTATAGACATGGCATCTGCAATCTTGAATGCAGGCGTGTTTGCATTGGCAAACTGTGGTCTCAGCTTTGCTGATCATAAGGTGGCGGAGGTAGAGAGAAAACGTCATAACCAGGTGATGGAGAGGCTATCTAAGGAGAAGTTTGAGTACAGCAAGTCACTCGAGCCTATGCACCAAAAGGGAGGCACGCCAATGGCAACCAAAGGCCCAAGCCACCCGGAACATCCTCGAGGCAGATGAGAGTTTCTATGAGTACTACGAGGCTCTCTGAGCCGACGCTCCACTCTGAGGCATTAGGAGGACAGAAGACGGCGGAGGCCATAGAAGTAATGGCTGCTGTAGGAGCAGTGGTAGCTGCTGGTGTTATGCTCTACGTGGCTCATGGAGCTACAAGCTGAATACCAGTGGTGTGTGATACACTAACCTTTGCATAGCCGAAGTACAGAACGATTACTCTGACCGAGCGAGTGCCCCTCACTCTCCGAACAGGTTCCCAATATGAAAGCTGAGCTGGTTGCCATGGTTAGGCGGGATGTCCCTTCCTCCGAGGTGGTACTGACCTTCGAGCACCAAATCGAGATCCCCGTGGCCACTGGTCAGGCGGAGTAAAGCATATGACTTCGTTTGCTGTCGATAGAGACAGCAATCAGCGAGATCACGCACCTCACCTAGAACGTTAGTCCCAGCCACCACAAGTTTGGCATCTGGCTCCCCCACCTCCTGGACCACCCCTCCCTTCTGAACCAAGACTGCTACAGCTACGCAATCCGAGGCACCTCGTTGCAATGTCAACTCTAGACGCTGTTAGCCATGGCCTGGACCAGCTGATGCTCCGCTCTATATGTAGATTTCGTTGTCTGGAGCCCACACGTTTTAGTTCCTGGTCGTTCTAATCATGCCAGACCTGAAGTCGTGGAGAGGTCAGCGTTACATCCGGAAGATGTTCGGTGTACACCCGGAGGAACAGCTTGTCCTGCATCAAGGCCGGGTTCACATGTGTGTTCTCGAGGAGGGAAAAGAGTGGCACCACAACAGGTGTTTCTACGTCTGCTTGTAAGTCGAATTCTGTGAAGTCTTCCTTACATCCAACGGCATAGTACCCTTTCCCCTTCGCGTAATAGGAAGGTCCATGAGCCAGTGGAGCCAGGATCCGGTACGCATCGTTCACATAGGAGGTGTCCAGGGTGTTGTTGCTCTACATAATCTCTCACCTGCTCACTACCTGCAGGAGCTGTACCTTCTTTGCCTCTGTGCTCTTGAGCTTGAACTTGAGCGTCATGCTCCTAATCTCATGGATCTGTCCTGAAAGGGCGAAGTCGATGAACTTCCCCACTGTGGATAAAGGGTTCACATCATGGATACTAGGTCGAATGACTGTCAGACAGTCCTTCCGCAGATCAGTGTGGTGCGAGGCCGCGGGTTCAACTGCCCCATCTGGATGATGTACATACTGCTGCATGTTTAACGTTTGTATATACAGGTTTTAAACGGCGATGTTTGGTAAAGTTCTCCAGCAGATCGTCTTTGGAGGGCAGAAGAAACCAGTAGGTGGCCACACCGCCTCCAAGAGAAAACCAGTACAGCTGCCGATTGACAGGCTCCAACGACTACTTCAATACATCAACATTATCCACAAGCACGCCAAGATCCCACCTCCATCTGATGCGGAGATACAGACTGCCATAGAGGAGACCACACCAGCCCATAATACGAAAAAATCATTGACTCAGATGCTCTACCGGAAGTTTGACAGTGCCAAGGTCAGGTCACTAGATCTCCCCGGGACACCCACTAAGAGTCCTGTAATTCTAACTCTCCAGAAGGCTAGGATTGATCCCAAAGATCTCCTAACGGTAGGGAAGTGGGCTGGTGTATTCGATATCCACATTAATGATGAACACCAGATGTTGGATGATATACAGGCTGGGGCCATAGATTACTTCCGCAAGGAGATCGGTACACATGTGACTGAGGGCCATGAGGCTGGACATGGCCTGGTCACACCAAACGTAGAGAGGAGGGGTTGGCTGCCGGCCATAATGAGGCCGTTGGGCACATCTTCAACGAAAGATGGAGCAAGCAGTAATCTGGAGGAATCTCTAATGTTCTCCGAGAAGAACTACCAGGGCTACTGCATCAAAAAATACCTTAAAGTAAATGCGAAGAAGGCATGGGCGAAGTGGATCTTCCGTGAGAAGTTTAGAGCCATAGCATCTGATCCTTAGTGGATAGAGTTTCAGAAACACCTACCCTAACCTGCTGGGGCAGTGGAGTCTACGGACGAAGCAGTGGAGACCATGGATGAAGTTCCTCAAGCCTGAAAAAACATCCCAGCTGACACATCCAGCATGTCGACCTGACTGACATGTGAGCTTCCTGGCGGAATTCAACTTGTAGCTGAAGTTCTGAGCCTTCTCCAGCGAAGGCTTGAAGTGTGCAAGCTCCTCTGTCTCCTTGTTGCTGAAGATGAAGAGGTAGATCTGCGACATTCTGCATGCCTGTCATGAAATCTTGCTTGGTCTTCTTGATGGTCAGGCTGTCGTATATCATCTCAAGCAGGGCACGCCCACTATTCGAGCTAAAGTACAGGGGCCTTACATTGTGCCACATATCTGGCGATATCTCATGGGTGTACTTCTGAAAGAGGATGAAGACAGTGATCTTGGTGTGCCGAATGCATCTGGTGATGTTGCTGAGGTATGTGACTGTCTTCTTGTCCATCGTGGGGTCGTCGACAGCTAGAACAAGTGGTTCAGTTAGTTGAGCCACGAGCAGCTTCTCCATCAGTGCTTGTGTAGCTCGCGCGGTAGTGTCGGGCCATTCCGGTGTCTGGTGTCAACTCGCCGCATGTGCACGACGAGTGAGGACACTGGGTAGCCTCCAGTCTCGGGTTTATGGATGCCATGCGATACTGCCCTACGGGTAACAAAGACCTGCTCCTAAGGCCGGTGGAACTCATTCATTCCGGTGGGGCTGTGCAACCATCATCGCAAACATTAAACACTACAGTCTCATCCCAAGAGTTTGTGTCACCAGTATGCCTGTCCATAGCAATTTCGCGATCTATGGACTTACAAGATTTGATTGGTGACCTAATTAAGATAAGTCCATACAATGATTTTACCTAAAACAGACCATCAAGTATGCTAGATAAATATAATGAGCAAACAAAAATACAAGACATAGAGACAGCCTGATGAACATTTAAACATGGGGCTCCTGGAGGTACCACACAGACTCGTAGGTCTGCAGAGGTATCCACGCAAGGGAGGCTCCCATACACGAGATAACTAATTAACTTTATATAATCTATTATACCTCTAAGCTGAAAGAAAATAAAATGATAATTTATAGTGTCAAAAAGCCATGTGCCTCATGCGGGCACTACTCCTAGTGCTAGTTTGGGTGAGGAGTATTATCCTCGTGTGGGCCGTCATCACTGAATCCTTGCGAGAGGCAAGTGCCTCGCGCGGGCCTCCATCACAGAAAAATGTCGCCATCGCTTAAAGCGGGAGAAGAGTATTGGCCAAAAAGGGCGTACTCTAATATTCAACCAAAATGCTGTAAAGAAAAGACCATACCTAGTGAAATTATGACTATACGGTTGCATGCTGTTTTACGTGAAGACGGGACGAGCGATTCCCGAAGGATTCCCACATCACCATCTTATGTGGTTTTCAATATGCTGAATTAGTAGTTGCCGCTTTTATTTATGCGGGCCTTCTTCTATGCCTAACCTAATATTTAGTTTTTAGAGACAAGAACTATTTTAGGCCGCAAATGGCTGGCGTCTACCTAGCTTTTAGATACGGCTGTCATTGAGAACAGATGCCCTAAGACATCAATACTGAAGACAGCGTGCATACATGTTACTTCGCAAGATCTCTGAACTGGGTAAGAATCCGGAAATCTTGCTCCGCAATCACATAAAACGTCACAGGACATTGGTTACTTTTCACAAAAGCATTTTTAGGCAACTGATCTATCGTTATGGTTGGGGTAACAGAGACGAATACCCACCGTAAATGCCCTTCCCGTGAGGGTGTGGCAGATCTTAATATCATGCCCAGACATTCTTACGGAATTCGGTGGGGATGCGCATCTCGCCCGTCACCAGGTCCTATGGAGCTATCTTTTTAACCTGACGTTAGGTTTAAACGCAAGTTGCGCTGTTATGCACTGCGGTGCGGGGAGGATTGTCCAGCAGATAAAAGAAAATAATAATTAAGATATGTTTTCGCAGTGCTTCCTACCGTGGCAAGGGTAATTAACTACTAAGTATCCGAAGATACGCAGGAAATGTGTGTGACACCACACCCTGGCCATCACCGCTCGGAAACCCCAATAGTTTACCAGGGTCTGATCAGTCCATGGTGTGGATAGGGACATCCAGACAATTAAGAAGCCATAAGGCTTAGTGGAACATGAAGAGAGACAATAACGTAGAAATATGAGGCCCTTTAGGTATGTTGGCCAATCTTACACAACCTTGCCGGAGTGCGGGGCTAAATTATTGCAACTACCGGAAAAGAGGCGTATACCATGTGTCGCCTAACAAAGAAATTGTCTCTAATCATATTAAACCTATCCTATCGAGCTGAATAGAAAGGCTTTTAGTCGGTTACATTCCCGGCTAAACAGAGTTATAGCACGGACAGCGACCTCAGTGAAAAATTGTTGGTGGTGGGAGAACGTGCTGCATATATAAATGTAGCTGTGCTGTGTTTCCTACGTTCACTGCAGTCCTATGTTTTTCTATAAATAAACAAAACATATAAACTGATGGCTACTTGCCATATATAAAACTAAACGAACAAGTAATACAATGTGAAATGATTAGAATAATATATAAATTACAGGTTGAGAAACCTACTATTATGCGGTTAGTAAAAACACCTTACAGAAAATAAGAATAACTATAAACAGATACAGAAATTATAACTAGCGGTCAAAAGACTGTTATGGTTCCTTGTAGTCATCGAGACCATTTATACAAACAAAGTATAATGATTAAAACTGTAACTAACGGAATAATCAAAATGTTAAGTATAGTTACTTGAATAATCGGTAGCCATTCTTAAGCATGGGCTATCGTGTTACTGAAATTGATACGTCATCCTTGGTGTGACGTGAGTTGACGCATTCTCTGGAAGCTGGAAAGTTCCCGCATGCCGGTTCCCGCAAACAGGATTTTCGATTACAGTCCAGGATGGGAGCGAATCGAACTCAGGGCTGTAATCACAATATAGAATGTCTAACGAGTAGTCAGTAAGAGATACAATAACATTACTGCTAAGACGAAAGTTCCCGTACACCGATGGTACGAATGGAAGTTAATAACAACCCGATCATCAGCGGGGTTTGTTGAATACGGATGAAGATACATAACTAAGCTTAGCAGTGCAGGGTACATCAGTTAGCTCTTAAGACGTACTGGGCAAAGTTTACTTGCTGCGGTCAAAATGTTTAAATAAACCTGCACGACATCAGTGCGGGGACGGTTGAATAACCACTTTTTGGCACGGCCAGCAGATCCGGCGAGTCATCCACCAAAGAACATCGCTGCCTCTACATCTGTAGAATCACATATTCAGGCCGGGAAAGACCTCACCACAAGTTTGTGTTCCGTGGTAGTTCTTGATGTATTCGTGAACAATATTCAAAAGTTTCACAAATGCCCCCGCACAATCGGGAGATACAAAATTGCTTTAGTGCAGTGGGTTGGGTTGCTGCTGTTGGCTACGGGAGAAAAACTGACGGAGGCCGAAGTGATCTATTTAATACCCGTCTTGCTGACAGTAGCTGCATACAGATCCAACCTATTCGGCCCCTGGCCGAGGATGCTCTCGAGTTCTCGATTTCATCTCTTTTTATACTACCTGTGACGTCATAGGCGCAGGTTTCAACCAATCATCGGTAAAGCACTAGCCAATCAGCGTATAGCTAATAATGACGCAGTCGAATGTTCTAGAACATTCTAGAATTTCTGCGTACACGTGGTTACGACGTCACGGCACTATTTTGAAGATAATCAAAAAGAGGTTTTCCGTGGATAACTCAGCCATTTCGTAACCGATTTTGAAATGGTTTACAGATTCGGAAAGCCCGTCAAATTCTGATCTTGATTGATGCCAGATTCGGCGGGAACAAGTAATTAGAAAGGATTACAATGCACCTACTCGTACACTAAAAGCGCCATCCTATCTTGGTCGTGAAATACGCGCTCTGTCAAAAATAGTATTAAGCGTGCACATGCGCGCTATATGCTTTAACGAACTTCGTCGTTTTTACAATGTGATCTCTCTCATAGGCCCATATACGCTTATAGCTCTACCCAGGGGGGGGGCGTGTTCAGGGAACGAATCCAAGATGGGCGGCGCGTACCCAGCTTAGCTGGTACGGCCGGCACCTGACTGGTCGATTCGAACTACACCTGCAGGTCGTGTGTCTTGGTGATTGGGCCGTTGTACCACTGATCATTATTGTCGACCACCTCAGTGGCGGAGTCAGACACCAGGAGAATATATTGAGACTGAAGTTTTTCGGTGAGCAGGGCCCACAGCATGATGTTTTTCCCTTGTCCTGATGGGGCAATAATCAGAACCACCTGATCGTCATCATTTGGTCTACTACTGTATGGGACTGCCATGTTGCACGTGTGCATGAAGGATGGCGAGCACCTGTTTGGCTGTAGCCTTATCTATATCTGGGAGATTAAATGGCAGAACTTCCTGTACCAGATGCGAAGGATGTGATAGAGGCATCAAGCGTGAAATCCCAACAATAGCTGAGAAGGTAATGCAGAGGGCCTGTGTCAGTACCCGCAGTGTCTAGCACCTCAAGTATCCGCATGATGCAAGCTCCAGCAGCCAGGCTTATTATGTGATCTTAAACGGCAGGCCAAATAATCCCTACTTCTTTACAGCGGGTAGTTGGAGCTTTGCTATTACATTCGCTTGGCCATCCACCATGATATGGCTCAGGTTGATGGTGCCTACCTTGAGGATCTCTCGAGGTTCTCCCTTCTCATCGAAGTCTAGGAAGGAAATGGGGCAACAGTCTCATCTCAACCGAGGCGTGCCTCGCCCAAGTGAGTGAGATCACCTGGGTCTTTGCTCTCTAGGTCTGTGAGTGACAGAGACATTCTTGGGTATACATGCGTCATAAACCTAGACATAAGCCACAATGATCTCGGCCACAGCACTCGTCTCTAGCCCTAGAACCGCGGCTTCCATTAGAGGGATGCATTCGCCCATGATCTTGGCGGCAACAGTATAGGAGGTGCCACCGATGGTGATGTTTGGGATGGGATCGGTTATTCCTAGACAGTGGTCCACAACCGTACTCACCACTGTAGCGAGGGCAGTGGCTTCAGCAGCAGGAATAATCTCATTACCACCTATCATCTCCGCCTCGGCCACATTCGCGGCCACGTTACTGGCGACATGAATGGCCAGGGGCTTAGCCTGTGTCAGTAGCTTCTTGGTCTTGCTTTTGAGCAGCTTCTCCACCTTCTGGAGACTCGCCTTGCTCTCTGGGAGTTGCTTTACAATCTGTACCGTTGCCGTCATTGTTTAAGCCCTTCATATACAATGCATTTAAACGTGTACGTTCTACCTCGAGAGGGCTAAGCAGATCTACCCAGTCTGCATCTGTTAGCTGATTAGAGTGGTACTCGGGAATATCCATACAGTTCTGTACTATTCATAGCGTCTTAAACCATGGACCACCTAGTACTATGTACTAGGTACTATGACGTCTTCCACACCGAATTGAAGGACTATAAGAAGAAGTCACCAGATGAGTTCGCCCAGCTCTCTAATGCTGAGGCAGCAGAGGAGCTGACAGTTGTGAAACTCTACCTAGGATTTGGTAATGGGCAGATCTGCTTCGTTGAATACCTAGTTATGGGTGGCAGTATAGTAGAGCAGCTCCTGTGTACTGAGGGATTCTACAAGGATCAGGAGTATCTGTCAGACGTGTTCGAACAGTTGCAGGCATCCATGGCATCTCCCGACTCTAAGTTGAATAATGCTCTGCGCTACTACAAGATGGAATAGGTACCACCGAACCATACAGTCCTTGGGTGTGTATGCTGACAGCGTGTATGGGGGCTGTCGGGCAGGCAAGCTAGTTCAGGCAATCTCATTTGCCATGACTCCCACATCGGAAGAGAGTCAGGATGATCTCATGCTCTACGAGCAGGATCTACTAACGGTGGAGAAGACTGGTGACGAGCACAGCAATAGCCAGACCTGACACCACTAATAGGGCTATCGCCCTGCTAGCAGTGGGTGTCAGCATGGGTCGCTGTTGTTGTCCAGCACTCCTGCTGTTCCAGCGGTCGGAATGACAGTCGGAACGACGGTAGCACTGGCGCTCGTAGGAGACCATGGGGCCCTAGGTGTCATGGGTGTCGGGACAACATGCGCAGCTGAGTTGATGTCAGTGCACCCAAAGTGCACACCTGGGGGAATTCCCCTCAACTATCATGTTATTGTAGCCCCCTAATCTTCAGATCCTCGACATTCATGACCATATTGCTCGGAATAAGTCGTAGGTGTGGCGATATAGCGATGTCGAGCTTATGACAGGCCTTCTGTAAGGCTTGCTGAAACTTGGCAATGAGGCTACTAGGATAAGCAACAATGATCATGTCCTCAACGAGACTACTGAACATGGCCTGCACCTCTTTTCCACTCACCCCATCTATGGAGTGGCGCAGCTTGGTCTGGGCTGTTAGGAGACAATAACATAATGCTTCTAAGGACTGGTTGATTCGAACAATCCCTGCTGGTGTGAGCCTTGAGGTTGTGTGTGAGATAAAGTATTTCCACGCCTCTGGATCGTCCTGCCTGATTCCGGTGATATGCATATTCTGCACCAGTGCCCCATGCTCTGAGTCTGGATCGAATGAGAACGTCGCTGTCTTCTGACAGCCGATTTTTCAGGGTGTTTGATAGGGGAAGCCTAAGTAGTCTCGTCTCGTGTCCCCATACATAGCGCCCAGACCGCTGTTTTCTCCACCATAGAAATGCTAGTCTGAGTGGGCGTTGAACTCTCGCTGGAGTCTACTGGCTGCTGAGAGGCTGCAGCTAGTGGTATCCATGGTTCCAGCAGTCTGCGGATCGAAATCCTTCATATCAGGCAGGCTTGCACCCAGCTCATGGAGGATTCATCCTACAGTGTAGTACACATGGAATCTGAGACAGCTGGCAATGAGCACAACTTTGGGGGCACTAGAATAGGAGTGCAGCAAAGCCACGCCGATGACGCATCCTGCCGTGGCACACCACACAGCAAAGTTCAGCTGTTGGTTCCAGAATGAGAGATTCTGGCCTACCATCCAGGTATGAGCTTTCTCCGCATCCTTGATGGTGATTGCAAGGTCGGTCAGTGGTCGTGGATTGATGGAGAAGCTGATGCGGGACAGCCCGTCGACTGTGATCGAAATAGGTGTTAGGTCCGGTATGTCATCCAGGAGACCACGTATCGAGGGGGTCCAGAGTGTACCATCGGGAATGCAATCTATAGTAGTCATCTTAAAGCCACTGTTTCAGCCACAGATGCAACATACTGTTTGGCACTGTAGAGATCTTCGCCGCAGCATCTCGTTTTTTAACTCCTCTATGTCCACCCACCCGCTGGAGCCTTTGAGGTATTGCTGGCGCACTTTGGGTTTCTCTGTGTGCTACAGGGTTTGGAGCTTCAATATATGGTGGTACTCTTCATCACTGACCTGCCCATCCTCGAGAGCTTTGCTGACAGACTCGTCGATAGCCCGTAGGCTGCTCTGTGCCAGTGTTACATACTTAGCATGCTTCTCCAGCTTCCTGGTGCTTTGATGCTGTCCAACTGCCAAGCCGGTGGCCAGGACAGTAGCAGCAAGGGTCACACCACCCAGCGGGATAGCGACGATAGCACCCACCCCTGTAGCGAGGGCGGAAATGGTGGCCACGCCAGCATCGGCACCAATCACACCCGCAGCTGTGGTTGTACGTGCTAGACTGTTGTAGGCTGTTTTATATCGCCTGCGTGTTCTGCTGTACTTTTCTGTCTCATGAACAAGATTCTGTCTGATGGTGTCAATCTGCTGGAGTCGCCAGCCGTGAACTGTACCACCCTCCTCAGGTGCTAATGCGGGATATAGTTCAGGCTGCTTTCGCCACTCTGATTTAGCCAATGTATACCTAGTTCTTAAACACGAGCTAGCTCTGCATCACCTGTAGGATCTGCTGATGAGTCATTGTGCGATTCATCTTGGAAAGCCTGGCGAACCGAACTAGCTTGTTGGTGTGGAAACATTCCTCCCTCAAACACCCCTGATTCGAAATAATGTCAGGGGCCAGTTGCTTTCGCAGCTGTGACATCTGGAACATCACTTTGCTGCTCTGATAGTATGCCCGCTGTTTGTGGAATTTGTTGGATTTATACTTCTGCACCCTCTCCTCTTCCCACCTGCAAAACTTCTACAGACTCATCATACTCGTCATCCAAGTAATCATACAAGTTTGGCCCTACGATGCTCTCCTCCTGCCGAATGAGGCTCTCATATTCTTGGACAGAGTTATAGTCCCTTCGCGTCCTTGCCTCTCTGGCATTCTGTTCATACCATCTCACCTGCTGTAATCGCTCACCTTCTTGTCGACAACGCATTTCCTGTACCGCTATATCTGCCATCCTGGAGAAGGTGTGTGGCTGCTCTATCGCCTTTTTCTACAACTCAGCAAATGCCTGATAGTCTGATATGATATAGTCATGATGGGGATAGGTCAATAAGTAGTAGCAGCATAAACTCTAATTGGGCATCCGACAGACCATCCATGCTGGCATATAGACTAATGGTGGAGCTGTCAAACAGGTGATTTACGTGGGTGAACATGTTGGGGTGATCGCTTTCCACAGTTTGCTGGTGGCTCCTGGCAGATATTCTTTCACGTCTAACACTTCTTCAGTCGGTGAACTGTGGTAGGTAGTTCTCGGTGGCGGATGTAATACATCAGCGTGTACATACGTGGTGGAATGTTGAGCTACCTTGAAGAGAACCCATTCTATGTGATACTGAACCACACGTCTACCAACTAGAGGTGGTCTGATGACATTCTCCCCATTTTGGAGTAGCAATCGGACAATTGGTATGGCCATACACTCCGTTTAAACCCCCATATATATATATATATATATATATATATATATATATATATATATATATATATATATATATATATATATATATATATATATATATATATATATGCGTGTACAACGTTGATGCCACCAAGGTTAAGGAAAGCGATGGCACGTCGTTCGTCCTCCAATATGTAGCATACTCCAAGACATTCTCCCTCCATCCCGTAAGTGGAGATGGTGTAGAGCTGCTCACTGACCTAAATGATGTCTCGAAGGACCATCTGGGTCGGGAGAGAGAGATGAGGACAAAATAGTTTTCTGCTATGACTTCCCGAAGAAGAAGTTCATCCTCCACCCCCTGATAGAGCAGTCACCGGGCAAGATTGAGGATGTTAACAAGTTGGACGCTGATCTCAGCTTTCATGTCTTAGAGCTGGCTGTGAAGCATGCCCCACCGATCTCTCATGATGGTGTGGTGTTGATCCTGGCGAAACAGCTGCAGGTCGTCTTCGAAAGGAACATGGTGTGGGTGCCACTATATAGACCTCCAGCGGTTATTGATCTGGAGGTCACCCCACTCTCCACCGTTGTGAAGAAGGATGGCATGGTCCAGAAGCTTTATAACAGGGGGACATCTTTCCTGACCTATAGAGGACAGGGCCCAACTCTAGTTGCAGTGGATCATATGATTGAGGTCACTGGAGGAAAGCTCATGCTCCGTCGCCCCTTTGATGGACCAGAGGAAGCTTGCAATATTCAGGAGGGTGTCTTACGGATTGAGGGTGTGTCGCACTCCTCGAAGGCGAAGGTCTCAGTGAAGCTGCTTGAGCATATCGGGCTCAAAGGTCCGTAAACAACACCCATTGTGATAGAACTGCAGCCTCTAGCTGGTGGTAAGGTGAAGCAACTAAGAATTGCCCCAGATGGGATGAAGATCAGCATCGAGGATGGCATAGGGCTTGATATAACACACATATTTCTCAAGGGGTTCACCTTGTTCGGTTTAACCCTCCATATATAGGATGCTGATTATACTACTGCTCATACATGTGGTAGTTGCCTCACAGACAGCCATGATATTAGATGCCAAGTCGGCCCACTTCCGAGATGAGCCCCAGTACAATCCATTCCACGACCATCTGTGGAAAAATATATATGACCGATTTCACTCACGTGAGGAAATTGAGTCTACCTGCCACTTCTATGGTGTAGAAAGGGTAGGGCGGGGTTGTCTGCTCCAGTAGTTCTCGCTACCACACCCGATTCTCTGTGTCACCCGTGAACATGCTAATCTGCCTTGGTGAAGATGGTAGGCACTTTAGCATTCTGCCACGAGAGCATTGCTAAGGCAGCTGGAAGGGCCTGTGGGTAATCCGCTTATGCCGATGTGACACTAGTTGTGACTACGTGTTTGTTTGATTAGTTTGTTTATATGGAGACATTTGGCATGACATGTATTTGTGATCCAACATTATGTCTATCATCATCATCATCATCATCATCATCAATCATCATCAATCATCATCATCATCATCATCAATCATCATCATCAATCATCATCAATCATTATCATTCATCATCACTCATCATCAATCATCATGAATCATCCCCAATCATCATCATCATCATCATCATCAATCATCATCAATCATCATCATATCATCATCATCAATCATCATCATGAATCACCATCATTAATCATCATCAATCATCACTCATCATCAATCATCATCAATCATCATCAATCATCATCTTATCATCACCAATCATCATCAATCATCATCATATCATCATCATCATCATCATCATCATCATCATCATCATCATCAATCATCAATCATCATCAATCATCATCATCAATCATCATCATCAATCATCATCATTCATCATCAATCATCATCAATCATCCTCAATCATCATCATCACCATAAATCATCATCAATCATCATCATATCATCATATCATCATCATCATCATCATATCATCGTCAATCATAATCATCAATCATCCTCAATCATCCTCAATCATCCTCAATCATCATCATCAATCATCATCAATCATCTTCATCAATCATCATCAATCATCATCATATCATAAATCATCATCATAAATCATCATCATATCATCAATCATCATCATAAATCGTCATCAATCATCATCACTCATCAATCATCATCATATCATCATCAATCATCATCATCATATCATCATCAATCATAATCATATCATCATCAATCATCATCCAGTTGTCCAGCGGGCTCTACTATCTGGCAATACTATTACTCTCAATAACATTTACTAATAACACATAGCAAGATTTGAACCAGCGATTTTAAGTGTAATTCGACATATAATACAATGTATTAGCTATCTCAGCTATGTATGCATTAATATTAAAAAATAACCTGTTATGCGCTATCTATGATATAAATATCCTCAGGAAAAAATCTGTACACATATCGGCTAGGTCTATTCCTTTTGTAACAGTATTGTCATTTGTAGGTGTTTTATGATGATAGTATTAATTTGGTAAGAACTGCAGTGTGTGTAATGTGTATGTTATTGTGTGTAATATTTCACTAATAATACATAGCGAGATTCGAACCGGGGCAATTTTTAAGTGTAATTTTGACATATAAACAAAACAATGCATTAGCTATCTCGGCTATGTATGCATTGTTCATGAATTCACCCCAGTTTCACAGAGCTGAGGGAATATATAGCTACAGATTGCCATAATAACGCCAGCATACACACACACACACACACACACACACACACACACACACACACACACACACACACACACACACACACACACACACACACACACATATATATATATATATATATATATATATATATATATATATATATATATATATATATATATATATATATATATATATATATATATTTATACATGTATATATATATAAATATATATATATATATATATATATATATATATATATATATATATATATATATATATATATATATATATATATATATATATATATATATATATATATATATATATATATATATATATATATATATTATAGACTGTAGTCAATAATTTCAAAATGTAGTTATCAGTGCATTATCAGTCTGATTGATCTGTTTGCTATTATTGCACAACAATTCATAAAAGATAAATGTCATTATTTGTAGGCTAGTTATCGGTTCCCCGTTGGCTCAATTCATAACAGCGCTGAATTCTAATAAAGAAACCATGGTTGAAATCTCTCAAACGACCTCAGCTAGATGGTACCCAGTTCGAAACAAATTCACAGCGTACGCACTAGTGTAGGGGTGCAATGACAGAAATAGGAGCAATGAGGGAGCACCCCCTCCCCCCCCCCCCCACCCCGCCCCCACCCCTACCAGCCCAGTGGGGGTGGGGATCAAGGCACAAGCCCACATAACCCCCCCCCCCCACAGAAGAGAGAGAGAGGCCGGCTGGCTGGCGATAATGATGGGGTTCTCCTGAACAGGTGGGGTCTGGGAGTTTTATAGTTTTTTTGTTTGCTACCTATATCTTGACAAACAAATTAGATAGCTGACAGTAAGCGCTTGGCTTATAAAATAAAAAAACTAAGTAGTTATAAATAGGGTGTTTCAGAACAGAACATGGTGGGGGCCCCCACCAGGTGATAACGGAGCCAGTCATTCCATTGGTAAATCTAAAATAGTCTTCTCTTGGTCTGCAAATGAACATTTGGAATGAATAATTCACAATCTTCCCCGGGGCTGGGCTGAACGAATTTACCTCCATGGCGAGGAGTTAGTAAAGGCAGCTATGTCGTATGCTTTTCTTTTAGGACGATATTCAATGATGTCTACCAGAATTTTCATTGGTAAACTGATTCCCATACTTGAAAGTACAACAGTGGAACCTTCAATAATACCATTGTGTATCGACCCGGACGTACAGATTAGATGCATATTCTCATCAGTCACAGATATCTCCTCATTATTGTTGGATTTATCATAGTATTTACCTATAGGCTTTCCAGCTTCATCGAATTTATGATGCACGGGCACCATAGCGTTACCTAGCAATGCCCCATCATTCATGAATGCTTTATCTGAGATTCGATCCTGAGTCATGTTGACTACTCTCAAGTTAGGCATTGTAATTGCTGTGTTGCTGATTCCAATACGTTTTTCATGGATCATCCGATGGACCTCATCGGAGAAGGCTTTGTTTATATAGTTAAACAATGTGTATAGATTATTGGTTTTCTCATCAGGCTTAGCAACCCCTTCATACTCTAAGGTTGGATATTTCTGAACTTGAAGTTGAGGAGAGGAATTCCGACCACGGGATGCTGTTAAGTGGCCTACATGCTTCTCTCCCTCAAAACGGTAATGTAATGGATAACAATGTCCATCTATCATGATAAACTAACGTTATGTTTCCCGGCTCGAATATGGGCCCAGTTGATTTGTAAAACATGAGGACCTGATTGTTCAGCTTTTTGAAAAGCGGAAATAATATCTTCAACCCAGAGGATAGACAGATTGTGGCTATGTTGTTTCATAAAATGTTTCATAAGATGTCTCATAAAATAGCTCATAAAATATATTGCAAGATATACTTAGGAAGTCATTTCTCTAATACAGAATTTTAGACGTTCATGTGCCCTACCACCAGGTGATGCCCTATTAGACAAACGAACTGTATAGATAATCAAGCTAACTGAATCTGAAACTCAATCATTGGGTACCCCGAAGAGCTATGTAGTTACATGCATGGTGTAGGATGTGCAGCACGGCGGGGAAAAATTTGGCATGGTCATTACATGGCATGGGCAACTATGCAAACTCATCCCTTGAGTTCTGGAGAGCTTCTCCTGACCTATCATTCGCAATAGTAGTAGATGAGTTACTCACCCGAAAAGCCCCACCAGGCACTGAGTTAGGGGCTGGATGCTATCCACTGACAGCAATGGTAATGACAGAACTAAGACCGTATTTAGATCATTTGTTAACGATCCATAGTATCATATATATGGGCAACAAATATATATATATATATATATATATATATATATATATATATATATATATATATATATATATATATATATATATATATATATATATAAATGTGTTGCTAGATTTTTTATTTTAGAGTAAGTTCATCAATGAGGCATTCGAAGTGCATCTTGCACAGTTGTGTCTCTACATTGCAATACACCTCATCTGTGAGTTTCTTGTGCAGGTGTTCTCTGCTTTGGGTTTCCTGTTTGGGTGCAGGCGTGTATCTGCTTTGGGCTTCCTGTATGGTGCTGGAACTGGTGGCTCGCTAGCACCGAGCACGGGGGTCATGGTGAGCCCTACATTGTAATTGGCCACAGGCCAGACTTCATCTGTGAACTTATTGTGATTATATGTATCCATGGTTCGGAATCTTATGAGTAAGCCTTTACTAATAGTGGATTTGTAGTGGAAGTTTTGCAATCAAATACGTTTCAAAATGTTCAACATAATGTGTATATAGTTGCAAAACTGCCAAAGACATACAATTTGTACACTTGACAGACTTTTCGAGATTCATGCAGGAGTTTGATTGTGACGTCAGGTAATATGTGTATTTGATTATGACGTCAAATGTTTGAGCTACGGATCCCTCTATTGAGCGTTGGTATGTCTCACCTTGCACATTGTTAACTAGAGATTATTTGTATCCTAATCCTTAGCTTATCTTGCCCATCATTATTAAATGCCTGTTTCACTAGCGAACTACAAAAAGTCAAGAATGTTTCAAATATTGTCAATCCAAGCCAAACCTGGAATCCATTAAATACAAATAAACCAATGAAAGGAGTGTTTATCTGGTTACCAACATTATACCAGAAATGATGAACAACTGACTACGAGAATGAAGCTATTGCGTGCCCATATTAGCCATTAGCTTAAAGCTGTTGTGAGGACTAGCTACCCGATCGCTCTGATTAACTTGACAATCATAATAAATATATATATTCTCATTTACTAAAAGAACAAAATGCTATTTAAAAATTTTAAATTGGCCCAGCCAAAGCTGAGATAAGCACAAAGCAACCATCTTGACAACTAAACGTTTTCATCTATCATGCTAAAGTTGTGACGTCACACCGGGAAGCGGCCATCAATTCCTGTCAGATTACTATTCGAAATAATACCATAGGGAGCATAGGCGCCTACTACTGCGTGTATTAGGCTCACCTATTTTTTTACATATCGGTGTTGTATGGCGATTCATACGTAAGCATATGGAGATACAGTACTTCAGCTACTCGATCGTGTACTTCAGATTGTAGATATCGGACTGTACGTAGGGAGTCATGACCCTGCGCACATCTTATATTTACGAGTATAAGACCTCAGTGAAATTACATGTTTGAACAGCAGGTAAGCTAAGAGACTATGTCACCATGTATGATTGAATGCATGAGCATCTGAATGCATGAGCATCAACTATAGCATCGTATTATTTGGATATATATTATCAGCACCGGATGACTGGCAATGGATACGTCAGCTAGTGCGCTATGTCACCCTGTATATTTAGATGTATAACCAACATCTTATTATTTAGATATATATTATCAGCACTGGATGACTGGCAATGGATACGTCGGTTAGTGCGCGGGTACAATCCGCAGAAACTGAATCGAGTATGACTTTTTATGATTAGCACCAGTTTGGAATGTTGGAGTCAATTAAGGAAGTAGATATGACAAACGACTTAGTTAATTACGTAGAGGTGTGTGTTCCCACGAAAGGGACAATCCACAGAAACTGAATCGAGTATGACTTTAGATGATTAGCACCAGTTTGGAATGTTGGAGTCAATTAAGGGAGTAGATATGACAAACGGACTTAGTTACTTACGTAGCAGTCTGTGTTCCCACGAATTCTCGTGGCCAGATAAGTGGAGGCAGCTGGGTGCAATGGTAACTAGTGTACCGATTAACTCTAGCATTCTACAAGTTGTCGACTAATAGGTAATGGACAGGACATGGACATAGTAGCGTCCTGTAGGCACTAAATGGTACAACCAAAAGTTACTATCGAAAACGCATCAATTAGAGGCAAGCTAATTCACCAATAAGCCTTGCTATCAAATAAGCATCCGTCATTTGTGGCAAGTCATCCGTCAGAAATGACGTGCTAATCCAACAGGAATCCCAAACGCGCTAGGTAAAAGGCACCCGCCCCAGTCGGGAGGGTGGGAGTTTTGATTGGTCAAAGTGATGTCATAATCCAATGAGAATCAGAACAACCTCCGGCGGTACGAAACCAAGATGGATGGAGAATAGAAACGAAAATGGTATATAAACGGGACTTTAACTTTAGTTCGGGGTCCGGTCCGCCTCGCACCTTGTGAAACGCTCTTGCTGAATGGCTTTAAGTAGGCAAGAGCTAGTTTGAATAGTATAGCAAACCAGAGCAGCTGGGAGTAATGCTAGTTCATTGTGAAAGGTTAGGAAACATTGAATTAATCCGTCGTAAATACGTAAACTGGTAACAGTAAAAGTTATCGACTTTATAGATTTACTATACAGTTAAGTTAGCGAATCGTAAATACGTAAACTGGTAACAGTAAAAGTTACCGGGCTTGTAGATTTACTATACAGTTAAGTTAGCGAATCATAAATACGTAAACTGGTAACAGTAAAAGTTACCGACTTTGTAGGTTTACTATACAGTTAAGTTAGCGAATAAAACGATCACCTTGTGATATTAATACAAGGCAAAAGTTTGACACATAGTTTGTTGTTGTATCTGGAGACTACGGAAGATCACCGTAGCTTACCTGCAAGTTCTAGTAGTCAGTAAGATCAGGCCCGGATATCGAATACAAGTATCGTTAAAGTTCATCTACAAACGAGGCGAGCCGATATCTATTTCTTTCGTTCTCGGTAAGGTGGGTTGTCGCAGCAACCTTACATACAAACCTTACCCAAAACGGAAGAGACTTCATAGTCAAGTATACCGCATAAAAACGTATACGTAGCATAGGAACAGGATAGACATCAGAAATCTTCAGTGGCTTCACCAGCCAGGATCCGGAGTCAACCGTGAGTAACTAGTATATGGCCCAACCAGAGACGCCACTCTCCAATTCAGCCATCGTATTAAACGACGTAGCGGACCGTGTAAAGACATTCCAAGACGCGGCTAAGTTGGCCGACAGCACCAGAATCACCCAACATCGCAAGTATTGCGAGGGTTCCACTGTAAAGATCACCACGGAGGTAGTCTGCCCCGAGCAACCCCATCTCCGAAGAATCATTATTGGCCTTCATTATAAGTAGACACAGAATGGCAACGGGACCCAAGAGGAGCGCTGACCCAGCCATGCCACCCATGGAGGTACCACTGGCACCCCAGCTTCGACCGGAGACCATCGCCGCAATGCAGACGATGGGAGTAGCGATGGCGGGGGCCATTGTGGAAAGCAGTAATCGTCGGGAGGCCGAGCGGGTGTACTGCCGGGAAATCAGGGACATGATCTACCGAATTCAGCCCTGCGACGGTGTCATGCTGGAGGAGGTGCGAACCTTTTTGGATGAGACCCTGAGAGCGTGGGTCGCAAACGAGGGGAGACTCGAAGGCATACCTGCCTATGTCATCACCCGAGCGGTACACGGGCAGCTATCGAGGGCCATAGATGGGTTCTTGATGGGCAAAGTCCGAGAAGACGTCACATTTGATGAGTTCCATGATTATATCACGGTAAACTTTATATCAGCCAACGAAGGCGAACGTGTAAAGTACGATTTAGAGGGGGTGAGGCAACGGCGGAACGAAACCGTCATCACCTTCAACAGGCAGTTTAGAGAGATGAGCGCTAGAGCATACCCTGTCGAGAACGCCGACAACCGTCGGACCGTGATGGGTATTTACCTGAAGGGCTTGTCTGACCACCGCCTGAGCAAGCGAATCATCAGGAAGAAGGCCACCACGTTGGGCCGGGCGATCGAAATTGCGGAAGAAGAAGCCACGTGCGACGATCTGCTCCGGGCGATGAAAATAGAGGAGCGCCAGGAGGAAAGCAGGGAGGTGAATATATTAGGACCAGACGAGGAAAAAGAGGTCTGGAGCGTGGTGGGAACATTAAAAAAACAGATTGATCAACAGAGCAAGATGATTGAGCGACTCTGTGGCTTGGTCGGTGACATGCAGCTACAGCAGCAGAAGCCGGTGGCTGGGGCAGCCCAGCCCACGAAGAAGACAGCCCGCAGGCAAAGCAACATGCCCCACCCTCGCCCCGACCAGTCAGAACGGGACAAGACTTGCAGCACATTACCTGCTATAATTGTGGCCGGGTCGGCCATTACAAAAGTGACTGTCGTCAAGCGGTACAGCCGAGGGAGAACGTCAGCAGACAGGCTGCCCAGTGACCCCGACAACCGCGACGGGCGCTGCCGATGACCTGTTCCCAGTGCGGGAGAGAGGGACACATGGCCCAGAATTGTTTTGGGGCGTATATGAAATGGAAGACGACTCCTGCCATAACGGTAAGATGTTTCTGGTGTGGCAAAGACGGCCACTGTGTGAGAGACTGCCAACAGTACGAACATCCACCGCAGAATGGTCCTGCATGGACCCAACAAAAGGGTCCAACCGGCCGCTGGGCGATCAAGCGTCCCCGCACCGACGATATGGACATCGACCTAGTCGACCGAAGACAGCAGGAGAGAACTGTCATGCCGAGGGACTGTTCACGGAATGTCAGAAAGGACATAAATAATCGTTTAAGAAGTAATGACGAATATGAGGACCACGATGGATTCGTGTTGACCGGTGAAGGGATGGATGAGCATGGCCATTATTCATACGGTGTCGGACAGGACTCATCCTCCTGTCAAAACAGTTACACCGAGGTAGTTAGTGGACGGAGGAGTCCATCAAACGACGACGGAGGAGACCGTTGGTGAATTCACCGACCGAGCGGTTTCTAATCCGTCTGAAAATGGATAAAAACGGTCTAACGAATCAGGTTAAGTACTTGCATGCCTTAGTGGATACTGGTGCTAGTACATCCTTGATTCGCAAGGATATATGGCGTAGCATGTTGAATGCTAGGCCATTGAAAAGAGCGAAGATGCTCTTGGCAGTAAATGGTTCCCCAATAGAACTTTTGGGGGAGACCCAGGTAAAATTCAGCAATGCCCATCCTATTCCGAGTACGGTAGTAGCGAGAATGCGGCATGAATGTTTGCTTGGTGCAGATGCTTTGCACTTGGGAAATGCGAAGATTGATTATCAGGCCAAAGTAGTAGTATGGTTTGGCAAGGTATATCCCTTTAGATATCCTTATAGGGAGCAAATAGATTATGTGTATGAAAGTTGCAAGGAAACGACCGGATATAAAGCTATCGACAAAGTGCTTGAGGACTTTGCAGATAACTTTGATACGGCTCGTCCAAACACTTTAGGATTGGTCCCCAAAGTGAAGTGTACGGTACCAACAGGAGATGCGTTTCCTATAAGGCAGAAAGCCTACCGTCTACCGCTTGCCAAGCAGTATGTAGTCAAGAATCAAGTGGCTGAAATGCTGGCAGCGGGCGTCATAAGACTGTCGTCATCGCCCTGGGCATCGCCCATTACGTTAGTCCCTAAGAAGGACGGGGACATGAGATTTTGTGTTGACTACAGGAAGTTGAATTCTGTATGTCGTAGAGACAGTTATCCGTTGCCGAATATAACGGATATTTTTTACTCGATGCGCGGCGCAACGATATTTTCGACTATGGACTTGAAGTCTGGCTATTGGCAGATACCAATTGGACAGCCAAGACATAGAGAAAACAGCGTTCGTTTGCAGTGAAGGTTTGTTCGACTTTATTCGGATGCCTTTTGGTTTTTGCAACTCAGGTGCCGTATTTCAGATGGCAATGAACGATATTTTCCGAGAATTCGTGGGAAAATATTTGCATGTTTTCGTTGATGATGTAGTCGTATATTCAAGAAACCCGGCTGAACATGCACAGCATTTGCGTACAGTTATGCGTAGGATTCAAGAGTATAATTTGCAGACTAAGAAAAAGAAATGCGAATTTGCCCGTAAGTCTGTGGACTTGTTGGGGTATCGTGTTTCGGCACAAGGGGTGGCTCCTCAGATTCAGCAGGTCAAGGTCATAAGAGAAATCTCACCGCCACGCGATGTGGGTGAGGTGAGAAGTTTCCTTGGAGCTACAGGTTATTACCGCTCTTGTGTGCAAGGCTATGCCGAAATTCCTACGCCTTTGATAGAATTGACTAAGAAATATAAACGTTTTGAACGGGGTAAGGAGGAACAGCAAGCGTTTAAGAAATTACAAAACTTGCTGTGTAGTGAGACGGTTCTCACCTATCCGAATTTAAATGCTCCGTATAAGCTTTCTACTGATGCGTCTAGCTATGCGATAGGTGCGATATTGGTACAGGTAGATGATAAGGGTATAGAAAGGGTGATACAGTATGTAAGCTCTACCCTGAAGGACAGTCAGCTAAACTGGCCTGTAATAGAGAAGGAAGCTTATGCTGTGATATACGCATTAAAGAAGCTTAGGCCTTATCTATTTGGCACGCAGTTCACCATGTATACTGACCACAAACCCCTAAAGAGTTTGTTTGTAGGAGAGGTTAAAAACACGAAAGTGCAGCGCTGGGCGGTGCTGATTTCCGAGTACGGATGTAAGATTGAATACATCCAAGGCTCGAAGAATATTCGAGCGGACATGTTGTCCAGGTTACGTCGTCCAGTGGAGATCGCCACCCTAGACACAGGCGATTTTGCCATACTGGATGTAGACGAGGGTGTGTTGCCGCACGTCCCTCTAGAGGTATTTGACGTTCCCTATGACGAGTTGTGTACCGAGCAAACCAAGGAATACCCGGAGTTGTTTAAGAACACCCCGGAGGAGTACATGGTCAAGAACAGTATTCTGTATTCTTTAATTACGCCTTCAGCGTTGGACGCTGAGTACCCAAGAATTGTCTTACCTACCCTGTTCCGCGAGAAAGTGCTCCGGAAAGCTCATGAACAAGCTGGTCACCAAGGTCTGAAGAAGACTATCGGTATGGTAAGAGATTCATTTGTATGGACGTCTTTAAGGAAAGACGTGGTACATATGCTAGAGACGTGCACGACGTGCCAGGTTAACCAACCTGTCACGACTCGACCGAGGTACAGTGAGATGCCCATGGCCACTTATCCGAGTCAGATAATCGGTATGGATTTGGTAGGTCCACTGTTGGAGTCGAATAAAGGTAATGTGTATATCATGACGATAGTCGATCACTGTTCTGCGTGGGAAGAAGCGTATCCGATTCCAGCTAAGACGTCTCAAAATGTTGAAGACAAGTTCTTCAACGAGTACGTCGCTCGTCATGGTGTCCCTGAGATCGTAATAACGGATCAGGGGAAGGAGTTTTGTTCTAAGTCGCTAGAAGAGCGGTTTAGAGAGCATGGGATCGACCATAGAAGATCGAGTCCCTACCACCCACAAACCAATGGGCGTACCGAGAGGTTCAATTGGACCCTTAAGGACTTAATCCAGAAAGGGGTTAACAATGCTTCTCGTACGTGGGAGGATGAATTGGGTGCGGCGTTAACCGCGTATCGCAATACTCGTCATTCCACGACAGGATACACGCCATTTTATCTGACCTACGGTCGACGGGCAAGACTGCCGTTTGCTATTCCAGTAGATGCATCGCAGGATCTGGGTGAGAGACTGACATGTCTCAACAATGCCCTACTGCACGCTCGTATGGAAACGGCTAGGTCTTGTGAGGTCCACCGTGAGCAGATTGACAAGCGTGCAAACGCTGGTGTGTTTAAGGTGGTTGATTCGGTGGTCGTAAAGGTGGAGGAATGCATGAAGGTGACCTCGCACAGTGACCCCGAATATGAGATCTTTAAGATCAATGGGCCAGTGGCTCATGTCCGGCATCAAAGGTCTGGGAAGGTGCGCGTACTGAATATATCTAAGTTACACGTAGTCGACTCAGAAATGTGCTGGGACAAGGTATGGCCACGCCCTGTTCGTAACCCTGCGAAGGGTACGAAAGATAGCCATCATCCAAGGGTGATGATGCTCCCACAGTTCGAAGAAGGGCCAACACCCGACCCCACGGCAACCCTTGGTCAGAGAGCTCGTAGGAAGCGACCAGCTTCTGATGATGAACCGAGGGTGAGTAAGGTGGGTAGGATGGTTGATAATAACATCAGTCAACCTGGTACGAGTGAGACTCGAAACCATGAGATACCGATGGAAACTCACGTGACTCCACCAGCTGGTATGATGGACACCTCGGAGGAGGTACCCGAGAATGTGCCGGAACCAATGGAAACGCGGCCAATGCCCCATTACTTTATGCGCAAGCGCAGTCATGTGCCTGACGTCGAAACGAACAACAAGTGAGTCAGGATTGGCGCCTTTGGGCGTGCTCTGCACGATAACTTCATCGAGCGTATAGAGGCAATTATAAGGCGACGAAGCCACCAATAGTCATCATCTGACTACTAAATTGTACCTGTAAACCTCGCAGTAGTGTAACATCATGTATTCCTTTCAGTTAGTGGTGGTGTTAGTTGCGTTGGTAAATAAAGCAGCCAGTATCTCTAGTGTATGTAAGGATTCTAGTGTGTATCGATTACCGAACAGTGTCATGATCACCAAACCTGAAACCATATCTGTTATAAGGGCAGAATGGACGGTGGTAGTGTCCATTGACCATCCGTATTTGCCGAAGGAGTTTCTAGGACAGTTGGCCCAAATGATTGGCCTTATTGCGGATTTCAGTAACAAGACCTCTTTCATAAACAAGGAGGATATATTCGGCCTGCAACACAGAATATACGGAGCGTGAATAATCGCTCTAAGAACTCAACAAACGATGGTACATAGAACCCAGACCCGACAGAAATGGGGATTGTTTAATTTCATAGGGGACATTGCCTCGTCCCTGTTCGGAACTGCTACGTCAGGTGATATAGATGCTATCCGAGATGTAGTAAAAAAGGCGATGAATAACGTGGATAGGATAGTGCATTTCGCGAACGAGTTAGCATCTCATGTGAAATTGGCGTTCCATGACATTAACATGAACAGGGACCGCATCAACGAGCTCGGGGACAGTCTGGTCGAGGTGGCCGGCAACATGAGCAAAGTATTACGTATACAGGAAAGACGACAAAACGAAATATACACCCTGGTGCGCCTCGGGCATATAGTAGACTCAGCCGAATATGTGGTCTATGACTACCAAAAGACGGCCGAGCAATTCCATAGACGGACCGCGTCTCTGGAGTTAGGAAGACTGACCGAGGAACTATTCAGTCCCGCTGACCTGACATTGGTATCGAAACATGTCGGAGTGGGGAACTAGCTGATACGTCCATACCTGTGGTACTACCGGAATATGGTGGTTTACCCGTTATGGAGGGACGACAATATGTTGCACTACATAGCGACGTTACCGTTAATCGACGAGGGTAGGTACATAGAGTACGGTCTGCATTCGTGGCCCGAACCGTTGGCCACCATGGGGTATTACATGCAAGTAGAGGTGGGCCGGACTGCCATCGGTCTTGATACGAAGACTGGATGGTACTTCACTGCATCTGGGTGTCGCGGTACCGGTCCTAGGGTGTGTCAGGGTCAGCTAAGGGTCGATAAGACCCACGTGCCCTGCATAGTGAGCCTGTTAACGAACACCACCGATAGTACGTGTAGCATTCCAATTGTCGGAATCCAACGTAACCGCTAGTAAATTGTTTACCCATAAGAAAATAGGCGTTGTATTGCAAACGTTCGGCGAAACAATAGATATACACTGCGACGGACGACTGACTGACTGGTGTGGGGTGAGTAATGGAGTGTATGCTTTAATGTCTGGTGAATGTGGTCATAGCGGGAAGGGCTGGCGATTCGAGCCTGTTGCGTCTTACAGTCGGACGTAAACTCGGGTTAGCCTGGCCATTGAGATGCCCCATTTGGATGTGACCAGAGTTCTTAACCAGTCCATGATTGTGAATCATTTGAAAATGCAACCATGGAACCATTTACAAAAATCCAAGTACGTGCCGCTAGCACCGCTATCCACGATCGACCCAGTGATGGTCGATGGCATTGGAGTACGCTCTTTTGTATCATATGCGACGGGCTCCTTCGTTGTGATAATTGTTGTAGTGTTTATTTTGTATAAATGTGGCGTCTTACAACGCATGTGGATTTGTATTAAATGCAAGCCACCTGCGGCCCATAGTGGTGCGCCACGTCAGATTCATCCTCTGCCCCTGTGGGGAACTGCAGCCCTACCGGTAATAGTGGAGATGTTGGCCGGGTCGTCGCCTAATGCTGTTGCCAGGACTGAGATCGACCCGACGGCCGACCACGGGATTGACGTGGAGTTGTATGGTGACATTAGTGAACCTAACATAGATCTCGGTGATCGCATGGAATCACCCCAATGACATTTAAGAGTTAACTTCATATGCTGTATATGGAACACTTCATGGTAGGAAAATGACTTTATATTGTTGTTTATTAATTGAACATGATTTGTAATGGTATTGCACAGTGGATTCAAGATGTTATTGCTGTTATTATATTAAGCATATTATACCGTTATATTTAATGATGCTATTAATGTGTTTCCGGGGATGGTCAGTTGCGCATGATATTCCATTACCAGGACAGGTTTGTAATTTGTATAGGATTATGCTGTTTTCCTATGTTTCCGGGGACGGTCATTGCGCATGATATTCCGTTACCCGGACATGTTTAATTACTGTTGTTGAAGTACGTAATGACGTAGTTATGATTGTGACATAGTCTGGAGGTGTCTGGTATGGCAGTGTAGGGTTGTTGATAGTGCACAACGAGTTAATTGTCACTCTCTGTAGGCCTAGAGAGATGGTTAATTAACTTCGGTTGAGAGGCATGTGTCGATATCGGACTGTACGTAGGGAGTCATGACCCTGCGCACATCTTATATTTATGAGTATAAGACCTCAGTGAAATTACATGTTTGAACACCAGGTAAGCTAAAAGACTATGTCACCGTGCATGATTGAATGCATGAGCATCTGAATGCATGAGCATCAACTATAGCATCGTATTATTTGGATATATATTATCAGCACCGGATGACTGGCAATGGATACGTCAGCTAGTGCGCTATGTCACCCTGTATATTTAGATGTATAACCAGCATCTTATTATTTAGATATATATTATCAACACTGGATGACTGGCAATGGATACGTCGGTTAGTGCGCGGGTACAATCCGCAGAAACTGAATCGAGTATGACTTTTGATGATTAGCACCAGTTTGGAATGTTGGAGTCAATTAAGGAAGTAGATATGACAAACGACTTAGTTAATTACGTAGCGGTCTGTGTTCCCACGAAAGGGACAATCCGCAGAAACTGAATCGAGTATGACTTTTAATGATTAGCACCAATTTGGAATGTTGGAGTCAATTAAGGGAGTAGATATGACAAACGGACTTAGTTAATTACGTAGCAGTCTGTGTTCCCACGAATTCTCGTGGCCAGATAAGCGGAGGCAGCTGGGTGCAATGGTAACTAGTGTACCGATTAACTCTAGCATTCTACAAGTTGTCGACTAATAGGTAATGGACAGGACATGGACATAGTAGCGTCCTGTAGGCACTTAAAGGGCACAACCGAAAGTTACTATCGAAAACGCATCAATTAGAGGCAAGCTAATTCACCAATAAGCCTTGCTATCAAATAAGCATCCGTCATTTGTGGCAAGTCATCCGTCAGAAATGACGTGCTAATCCAACAGGAATCCCAAACGCGCTAGGTAAAAGGCGCCCGCCCCAGTCGGGAGGGTGGGAGTTTTGATTGGTCAAAGTGATGTCATAATCCAATGAGAATCAGAACAACCTCCGGCGGTACGAAACCAAGATGGATGGAGAATAGAAACGAAAATGGTATATAAACGGGACTTTAACTTTAGTTCGGGGTCCGGTCCGCCTCGCACCTTGTGAAACGCTCTTGCTGAATGGCTTTAAGTAGGCAAGAGCTAGTTTGAATAGTATAGCAAACCAGAGCAGCTGGGAGTAATGCTAGTTCATTGTGAAAGGTTAGGAAACATTGAATTAATCCGTCGTAAATACGTAAACTGGTAACAGTAAAAGTTATCGACTTTATAGATTTACTATACAGTTAAGTTAGCGAATCGTAAATACGTAAACTGGTAACAGTAAAAGTTACCGGGCTTGTAGATTTACTATACAGTTAAGTTAGCGAATCATAAATACGTAAACTGGTAACAGTAAAAGTTACCGACTTTGTAGGTTTACTATACAGTTAAGTTAGCGAATAAAACGATCACCTTGTGATATTAATACAAGGCAAAAGTTTGACACAAAGTTTGTTGTTGTATCTGGAGACTACGGAAGATCACCGTAGCTTACCTGCAAGTTCTAGTAGTCAGTAAGATCAGGCCCGGATATCGAATACAAGTATCGTTAAAGTTCATCTACAAACGAGGCGAGCCGATATCTATTTCTTTCGTTCTCGGTAAGGTGGGTTGTCGCAGCAACCGTACATACAAACCTTACCCAAAACGGAAGAGACTTCATAGTCAAGTATACCGCATAAAAACGTATACGTAGCATAGGAACAGGATAGACATCAGAAATCTTCAAGATGTTATTCTAATAGAGCAATAGACAATATAGCCTACGGCGTGCGTGTAGGCTACATTGACAGATGTGGGCGTAGATCATGAATAGTATATATGGTCGGTGCGAGGTTCATGGATAGGCTATATCTAATCAAACATCACCACACACATTTTGGAATACAATTATACGAATGCATATATATAGCTTATATCTTTCTGGATTGACTAACGATTTTACGCATGCTGTACACGCGTGTAGGATCATGTACACAAACGCATAACCTTTTCAATGTTAGTAGCAGCAGCAGTACACTGTGGCGTGTACGATCACAATTTACCATTGTATAGGCCTATGAATAAATTTACGATTGCAATATAGCAATTAGGTGCTTAAAATTAACTAAAATGTCAATTAAATATACATCTATTAATAAAACTAATCTATTTGTTTGTATAGTATCGAGAACACTGTTTGTTTACATTTTAGGCGATGACAGCGCGGCTTTCACTGCCCTCCACATGAGTTGAAGGGTCACATACAAATGTTCACTATACTACAGTACAGCTTAGAAATAACTTAAAACAGTTTAATATTTTGAACAGAATTGGATTCCAACCCAATCTTATGTTCAAAATATTCAACAGAACGTTTCTTACATCGGGTTTCTGTTTTTGTTTTGGAAGCATGTAAAGTCATTTATGAGCTGCACTGTACGTAAACACGATATACGCTCGCGATCTCTAAACATCTCATGGTTCACCTACTTATTAAAAATGTATTTATTCACTAAAGTTTTGCTTTTTCACAACACTGAAATATGTATGTAGGCTACTTCCATCACACGGAAGAGGTTTTGGAAACGATCGATGTGGCCGTAGTGGTGGTGGTTGTCACAGGCGTGACGTCCCCCCCCCCCACCCCCACCCACCCACCCACACCCTACTCACCCCACGCAGCGCTTTGTTGAATCTAACGTGTTAATCCATGTCTCTGTCTCAAGCAAACACATGTTAAAATATATAGCATAGGCTATAGGTAAACAATTACGGTCAAATCACGAAAAGACTCACTCCTGGAACTCACTTAATTAAGACACACAATTTTACATTCATCATTTTCAGAAATCATTGTAAGTACTCTGTGTAGCCTACATCTACTTTCAGATATGAATAACTGCATTTTAGCAAAATTATAGATTGCGTTTACACATGGAAACAATGACCAAGGAATAATGTTTCACTACTTACATTATTCACGCCAATACAGACATATTTAAATCGGAGAGCAGCAAAACTACATACAGCCATCCTCTACCTCTCCCACCCACCTCATCACACTCACACCCATTCATCTCCGATATTTACCAATCCGGATGTTTTCAAGGATAGCATTATCAGATCCGCAATTAGGTCTACTACTGTTAGTCCCTAAGATTATTTGTCCCATACATTGAAAAATTGCCGATTGTGTTTATTATTTATTGCCCAATGTTTACAGGTTGTAGCCTAGGCCTATTAATATGCGAATATAGATACCCATAAAACCATTAAAAAAAATCTTTTTTGATTTCTTGAAGAATTAGCTTCAACCTCAGATAAATTATGTTATGGTATGTGAAGTCTATCCCATTAAATGCACATTTTAAAATAATGTCACGGGCCACCCCTCGTGGTGAGGACTCGGGATATAACGACAACAACAATAACAGAGGCGACAACCTCAACAAAACAGACCAATGATGGCTCACAGTGTCCCCAAGACACTAATAATTGTAGTGTGATAACAGTAGCAGCCTCCCGAGAAGCTCTCTGTCCAATATCCCTTCTAATCACCCAGGAGCATCCAGCTAACAACCAAAGTTGGGTTCGTGTGCTGTGGTCACTGCTCAAATCCTTCGGCTGACATAAGTCAGATAATAACACAAGAGATGGGTTTAAATAAACAACAAACTTTATTTACAACAATAAACAGGCTAGTAAAACAGCATCTGACAGATGCTCAGATGTCATGGTACATTGACGAATTGCATATCACATAGCTTGCCCTATCTTGGCAATAGGCCTAACTCGCTTGCCGAAGTGCAAGTGAGACAACTCTTGGCGGTCTATACCGTAAAGGGACGTAACCCCTTACGCTACACCAAGGTAGACAGACGTAAACAAATATGACGTAAATAGTAAACAGTACTACGGCGCACTGCTGCTGGTTTACCAATAGCAGTTTTATACTAATAACATGCTATTCATATATCACCAACGATGGTAGACAACTATGGTGGACTGTTTATGGTGGATCTATGGTGGAACTATGGTGGACCATCTATGGTGGAACTATGGTGGACCATCTATGGTGGAACTATGGTGGAACAACTATGGCGGACCAATTATGGTGGACCGACTGATTAACAAAGTCTAGTGGTCAACTAACGTAATAACAATTCTCGGTAACTCGCCGGCACAATATCACGTTACTTACGCACCCTCGACAATTTCAATCAATCGGGACACCTCTGTTCAATGACAGGTCTATATGTTTATGGTGGGTCTGTGGTGGGCATAGAACTGTGGTGGAATTATGGTGGGAACGATATGATTATGAAGAGTAGATGATACCGTAAATATCAAACAAACTGCGGGCTCTCCTATGTAAAAATATGCCCAGACTACAGTTTAGTTCGTAAGCAATCGTACCTTTTCCGCTACTATTATCTGCTGCGCCATAATAATTGCAAATACATGACTAGGTAAAGTTCCACTACAATTTATGTTACATGCAAACCCTCTAGCGTAAAGCTTGCTCTAGTTTGATTGGTTGTCCGAAATGCCCCACCCCGATTTAAAGAAAAGGGGATAATTTATAGTAACATTTCCTCATTGTTACGTCACGCATTCCATCTCGAGTCACATTATGATGCGGTTCAGCGCTGAAGCGTGCCTGAATTCTGACACGTGATACGAGGCGCCGTTATTCTTCCCAGAATACTGTGTGCTAATTATTCAAAATGGATGCGCCCACAATTTGTGCAACGCTAGGAAAATCTAATGAAGAATTAACCTATCTAAACGGTAAATAAACCCTAAATATCAGAGGACAGGATGCATAAGTGTTGTAGGTAACAGCCGCTATCTGGCAAACAGGTAATGACATAGTAATGTTGACAGAAACTGGTAAAACCGGGGTATAATGGGTAATGAAATCACCTGTCTCCATGACATAACAACACATGCAGGCATGTCTTGAAATGTCATAAGGGCAGATCGTCTCACTATCCCCTCCTTAATACTGAGTTTGTCCTCAAACTCTTCAGGAATTAAAGGACACATTTATCATGGGTATCATCATAACAATCCATACATAACTAACTATAACGCTTGACCTTTCACACAGAAACCAATACAGTTGCAGTACTCATCCATCCATGCATCACACTCAATATATCTATATGAGTAAGTTGACATTCCACCTAGGTATCAATATATGTAACAATATTAAAACTCAATAATTCATACATCACATTCATTATAATAAATTAACCATCAGAACCCCACAATCTAATATTGTGCCAGATTATGATGATGATGATGATGATGATGATGACGATTGATAGATTGATGACGATGATGGTGATGATTATGAACAATATCAGGATTCAGTAAATATTATCCAACAACTACTTTGGTAAATTGACCATCAAATTTCATAGAGACTCAATATAACAATATGAATATTTCACAATTCATATAACAATTACTATCATAAATTGACCATCAAATTTCTTATGACAATACTACTTAGTATTCAATAATAGGAAGCGACCACTTCCAGATAATACAGTAATATGATAATAATATTTTACAGGATACTCTTACAGTAGCCTAGATAAAATGACTTAACAAGGGGTACCCGCTACTACTAGGTATACCAGACATGCGTAAATACGCCAGGATACACCATACATCAATTCTCTGAACACCCCTTTTCCCACTATGCTTAACCCCATTCCGTATTTGAAGCTGGATGCTGGAGGATAGGTGAGTGGGATAAGCTCTCGTAGTTAAGCCTCACCAAGGTGTAATACCTCCAGTATCTAGCCCCAGCATTATCCTGTCATCACAGGCAAGCCATGCATTGTCTATCATGACACCATAATGCTGATGCTAACAAACCAGAATACCCTCTGTATACAATAAAGTTAAAATAAAAATATTTTCTTTTCCACAGGATGGCTGAAGACGGAAGACTCCACATCATTAGATGAAGCAGACGCAATCAGAAGAACAGCAGATTAGCGGTAGCTGGAAGAAGACAGATGCACTCGGAAGATGGATCGAAGATAACATCAGAAGACGACGGACACAGTCGGAAGAACTGCAAGTTCCATATAATTGGAAGACGACATACACAGTCAGAAGAACTGTAGATATATATCGGAAGATGACACACAGTCAGACGAACTGCAGGTATAAACACTCGGAAGATGTCCGGCACAGTCAGATGCAGCGGAGCACTTGTGAACTGATGAATGATAAAGCTGAAGCAACGAGAACAGTCCACTTATTCTTCTAGATCGAGAGTCCGTACATGAGTTTCAATCGTCTGCTGAAACTGTGGCATCCTGAAGAATTGAGCCTCACTTATGAGATCTGCCAGAACAACCGGATCCCGTCCAAGTGAGGTTAATAGGAATTCCTCATGGCGATAGAAGTTCAACAGGATATGAAAATGGTGATTATCCCATGTGAAACAATACAGACCCTACATCTGTGGGACGATTGGGACATTGTGCTCCTTGGCAAGGCAGCCAAAAAGAGTGTCCGGAAAACAGAGCAGATCACTACGATTAATATAATAAATCTGTCCGGATGCATCTAACTTGAGAATGTCCGTCTGGCACTTCTCTATAATGGACAGCATCTCTCGATTAGAATTAGGAGCCATATTCGCAGTTGGCAGGCAACTACTGTCCATTGCTGAAGAAGTCGCTGGACATGCAACGATGCTGTCTGCCGAACAATCATCATCAGAGAGTTGGGCGAGAAGAGACTGTTTTTCCCAACAGGAGATCAACGGCTGCAGAATGGGGTCCTCAGAAAGCAGCACATTGACAACAGTCTGTTCTAATTCATCAAGATCGGCCGAAAGATTTCGCCAGAATAGACACAGACCGCTTCTGTTTAATTCTTCTGCTTTGGCTCCGAAGACTTCCTCTCAGTGACATCTGTGATGGTTGGACATGACTTCAGCTTTACTTGATGTCAGATACATGAGAACAGATAGTCCCATTCACGCTTGAACGCTGCCTGAGCATCAGCACCCGTCTGCCCCATAGTTTTATGTATAAACGTCAGCTCGACAGTATGGCCTTCCGGCACAATGGTGCACTTCCTTTTGTGGCCGGTCTTGGCCACCTCTATCCATGAGAAAAGTTTCTTGCAATAGGTGCATCTGTACGCAAAGTTACTATGCTGTCCTGTCATGTGCGCAATGCAGCATCAATGCGATGAAAGGCTACATCTGTGCAGATCATGCACAGGTACACCACCTCCTGCGAAGACAATAACAGTGATTCATTAGTAACCAATAATAAACTCATTAAACCATTTTGGTCTTCATTTGCTTCATATATCTTGTTTGTCATTGTCTCGCTCCAGTGTCATATGTACCCTGTCTTCCTTTGTATTGTCATACATATATTCCAACTGCCTCCCCCCCCCCCCCATCACACCAGGTTCTGTAGACATGTTTGCAACATGTTCAGAATCAGGCAATCACATTTTGGTTTCTCTGAGATAGGGCTTTAACTGATCATGATGTGTAACTCGAGGTTTAGACTTCGGTTTGCCCTGTATTCTATAGATCACATCATTTAATCGATTCATGTCGTGATAACTTCGGATAGACCCCTTTCTTCCTATATGGATTATACAGCCACATCAGATCACCTTCTTTGTAACAGAACTGGGTTACTTTTCGATCATAGATTCTCTATTGCGCAGCACTAGATGCCTTGATATGGGTCATAGCAAATTCGTTGATGTCATCCTTTCACTTATGACGGTCATATGCATAGTCACCATTCCCATCAAAGTAATTTGGTTGTCCCAAAAGTATATCAAACGGTAATGCTATTTCACGACCTTGAATCATAGAACAAGGTGATTGTCCAGTGGTTTCGTGTACTGCTGAACGATATGCCATCATTAATAATAGTATAAATTTATCCAAATCACTTTGGTGTGTATCCACGTATGCAGACAGCATGGTTTCAATCATCTGATTTAGTCTTTCAACCATACCATCTGACTGTGGATGCAATGGTGTCGTCCTAGTCTTACTAATGCCTAAGGCCTTACACATTTGAGATAAGACTTCAGACTCAAAGTTCCATTCCTGGTCAGAATGCACCATAGGTACGCCAAAAACTGTCACCACATGCTTCAGCAGCACTTCAACAATGGTTATTGCCTCTTGGTTATGAATCAGGATAGCTTCCGCCCAATTGGTGAAGTAGTCACCAACCACAAGTAGATAGTGATTCACTTGGTCTGATAATGGTAATGCGCCCATTATGTCCAGAGCGATTCTTTCCATAGAGGCGCCAACATTGTACTGCTGCATCATAGCTCACAGCTTTTTAATTGGTCATTTCCTCGAAGCACAAACATCACAAACATGACACCAATGATCACCATCTTTCATCAGGCTGCACCAATACAATCTGGCTCTCAACTCAGCTAGCATCTTTCTCTTACCTAGGTGGCCAGCCATCACTGCATTGTGTAACTGCCCCGAGGCAGCATTACGTAGTTCCTTTGGCAATAGCAATTGCCAAACTTCTTTGTCACCTCTACCCGATTCCCAGCATCTATACAGACCACCATCTCTTAGCACAAGAGAGTCCTACTGAGCCCAGTATTGCTTTACCGCAGTGTTACTGCTGGCAATATCTGCCTAGTCTGGCCGTTTCTCTTGTTCCTTCCATCCCAGGACACAACCCAGTGTCTTAACCAAACATTGTTTGCGCCTCATCTTGTGTGAGGACAAATCCAAAATATCTGTGGGTTGCTCACATTCCCGGTTTGTGACAGAGGCCAGCTCTGTTAACCTGCAAACCCCCTTCACCTATGCTAGAGTGTCTTGTTATGGCTCCCCAATCCCCAATCCAATGAGGACTGCATAACTACCTCTCTACAAGAGGACTTATTCACCACCTCTTTCATTTCTGCCAGCTGACTTTCTTGAGGGGCATTTAAACTTTGACAACTTTCCTGTCACTCACAATGCCTACGGTGACTATCACAACATGACCTTCTACTTAGACCATCCACATTGCCACATGACATGCCATGCCTGTGTTCAATCTTAAAATCATAGGTGCCTAGCTGTTTGAGCCATCTGGCAACTTGATCTTCTGGATTCTTGAAGTTTATCAACCACCTCAGTACTCCGTGATCAGTTCTTACTAAAAACTCTCTTCCAAACAAATAATGATAGAAATATTTTAATGCAGCTAAAATCGCCAACAACTCACATCTAGTGACACAGTACTGTCTTTCAGTTGTTGACAATGTCCTACTATAATATCCTATAACTCGCTCCACACTTTCTTGCACCTGGGAGAGTACCGCACCCACCCCAAACCCACCCGCATCGGTGTCGAGTATAAACTTATCAGTTCTGGTTGGATATGCAAGAATTGGTGCAGAAACTAATTTATGTTTCATCGTCTGAAAAGCTTCCTCACATTGGTCAGTCCAAATAAATGGCCTCGAATCCTCAGTTAACTGGTGTAGCGGCTTTGCTATGGCAGCAAAATGCTCGACATATCGGTGATAGTAAGAACACATTCCTACCCATTGTCTTATAGTAGTTACATTATATGGTCTTGGCCATTCTTTAATAGCCTTACATTTTTCTGGATCGGTAGCTACACCTTCATTTCTGACAGCGTGACTCAGAAATGCTACTTGTCTCTTGAGGAGATGATACTTCTTTGGACTCAACCTCAGACCTGCTGCTCGCAACCTCATGAACACTTTTTTCAATTTGTCTAACTCCTCTGTAAACGTTTTTCCATGAATGATGATGTCATCCAAGTAAACTAATCATGTTTCCCAGGATAATTCCATCAATACCTTCTCCAATAACCTTTCAAAGGTTGCAGGGGCATTGCAGAGACCAAGCGGCATGGCAACAAACTGCCACAGTCCTCCATTCCCTGTTGTAAAGGCAGTTTTTGGTCTATCTTCCTCTGCTACTGGGACTTGCCAATAACCAGACTTCAGGTCAAGTGTGGAAAACCAACATGACCCTGTTAGCGCATCAATAGAATCATCCATCTATGGTAAAGGATAGGAATCCTTCAGAAAAACTTCATTAAGGCGACGATAGTCAATGCAAAATCTGGTAGTCTGATCTTTCTTCTTAACCAACACAATAGGTGCTGTTCAAGAACTACTAGAAGGCTCTATTACTCCTTTTTCCAACATATCAGTGATCTCTTTCTCTGCGACTTCACGTTGGCTTAATGGCAACCTTCTGGGATGTTGCCTGATTGGTCTAGCATCCCCTGTATTGATATGGTGTTCTACTAAATGGGTTCTTCCTGGATTCTCTCCCAGTCTAACCCACTTATCATGACTAACGTCATTAATCTCAGTGGAAGCTTCACTAGTTTCACTCGAATCATTTCAACATGCGGCAACTCTGACTTTATGGTCGTTTTTTCAGGGGCCATATCTCATCGACTGTTTTACATTGACCAACTATGGCATTGTTATATAATGTGAGTGGTTTCGCTCCAGGGTTCATAACCCTGATTGGAATATTATCATGCATCACATTCACTACACACTTAGCAATACATAGTTGGTTTTGCTCAGCGAGTTTATCTAGTAGAGTTATAATTCCACATTTCATTCCAACAATTACATCAGTTTGTACAGGTTTACCTCTCAACATTAGTTCACTATGAGCTGGAACAACCACTGTCTCTTGAACAGCAATTCTACGACATGTGGGTCACATTTCTGTATCATGCTGGTAGCATGGACCGAATCATTGCCAATCATTAATTGTCGCTGACCAAGTAATACAGTACATTACAATCATTGTTAATTAGGAAATCCATCCCAAGAATTCCCTCAATTTCAATATCAGCTTTCCAAATCTCCTGCTTGAATGTTCGGTGACCCAATTTCAATTGCGCCATACCCCAACTCTGTAAAGGGGACACAGTTCCTGTAGCAGTTACCAAGAATGATTTGGTATCATCCTTATTCGAACTACAGGTTGGTAACAATTGTTTCAAAATGTCTGCATGAATAATGATTACTGTATCTCCAGAGTCCACCAAAAACGTAATTGGTCTATTCTGTACGTCTGCTGCTACAAATAACCCTTCTTTTCTAGCAGCAGAACTACCTAGTCTTATGAACTTTCGATCATCCTGGAGCCTGGTATCCACCATTATCGAACTATGGCTCTCTAGTTCAACATTGGTTCGGTTCCCTCAAACCCATTCTTGGTGAGTAAAGGGAATTTATTATGATAATGGGCAGTCTCCCCACAATGCCAGCATCCACTACGTGGTGTATCTTTATTGCGAGACTCACCATTATAACCACTAGCATATCATCCTTTGTTACCAGTCAGCCTTCCCTGTGGATTTCGATAACCAACAGGATGTCTACCACTGCTCATACTATTTTGACCTTTATCAGAAGACCAATAGGATGCACTCGAATTGAACCATCTTGGAGCAGTACTGTGACTTGCTACTGCAGAATCCCCAATTAATCCAACTATTTGTTTCTGTTGAGCCTTTTGATTCTTTACCAGTTGTTGCATCAGGTCAACCTGACCATCACGAATCGCTTGACATAATTTTACTATTGGATCATCATTCCTAATACCTGTACTACTGGAATCAGACAGATGAACTGAATAACCATGATCTGGATTACTATAATCATTATGTATGTCAGTATGGACATTTTCAAAATTTCGGACAGGGCACCCTCTGTGTCTATCAGCTAATCTATGTGCTTCCAATTGGACTGCTATGCCTTCTGCATCACCAATATTGTTAGTTTGGCCTTCTCTTAGTTGCAGACGCATGTCCGCATCTGGTAATGTATCAATAAAATAATCCCATGCCAGGATATTTATTAATCCAGAATCCGCACCTGGATATGCTCTTCTAGTCATTTTTTAATGGGCTGTGATAATTCAGGCAATGCTTCATTCCTACCACATATACGTGTCTGCAACTGGGCTTGGAATATTATTAGCTGACCCAAACCGATTTCCCAGTGCCCTAACCAAACATTGATAATCCCTACGTTGGTATGTATCAAGTTCACCCAGAATCGCTCTAGCAGTTCCAGAGAGACTCCCAGCTAAAATTAACACACCGGTGACTATTCAAGGATTTCAGCTATTATTTCAAACTGATTGAAATAATCTTCCCATTCATCATTTCCATCATATGGAGATGGACGTACTACATGTGCATTTCTCTGGCTTGGACCATTATGACCAGATGAGTGTGTATGATTTGTCTAGTACTGGCTATGACTTTCTCTCGGAAAATAGTGGCCATCATTGTTTGTCTCATTATGGTCAGGGTATCCAGGCACAACATTGCACTCACCTCCATCACCATACAATGCATATCTTTCACTGAATGGATTCTCATTACATGAATAATATCTCTCATGCTGCCCACTACCCATAGGTCCTGGATCACTCCAACTTCGATTGGAATTAATTGGATCATTGCTCGGCCCCCTCCTCATTCCAATGTTACGCTGATTGTTATTAGTCATATTCGGGTCATGGTGATATGTCATATCTGGCCTAACATGTCCAGATACATTAAACTTCTGAAGTTGCATTTGTTTCAACTTTGATTCTGTGTTCTCATTCAGTTTCACAATCTCACTCCTAAGCACACCAAACATGCTTCTCATTTGTGCATTCATTTGCTCACTCAACCTGTCTAGCATTGCAATACTAGTACCATTAGATTGAGTGTCATTGACACTTGTTATTATGACATTCCCGTTGTTCAGTTCCAGACTGTTCTGTGCGTGCATTTCATCAGCCGTTCTACTACTTCTAGCAAGTGCATTCAACAACTTTGATTGGTTATAAGGGTCACCTGTGCTCTTATTCTGAGCACATATAGGACTATATGGTTCTGTGTCATTGTCATCATGCAATGACACCTCGTGTGGGCGAAACGATATGACATCCATATCCTCCTGATTCCATTCGATAAAACCTATGTATATTATTATCTGACAATGCAGCAAGGCAAATGACTACATAACACTACTTATTCAATCAAACACGTAGCAGAACTTTATCAGTAGTACTGCTACCAGTTCAGTTCTGCATAGAAGGAATCTAATATAGGTGGATTCTTTTATGCCCTTTCGGTAGTTGGCCCATATGCATTGACTATGCGACACTTAGTGGTGGTGCGCTTTCGTATTGGTATAGCCAGGTTGATAAATGCAATGCGATCACTGACGTATCCAAAACTAATGACATCGTCCAATACCCTTGGAAGCCTAATCCATGGTAAGTGCCCTGTTTTTGCTCCATGAGTACTAGCTTATGGCCTGTCTGAAGTTGCTGCTCTGAGTGTTCACAGTCTGCACCTCAGGTTTGCCTCTTTGATGTTGCAGTCAGACCATATACATTCCACGTAGCTATGGTAAGCTCCTGGGAAGATTGCGTTGTCCGAGGATGTCGACCACAGTTTCTTGTTAGAAGGTTAGACATAGTCAGAAGTAGTATAGCCGGTAGTAGAAAAATACCACCTGTCTGATCACCTCCCTCAATTGGAAATCCATTTAGACAACTGGATTTCTATTTAGACAAATGGCCATGGCCAAGAATATAAAACTCCCGTGTGGACCCCACTGTCTGGGAGAACCACAAATACATACCCAGGCCCTACACCCATCAGCCCATGGTTTAAGATCTTGATATAGATTGTATAAGACATGCATTATAATACATGCAAATGGCTTATGTGAGGTAAGCCTTTTTGATGCTTAAGGAACTGTGTTGGAGAATATTGTGCGACACACAATGCTCAGATTCAGAAGGCTGCTGTTAAGTCGAAGCCATGCAGAGGACTGTGGACTATGTAAAGCATGTGGGGGGGGGGGGGAAGGCATAAACATTCCAACAGAATGAACTACAAGAAGGTCTGTACCAAGAGAAAGTTCAGTTTAGTTATGGAAGAACTTAAACGCGTCATGCCATGCATTTAGAGACAGGCCTCCACAGGTATATACACCAGCCACAGGTACTGATCGCCACACATAATAGGGTCTGTACGCCCATTTAGAGACCGGCATCCACAGGGATATACACCACCCACAGGTACTGATCGCCACACATAATAGGGTCTGAGCGCCCATTTAGAGACAGACATCGACAGGGATATACACCACCCACAGGTACTGATCGCCACACATAATAGGGTCTGAACCCCCATTTAGAGACAGGCATCCACAGGGATATACACCACCCACAGGTACTGATCGACACTTACTGTAACACCCTCGAAGAGGGTCAGAGAGGTTTAATATCTAATATGTAGACCTTGCACCAGGGTTACAGTAAGTCAGAAAGGTTTAAGATCTAAATATAGACATTGCATCATGGTTGCTGTAACACAGCGTCGAGTGATGGTAAAGCAATTCGGCCTTAGAGGCTATTCTAAGGCCAGCAAAGCTGACAAGCTCAAGATGATTGCACACGCCAATGCCGAGAAATGGCTAAAGTGACTCTCCCGAGCAAAACAGACAGGGAGGTTTCCGGTGCTCACCTCTGAGGATCCATGGAACCCTCACAAGAAGCACAGCTGCTCCGTGAGAGTCGTCAGTTGTATGTATAAGGAGACGAATGTCAGCTTATGGGCCAAAGCTGTAGCAACTCGGATGGCAAGCCATCCACAAGAATGCCTACCTCTTCCACACCGAATCGGAAGAAGATTAATGAGGGGACCGAGATCTGAAACCCTAGCCCGGAGTATGAGCCGAGAAGGTCAGCAGATTCTCAACGAGCGTCTCGGTGAGAGGGAGACAGAGGAGAGAGGATGGCGAACAGTATGCTGGACATTCTTCAGAGGGCTAGAAGGAGACATTACAGGTCGGATCATGGAGAAGCTGCGGACTGTTCAGAATGCCTTCTATCTTTGGTATACCCACACCTATCGAATCCGCCACATCGAGGATGGTAGGGTAATGCTCTTCCACAAGAATGATCCAGGAAGTCGCTGGATGAATACACTAGGGGAGACCCAGACTTGGGTGGAGGGCAAAGAGCAAGCCCGCCTCGACCCAGACAATATCATTCGGCCCAATACCACGTGCGCCTTCATCAGATCAATCAACGTTGAGGTAAAGGTTGTCATCGACCGCCAGCCTCTGCTAGGGACAGGCCCCCCTCCCAGTCTTGTTCTGATGGAGGAAGGGAATGGTGGCACTCGATACCTACAAAGATAACATGTGCCTCTGGAGATGTCTAGCAGTCCAGCAGGGTGCAAGAGCTGATAGAAGTACAGCTCATGCACGAGAGCTTGTTAAACAGTTCTATGGCCTGAACAGGCCTGTGGCTGACGTACCAAAGGCGTCCCTAGACCAGCTGGACAATGTAGAGTGATTTGCGAAGACAGGGATTCGTGTTTATGAGCCCACTGAAGAGGGTAGCTGGCATCTGACCAGGAAACATGCACACTATCCGACCATCATGACAATAGGAGTGTACGACCACCACGCCTTCTTCATTAAGGACATCTCCAAGCTGGCCCAGACTTTCAGCTGTCAACAGCAGTTCACCCAAGCATGTAGTCTCCATCGCCATGCTGACCACTGTACAGGGGAAAAAACGACCATCGATTGCCCTGGGAAGAAGGTAGTAGTAATTGCAGTCCCCATACAAGAAGGCCTTCTATCCATACCAACTGGCCAGTTCTGCGACTACTCGTTGGATTGAATATGAGTCAAGAAACCATGGAATTCATATACACCAAGCAAAGTGTGGTCACGGTGGTGAGCGTTTGATCAAGGGTGCTCCCGTAGACGGTTATGATCCAACAACTGACACAGTATACCAGTTTCATGGCTGTCACTGGCATGGATGTTCACAACACCAGCGAGGTGAGGATGCTGATCAAAGATACTGCAAGACGGTCGCGAGAGACGAGAAACTGAGAGCCTTTGGATGCAGGCTTGTGGTACAGTGGGAGTGCTGTATAAAACGCTGTCCAAGCATCCACACCCCTGTGCGGACAGTACCATACCAAGACTTTTATTGTCTATGACTTTGAAGCCCTTCTAGAGGGGATCAAGACCCACCCTACAGAGAGTGCGCACATACCAATCTCGGTGTCAGTCGGCTGCTCCTTAGATGGTAGCGTGAGCTCGCTAACTCACTGCTGCAATGCTAACTCCAAAGTGCTGATCTCAGAGTTCATGAAGGAGATCCAACTACGAACCTCCACGATCCCTGCATGGGTTCGGTCACAGTATCTACCTGTAGACTTGGACAAGTTACAAAAACGACAGCAGCGACTTATCAATGAGTGGTGTGACCAGGTGCCTGTGATCGGGTTAAACTCTGGGCAGTACGACCTGAACCTCATCAAGAAATACTTCGTGCATGAACTTACTACTTCGTCCAAAGGAGCAGTGAAAGTTGCTGAGAAGGCTAGCCAGACAATGTTCCTCATTATGCCTGAACTGAGGTTTCTTGATGTAATCAACTACCTCAGCCCAGGGGTTTCTTATGATAAATGGATCAAAGCCTATGGTTGCACGCAACAGAAGAGCTGGTTACCTTATGAATGGTTCGACTCACCTGAGAAGCTTGACTATCCTGGACTACCTGATTATCCTGCGTGGTGGTCCAAGCTCAAAGGGGGTTACCTTCTTGAGTTGTCAGAGTGGAAAGCGTGTAAGCAGACCTTCAGAGATATGTGGACGAAGACGTTTGCTGACTGGTTGCGATATTACAACAACTTGGATGTTAGCCCATTCATTGAAACCTTAGAGAAGATGCGAGAATTCTACACAGAACGAGGTATAGACATTCTGAAGGATGCGGTGTCACTTCCTGGTGTGTCGCTTCAGTACTTACTTACCGCTGAACATGAGCCGGATATTAGCCTTTACTCTCCAGGCAAGGAAGCTTATGAGATGTTAAAGGGTGCTGTTGTTGGGGGTCCGAGCATTGTGTTCACGAGATCTCACGAGTCTGGGGTTATCCGAATTCGCCAAGGTAAGCGAGTATGTCAACGTCTCATTGGCTATGATGCAAATGCTCTGTATTTGTCAACCATGGTCCAAGCAATGCCTTGTGGTAAAGAAACTGTATGACGGTGGGGTGGGCGTGTAAGCAGTGATATTGAACGCTTTAAGCAGGATCTGCTAGCGAATCGTTGGTTGGGGGTTGCTGAGGTCGACATTGAGGTATCTAATGTGCTATGGCCAATGTTCGAGGAGATGTCTCCCATCTTCTATAATCATGAGATCCCAGAAGAGGCTATACCTTCGGAGATGCTTGCATACCTTGATAAAACAAGTGGTACCATGCCCACGGGTTAGAGATTACTGTTATCTATCACACTATAGACTACACCTCACAGAAACCTTTTGAATGGTTTGTCGACCCTGTTACTGAGGCACGTCGTACCGGGGATGTTGACAAAAGTAAAGCCTTGTTGGCTGATCTCTTCAAACTCCTCAGTGCATATGGGAAGCTGATCGAGGCATTAGAACGTCATACCAACACAAGCTTCACAAAGGATGAACGAGCAGTAGACAGTGCCTAGCATAGCACATGGTTCGAGGATCTAGAGGAGATCAGTGATTCCTACGAATTGCAGAGCCATACGGCTAAAATCACCATTCGTCGCCCCTTCCGGGTGGGTATAGCATTGTACGAGCTGGCGAAGCTGAGAATGCTGGAGTCCTATTATGACTTCCTCGACCACTATGTAGCTCGTGACAGCTTCGAGTACCTGCAGATGGACACCGATTCTGCCTAAATAGCCATAGCAGGCTCCAACCTTGATGAGGTGATACGCCCAGAGATGCGAATGGAGTATGAGGCCTGCAAACGGGACTGGTTGGCATGGGACAAATGGTCTAACTGCACTCTGGGATTGTTCAAGCTGGAGTTCGAAGGCACTCGTGGTATTGCTCTCTGCTCCAAGTGCTACTACGTGAAGAATACAGACCACTGGAACAGTAGAAACTTGCAAGTGAAATGCTCGACCAAGGGAATGTCTAAGTGGCAGAAAGACATCTCCTGGCAGAGGTTCTACAGCGCACTCCATGGTGGGGTGGACAGAGCCACCAATCGAGGCCTACGCATGCGCAACCAGAGTATTGTGATGTATGCGCAGAAAAAACTCGGACTCTCCGCTTACTATGATAAGCGCCATGTGCTGCCAGATGGGGTGCACACCGAGCCCATCGAGTATCATGTTAGTACCCTAGGGGATGGTGGCTGTGTGTCTTCAGGGACTAGCTGAAGCTCTTCTACGACAAATGGTCGACTAGGCACTCCGTGCTGGCATGCCAGGTAGTACAGTGTAGGCCATTCCTCCGCCTCCACATACTGGTCAAGCCTGTGAACATCTAGCGAACAGTTAGGATCTGTTGCACGCCGTTGACCCCCTTCCAGCTCACCAGGCTCATACAGGTACCAAACCAGAGCATCAGGTGGTAGGCACTCCTCTCCCTTGTTCGCTCCTCTAGAGCTGTGACTAGCAGAGTGTCTGATAGCATCTACTGGCTTCTTCCCGATAAGCCTAGTAACCTCGGCATTGGATCTCTCAACCACAGCAGGCAGCCCTCTCACCCATACTCTAGAATGTTCAATCAGCGCGGCCATTTCCTGGGTGTATTGGTGTAGGAACAGTCTCTCTGTCAGTGTCCAATTCCACCGCTCAATGATAGCCTGGGCACGGTGATGCCCTACCTCGCCTCGCCTAACTGCCACACAATGTTTCTGCATGAGGGCTGCAGTCACTGGAGGGGATTTTCCGAAGCCTCGTAGACACCCTGGAATGCCTGGGCCACCTGGTCAGTTGACTTGTCTGTGAGCAGTACTGCCGCCTTGTACCTGCTGGCGACATCGACGATGGTGAGGGCATACTTGTAGGTCTTACGACAAACCAAGTCATTTGGAAGGAATAGAACATCTGCCTGATGAACTCTGTTCGGGACAGTTTCCTCGAAATGGGCATGCCTGATGTGCCATGGACGAGGTCTGTATATCTGCCACATCGCCCTGGCGGCTGAGCCACTGGCTAACTGTCTCCAATGTGAAGTTGTGGCCCTTGCGACGTGCAGCCATGAGTAGTTGAGGAGGCTCATGGTAATATCCACCAGGCTGAAAGTAGAGTTCCTCAAGAAAGACGGAGCTCCCGGATTTCATCACCGACGTCCACTCCCGTCCTGTCACACATGGCCTGTGTGATTTTATCACTGCCATCCACTCCCGTCCTGTCACACATGGCCTGGGTGATTTTATCACTGACGTCCACTCCCGTCCTGTCACTCACGGCCTGGGCGAACTCTAAACAGATGAACAGATGGCCGTCATTCATTCGACTATCACTGAAGACCTCCTCAAACACCTCCGTACAGCGGCATCTAGTCTCTGCTGGATCCTCACTGAACGGTAGTTTATCGACCAACCCTCGGAAGTTAAGGGACTTGACCAAGTTGTACAGAGACGCCATCCTTATATAGTATGGCTTAAATGTTCGGCGGCTCAGATGACCGCGAGCGCCATGGCAACATATGGTAGTCAAGGGCCTGTGACTCCGAATAACGTACCTACTCCTGAGGCGATGGCTGGTATGGCTTCAGAAATCTTCTCCACCCCATGGAGAGCATTGTTGGCGATCTTGCAGACCATCTCGCCAGCATTCGTTGTGAACAGAGCGATCAGAGCCCCCAACTGCTGCCAGCGGACTGATAGAACCGTTCACGTAAGTGCGATAGATTCCTTTCGCTCTGTGTACTAGCTTGCGGGATTCAGGTTCTACATCATCATACTCACCTGCGGTCTCCACTGCATCGTAGTCGTCTGCATCATCCTCGTCATCATAGTCCTCCTCATAGTCCTCATCATCTATATCCTTGACTGGATCTTCATAAGCCTCTCGTTCATACATCGCTCTGGGGATCCGTCGCTGGGGGACAGCTATATAGCAGCCTTAAACTGTAGTCTATAGCATGGCATCCGCAATCTTGAATGTGGGCGTGTTTGTCTTAGCAAACTGGGGACTCAGCTTCACTGACAAGAAGGCGGCAGAGGTCGAGCATGAGCGTCATAACCAGGCGATGGAGAAGCTGTCTAAGGAGAAGTTTGAGTACAGCAAAGCCCTCGAGAATATGTGCCAGAGGCAAGCACGCAGATGCCAACTCCGAGCTCAGGCCAACCAGAGCCTCAAAGAGGCAGATGAGAGTTTCGATGAGTACTACGAGGCTGTAAAGATATCTGAGCCAATGCTCGACTATGAAGCATCGACAGGTCAGAAGACAGCAGAGCTTATAGTAGTGGTGGCAGCTGCAGTGGTGACGACAGGAGTCATGCTCTACGCATGCTCAAGCAGAATACCTGATGTGTTCAACATGCATACCTTAGCATAGCCAAAGTAAAGTACCGTCACACCTAATGAGTGAGTCCCAGATATGAGGTTTCCGATGTTGAAGCTGAGACGGTTGCCCTGATTAGGTGGAATGTCCCTGCCCCTGACGTCGTCGCTTCCACTGGTTAGACGCAGAAGTGCATATGACTTAGTTCTCTGTCTGTAGAGTTGGCAATCAGCCAGCTCGCGTACCTCACCAAGAACGTTGGTCCCAGCACCCACAAGCTTGAAGTCGTCTAGCTTATCCACCTGCTGGATGACTCCTCCATTCTGAACCAGGATTGCAACAGCAACACAGTCCTATGCACCACGATGCAATGTCAGCTCTACCCGTTGGTTAGCTGTGGCTTGGACCTGCTGGTGTTCTCGCTCCACATGCACGATCCGCTGTTTGGAACCCGTTTGCTTCAGCTCCTGGTCATTCCCGTCATGCCAGACATGAAGTCTTGGAGCATTCATCGTCGCATCTGCGAGCTGCTCAGTATACACACGGAGGAACAGCCTATCCTGCATGGCAGCCGGATTCACGTGTGTGTTCTCGAGCAGGGTTAAGAGTGGAACTGCCATGGGCTTCTCGACACCTGCCCGTAGTTCGAATTCCGTGAACCCCTCATTGCACTCCACAGCATAGTGGGCCATGAGCCACCGAACCTAGGACTCAGTACTCATCGTTCACATAGGTGGTGTCCACGGTGGTGTTGCTCTGCACGATATCCCACCTGTTCAGAACCTGCTCTACCGTCTATTCTATTGTGCTCTGAAGCTTGAACTCGAGTGTCATGCTCTTGATCTCGTGGATCTGTGCCGAGATTGCAAGGTCAATGTACTTCCCAGCAGCGGACAACGGGTTCTCATCATGTATACTGGGTCGAATGACCATCAGGCAGTCCTTCCGTGGATCAGTGTGGTGCGATGTCCCGGATTCAATGGCCCAATCTGGATGTTGCACATACTGCAGCATGTTTAAGGTCTGGGTATATAGAGGGGTTAAACGGCTGCCATGTTTGGCAAAGTTCTCGAGCAGATTGTCTATAGGCAGCAGGACAAGTCGGCATGATAGCCATGGCGTGCACTGTCCCACTGTGACAGGGTCCGAGGACTGCTTCGTGACATCAACATTATCCACGAGCGAGCCAACATCACACCTCCATCTGATGCGGAGATCCTGGCCGCCATAGAGGAAGGAGCGTCAGCTCGTAGTACAAAAGAACTTCTGACTCGGATACTCTACTGGAAGTTTGACAGCATCCAGGGCAGGACACTCGACCTACCTCCTGGGGCCCAAACTAACAGTCATGTTATTCTAGCAGATGTCTGGTGAGATCTCGTCGGTGTACTTCTGAAAGAGGATGAAGACAGTTATCTTTGTGTGCCGGATGTGCCTGGTGATGTTGTTAAGGTAGGTGACTGTCTTCTGATCCATTGCAGCGTCATCGATAACTAGAACTAGTGGTTCTGTCAGTCGGGCTGCCAGCAGCTTCTCTATCAGTGCTTGCAGGTTCTGCATCTTGGTGATTGGGCCATTGTACCATTGATCATTACTGTCAACCGCCTCAGCGGCGTAGTCAGACACTAGAAGGATGTATTGAGAGTGTAGATGTTTGGCCAGGTGAGCCTGTAGCAAGATGTTTTTCCCATGTCCATGCACTGATGGGGCAATGATCAGCACAACCTGGCCAGCATCGGCCAGCCTACTGTCGAATGGTACAGACATGCATGCTGAGGATGGTTATCACTTGGTCGGCGGTAGCCTCCTCTATATCTGGGAGACTAAACGGCAGTACTTCCTGCACCAGCTCCGTCGCCTGCAGAGCGGGGAATCCTGCACCTCCAGCGGATATGAAGGATGCGATGGAGGCGGCAAGCATGAAATCCCAGCAGCAGATGAAAAGATAACGTAGAGGGCCTGTGTCATAACCTTGATGGCTCCACAGCCTCATCGACTCCGAGCATACCTCGCATTATCACCCTCTCCTTGATGCCCATCCCCTTGTATACAGTCTTGGCCTTGTTGATGGCCAATTGTCCTACCGTATCAGTGTTCCCGATGAGATCTCGGGCTGGGATGGTACCTCGGATCTCCCGCGGGTCTCCCTTCTCATCGAAATCTAGGAAAGAGATAGGTGCAACAGTGTCCTCTGAACCGAGGCGTGCCTCGCCCAAGTGAGTAAGATCGCCTAGCTCTTTGCTTTCTAGGTCTGTGAGTGACAGAGTCTTTGTCATATACAGACGGCTTAAACCTACTAGTCATACCCCCAGTGAAATAGTTGGGCATAGGAGGACCACGCAGTCGGCCAAGGAATAGGTAGCAGTGCTCAGGGTACTGGCCCTCTCTGCAGGGGCATGCCTTGTGTGCGGTCCACAATTCGCGGGCATTGGCGATCCTCAGTCCACGTGCTCGATTATGGGCTACACACCGCCCTCCGGCACGCCATGCCTCATATGCTGCAGGGGTCTCCTGATCCATCTCTCACTATTCAGAGGGTTTAAACATAGGCGACGATGATCTCATCCTTTGCACGCGTTGCTAGCCTTAGAACCGTGGCCTCCATTAGTGTAACACGTTTACCCATGATCTTGGCGGTAACAGTGTAGGAGGCACCACTGAGGGCAATCTTTGGGATGGGGCGAGTTATTCTGAGACAGAGCCCAGCCACCGCAATCACCACTGTAGCGAGGACAGCCGCAGTGGCAGCAGGAAGAACCTCATTTCCCCCTGTCATCTTCACCACGGCAACATTCGCCGCCACGTTACTGGCGACATGGACTGCCAGAGGTTTTGCTTTGGTCAGTAACTTCTGTGTCTTGGTTCGCAGCAGGTTCTCCACCTTCTGAAGACTCGCCTGGCTCTCGGGCAGTTGCTTCACGATCCGTACCGTTGACATCATTGTTTAAGCACTGAGTATACAATGCGGTTAAACATCGGCGTCCCCTGTCGAGAGAGCTAATACGATCTTCCCATCTGGCAGGGTTGGTACTCAGGAATATTCATCTCTCTATTGAGACATTTTAAACATGGCCAGGCTCACACTATGCGAGAAGTACTATGATGTCTTCCGGAGAGAGTTGTAGGACTACAAGAAGAAGGCACCAGATGAGCTCGCTCAGCTCTCAGGTGCTGAGCTGACAAAGGAGCTGACAGCTGTGCAGCTCTATCTAGGAATTGGCAAGGGACAGATCTGCTTCCTCGAATACCTTATCATGGGCGGGAGTATCATCGAGCAGCTCCTGCAAGCTAAAGGTTTCTACAAGGATCGGGAGTATCTGTCAGATGTGTTCCAGCAGTTGCAGACCCCCATGGCCTCACCGGACTCAGAGCTGAATAAGGCTCTGCGATACTACAAGCTGGAAAAAGGATGGGCTGCCAAACCCTCCAGCCCTTGCATGTGCATGTTGGCAGCTGGTATAGGGGCTGTAGGGCATGCCAAGCGGGTTCAGTGTCTCACCGTGGTCCCCACTGCTACTGTAGAGAGTCAGGATAGTCTTATAGCTGATTTGCTAGCGGCGGAGTAGGCTGATCCCGAGCGCCACGATAGCTAGGCCTGACACCACATGTAGGGCTACCACGGAAAGCAGTTTGTGTCAACTGGCTGCAGTGTTGGGGCCCCTGGAGCTGCATGTCGACTAGCTGCAGTATCAGGGTCGGAACGCCTGTATGGCTCAAACTACGCGTAGGTGCGTTAATGGCAGTGTTGAAGCCGAAGGGGACACCGGGGGAACTCCCCTCGACTATCATGTTGTTATAGCCCCTGACTTGGAGGTCCTCGATGTTCACGATCATGTTGCTCGGAATCAACCATAGGTGTAGCGAAATAGCAACGTCAAGTTCGCGATGGGTCTTCTGCAACCCCTGCTGGAACTTAGGAATAAGACTACTGGGGTCTGCCACGATGATCATATCCTCAACGAGACTGATGAACATGGCCTGGACCTCTGCTCCGCTGACACTATCTATAGAATGCCGCAGCTGGGTCTGTGCCATAAGGAGGCAGTAGCACAGTGCTTCCAGGGACTGGTTGATCCGAACGATCCCTGCTGGTGTGAGGCCTGAGGTGGTGTGTGGGTCAAGGTACTTCCACACATCTGGATAGTCCTGCCGCAAGCCAGTGATGTGCATATTTTACACCATCGCTCCAGGGTTGGAGTCTGGATCGAACGAGAATGTCGCTGTCTTCCGAGAGCCTACTCGTCGGGGGTTGGGGGGGTGGGGGGGGGAGTGTGTGTGGTTCGATAGGGGAATCCTGAGTAGTCACGTCTCAGGTCACCATACATAACCCCTAGACCGCTGTTGTCACCACCATGCCACCAATAGTCTGGGTGAGTGCTGAACTCTCTGTAGTCTGCTGGCCATTGAGACGCTATGACTGTTGAGCTGTGGGTCGAAGGCATTTGTATCAGGGAGGCTTGCACCCACATGGCAAAGTGCAGCTGCTGATTCCAGTATGGGAGGCTTGGAGCAGCCATCCAAGTATGAGCTTGCTTCACATCCTTGATGGTGATGGGGCGGTTGGTCAGCGGTCGTGGGTTGACGGAGAAGCTGGTTCTGGACCATCCATCCACTGTGATGGAGAACGGTGTTAGTGCTGGTATATCATCCACTAGACCTCTCAGGCCAGTCAAGGGTGTACCCAGGAGGAGCGGTTGGTTCCGGATGACTGTCATGAGATTTAGTGGGAAGGCCATCTATACTGGTGTTCTTAAAGCTACCATACAGGCAGCACACTATTTGCAGTCGTCTCGACTCCAGAGACCAACGAGACGACCTCGCCATAACATCTCGTTTTTTAACCCCTCCATATCAATCCACCCGCTGGAGCCTTTGAGGTATTGCTGTCGCACTATATGTTCTCCGTGCGGTACAGGGCATGGACCTTCAATATATGATTGTACTCTTCATCGGTGACTTGGCCATCCTCGAGAGCTATGCTGACAGACTCGTCGTTAGTCCATAGCATACTCTGTGCCAGTGCCACGTACTTAGCATGCTTCTCCAGCCTCCTTGTGATCTGCCGCTGCCCCACCCCCAAGCTGGTGGCCAAGACAGTGGCGGCTAGTGTCACACCACCAAGCGGGATGGTGACGAAGGCCCCCACCCCTGTAGCGAGAGTGGCCACAGCTGCCACCGCAGCACTGGCTCTATTAACACCTGCAGCAGTGGTTGTACGTGCGAGGACGTTGTAGGCTGTCTTATATCACCTGCGCGTTCTGCTGTACCTTTCTGCCTCATGGACGAGATTCTGTCTGATGGTATCTATCTGCTGGAGTCGCCAGCTGTGTACTGCAACCCCCTCGTCAGCAGTCAGGGAGGGGTATATTTCTGGTTGCTTCCGCCACTCTGATTTTGCCATAGTATACCTGTAGATTAAACCTGCATCACCTGCAGAATCTGCTCATGAGTCATAGACGGGTTCATTTTGGAGAGCCTGGCGATCCATGCCAGCTTGCTGGTTTAGAGACAGAGGTCATCCATCACTATGTCGGGTGCCAGTAGCATTCTGAGACGTGACATCTGGAACTTCACCTTATCACCAAGATAGTAGGTTGGCCGCTGGATGGTTTCCTTGGTCTTACACTTCTGCGCCATCTCCTCTTTCCACTGTATGACATCTGGCTCATCCTCGTCTGAGAAGCCACCTGGCTCATCCTCGTCTGTGAAGACATCTAGCTCATCATCGTCTGTCAAGATTCCTGCGTCCTGCTTACTCTCCTCCAGGAGGGTCTGCCAGTATCGGAAATTTTCACTGTTCCTTCACCTCCTTGCAAGGCTTGCGTTCTGTTGATACCAGTTCCACCACTGTAGTCACTCTCCTTCTTGTTGCAGTGCGAGCCTCTGTTCATTTAAGGCCTTTATCTGTGCAGGGGTCATGAAGGGGCGAACCTCTTTCTTCATCATCTCTGCCAAGGTCAGATAATGCTGATATGATATCATGTCAGGTCAATGAGTAATAAGAGTGTAAGCTGTACGTGGGCGTCCAATATCCCATCCGTGCTGGCATATATGTTAATGGATGGGCCGTCAAACAGATGATTTACAGGTGTGAACAGGCTAGGACTGATTGCTTTCCATAGGTTGCTGTTGGAATCTGGGAGATACTCTATCACACCCCGGCCGACTTCTACCAGTGAGCTGCTGTGTGCACTGCCCGGAGGTTGATGTAGCACATCGGCATGTATGTATCGAAGAGGATCCATTCTACATGGTACTGTACCACCCGTCTCCCCTCTAGAGAGGGTGAGATTACGTTCTCAGCACTGGAGAGCAGCAGTCGGACAATCAGCATGGTTGTATGTCCTGTTTAAACCCCTCCTATAGTGTGCTATGGAACCCATATTTGCTCACTCGACTAGTCTTGCTGACCTGGCAGATGTGTACGCAGTTGATGCAGCCAAGGTAGAAGAGAGCGATGGCAAGTCATTTGCCATACAGTACGAAGCAAGCTCAAAGGCATTCTCCCTCCACCCCATTGGGGGTGATGGGGTGGAGCTGCACACAGACCTCAAGGATGTGACAAAGGAGTGCCTGGGTCACAACATAGGTGGTCACAAGATCGTGTGTCAGTATGATTTCCCGAAAAGGAAGTACATCCTCGAGCCATTGATTGAGCTCCTGGATACAGAGATGGCAGAGATCAACACCCTAAATAATGACCTCAGCTTTCATCTGGTCAAACCCTATTCGAGCGATGCCCTGCCGATGGCCCATGATGGCCTGCTATTGACCCTGGCTAAAAACCTGCAGTTCATATTTGAGAAGAATGAAGTGTGGTAACACGCTGGATTTCGGGGTGACTGGCAAACATGGTTGCCCCTATATAGGCCTCCCGCAGTCATTGACGTAGAGGTTACTCCCCTCTCCACTGTTGTGAAAAAGGGTGGGACAGTTCGAAAGCTCTACAATCTGGGATCATCCTTCCTCGCCTACATAGGTCAAGGTGTCTCCCTGACGAGGGTGGGTCCCCGGATCGGGGTTACAGGTGGAAAGCTCCTGCTGCATCGTACATTCGATGGACCAGAAGAAGCTGTTAACCTCCAGGAGGGCACCCTATGGGTAGATGGTGTGTCACATGTCTCCTAAGTCAAGGGTGCTGTTAAGCTGCTTCAGCGAGTCGGACTCACTAGCCCGCAAACGACTCATATAGTCCTAGAGTTACATTTCTTAGCCGGCGGCAGAGTGAAGCAGCTAGCCCCTGCCCCTGAGGGGATGAAGATCACTATCAATCCGGATGGAACACGGCTCAATCTGGCACATATATTTCTCGAGGGGTTCACTCTGTTCAGTTTAACTCTTCATATATAGCCATTATTCTCATCATACTGCTCGTGCTGGCATCTACAGCAGTGGCACAGGGCGCTGAGACTGCCATGATATTGGGCCCACTACGGGATGACCCCCAGTACAATCCTTGGGTCGACCACTTGCGGAGAAACATCTACGACCGCTTTCACCCACGTAAAGAGATCGAGTCTGTCTGCCACTTCTATGGGTGGAGATGGTAAGCCGTGGTTGTCTGCTGGAGACCCCTGCTCAGCACCAGATTCTCTGCGTAGCATGTGAACATGCCAGAGTCTGCCATGGTCCACATGCTAATCACTTTAGCCTCCTCCCAGGTGAGCGTTGTCAGGGTAGATGGAAGCCCCTATGGGGGGTCCCATCATGCCGATGCGACTCTGGCAGAGACCACGTGTTTGTCTGAGCCTACACAGAATAGGGAGAGGCCGGCCCTGTGGATGATGGTGATCAGTGGTGTATATCAGTTTGGAGGCTTCTCTCTAAATGGGCATTCAGCCCCTGGTAGTAGCAGTGTCGGGATGATCCTACCTCCCTGGCAGCCATTCGGCGATCCATGGTGGCCCCCGTCTCAACAACCTATGCCCCAGGGATTGAGAGGGCGGTGGGGTATCATTTGTGTAAATGGAAATCCAGTTGAGGGAGGTGGGGGGGGGGGGTTCATTTGTCTAAATGGAAATCCAGTTGAGCGAGGTGGGGAGGGAGGTGGAATTTTTCTACTACTGGCTATACTACCTCAGAGTTGCCTCTGTATGCGGATGTCAGCCCGCAATCCTTGATGACTTAGTTTCCCAACAAAGTTGGTACTTACGGAGGAGACCTACGTGGAGGGGTCATCTTTCTCCCTCACCCCCCCCCCCCCCCCCCAGAACTGAGCTCCGCCTTTACTATCCCAGCTAGATGGGAACTGTTCATCTGTGGCGATTTCAACTCCAAGCTGGGTAAACTCGGCATTGCGGACAAGAGGTTCAGGACTTAGCTTATGCATGGGATCATATGGAGGGGGCACATGCAACAGCAATGGAGTTGCACTGGTGACATTCCTTAGTTCCAATGGCCTATTTGCCACAAATACGGCTTTCAAACACCCATACCACCACCGGACAACATGGACTGGACACATTGCTGATCGCAAAGCCCCCAAAAGGTACTAAGGCTACAAAAGCTGTCTGCTAGCAAATAGATTTCATACTATGCAAGACAGCAGCAAAACCCCTACTTCGGGATGCTCGTTCCTATGGAGGCACAGACATCAATTCTGACCATAAGCTAGTCATTACATGTCTCCATATGAACCAGCTCTACGTAATGTATAAACGCCATATCAGGCAAGACGGCAGAGTCACCTACAACTTACCCAGGCTCATCAGCGACACTGACACTCAAATGTCATACAAAAAGGCCCTCGGGGAACAGATAGCTAACATCAACGTCAGCTCCAATCCAAACGAAGCCATAACCAAAATATTGATATCTATGGAATCATCAGCTACTAGCACCAGAGGTGTTCTAAAAAACAACAGAACTAGGTATACTGACGAGCCTCTCGTGGTAAAACTGTCAGCAGAACAGAAAGCATTACGTCTGCGCATCTATCAAAGTGGCCAAAGTGAAGATCGCACCAAACTACGCCAGGAATGCAATAACATTCTGCGCCACATTAGCGAACACTTAAAAGATCTTGCTGTCCATCAAGCAGACGCCCTAGCAGATAAAATCACTGCCACGGATGACTGCCACAAAATGTTTCAGGCAGCTCGAGCCCTGAAAGTTGCTGATACACACAACCACTAACTGTACACAACTCTGAAGGACACTTTATCGGGACTGACCAGGGCAAAGCTGAGGCAATTTGAGAATGGTTCAAGGAACAGTTCACTGACCACGATGATGGCCCTTGCACCCATTCTCAGGAGACCCCAGGCCATTACTAGCACCAATTAATACAGCAGAGGTTGAGAAGGCACTTAAAGCCATGAAAAATGGACGTGCATCTGGACCTGATGGCATGAGCAATGAACTATTCAAATATGCAAGTGACATTGTCGCAAAACCGATCACGCACATAATCAATTCAGCTTTTATGCACCATCTTCCCATCGATGCTGTAGACCAAGGCATCCTTATCGCGCTACCCAAGCCCAGGAAGCCACATGCCCCCCCCCCCCAGCCAATCTGTGGCCCATTGTGCTCCTTAACAGCATACGGAAAATCCTATCCAATGTTACTCTATGCCGCATCTGAGACAAGATCGACGACTTCACTGGATCATGTCAAAGTGGCTTCAAACGTGGACACGCAGCTGTGCAGACATTGTATGGGCACAATGTATGCTTGTGTCGGTAGGGATTTCCACAAAATGGGCATTGACATGTCACAAGCCTTCGACACAATTAAGCGCTCAAAGATCCTAGATGTACTACGCCAGGCCAGTTGCAATGATGATGAGCTACAACTAGTGAGACTACTGCTTGCAGACACCAAGCTGAGAGTACGAGTCAAGTCAGTGAAGTATGTAGAGTTTGAGACATCTATCGGCTCCCCACAGGGAGATGGTCTATTTCCTGTGCTCTTCACCTCTTACCTGCCTGCTGCATTGAAATTCGTGCAGGGAAACGCCTCACGACCAAACATACAGAGCCAGGAGAGGACGTCATTGCATAATTTATGTTAAGCATGCTACGAGATGACCTCACGAAAGCATGATTAGGTACACTCAAATCAAGAATAGACTTGAGGAAGCTAAGGATTTTGGCTGAGGACAAGACACACTGGGCAAAAGCGAAGAAGGACTGATTGCAGCCGCAGAATACAGTAATCATACATACATGCATACTGCCACCAAAATGTCACGGGCCACCCCTCGTGGTGAGGACTAGGGATATAACGACAACAACAATAACAGATGCGACAACCTCAATAAGACAGACCAATGATGGCTCACAGTGTCCCCAAGACACTAATAATGGCAGTGTGACAACAGTAGCAGCTTCCCGAGAAGCTCTCTGCCCAATATCCCTTCTAATCACCCAGGAGCATCCAGCTAACAACCAAAGTAGGGTTGTTGTGCTGTGGTCACTGCCCAGATCCTTCGGCTGACATAAGCCAGATAATAACACAGGAGATGGGTTTAAATAAACAAGAAACAGGTAACTTTATTTACAATTATAAACAGGCTAGTAAAACAGCATCTGACAGATGCTCAGATGTCACGGTACATTGACGAATTGTATATCATAAAGCGTGCCCTATCTCGGCAATAGGCCTAACTCATTTGCCGAAGTGCAAGCGCGACAACTCTTGACGGTCTATGCCGTAAACGTATGCCGGGACGTAACCCCTTACGCTACGCCAATGTAGACAGACGTAAACAAAAAAGATGTAAATAGTAAACAGTACTACGGCGCGCTGCTGATTGTTTACTAATAGTGGTTATAAACGATGGTAGACAACTATGGTGGAACTATGGTGGACCGTTTATGGTGGTGTTAAGGTGAACATAATCAAAATCATAAGAGCTTCTGTGGAACTATGGTGGACCATCTATGGTGGACCGACTGATTAACAAAGTCTAGTGGTTCGCTAACGTAATAACCATTCCCGGTAATTCGCCGGCCCAATATCACGTTAGTTACGCAAGCTCGACAAGGTCAATCAATCGGGACGCCTCTGTTCAATGACAGGTCTATATGTTTATGGTGGGTCTGTGGTGGGCATAGAACTGTGGTGGAATTATGGTGGGAACGATATGATTATGACGAGTAGATGATATCAAACAAACTGCGGACTCTCCTATGTACAAATAGGCCCAGACCACAGTATAGTTCGTAAGCAAGCGTACCGTTTCCGCGACTATCATCTGCTGCGCCATAATAATTGCAAATACACAACTAGGTAAAGTTCCACCACAATTACATGCAAACTCTCTAGCGTAAAGCTTGCTCTAGTTTGATTGGTTGTCCGAAACGCCCCATCCCGATTTAAAGCAAAGAGGACTATTTATAGTAACATTTCCTCATTATTACGTCACGCATTCCATCTCGAGTCACATTATGATGCTCTTCAGCTCCAGAATTCTGACACGTGATACGATGCGCCGTTATCTTCCCAGAATACTGTGCGCTAATTATTCAAAATGGATGTAATGACATACCAATGTTGACAGAAACTGGTAAAACCGTGGTATAATAGGTAATGAAATCACCTGTCTCCATGACATAACAACACATGCAGGCATGTCTTGAAATGCCATAAGGGCAGATCGTCTCAATACGTTACCTTTGTACTAAAGACCAAAATATTGACCCAGCTCACAGCACCGTTTCCGGTGTGACGTCATAGCGAGCGGTCACGTGTTTTAGACTGAGGCGTCATTTAATTTCGTTATTGGGCTGTCTAACGTATTTTCTCTCACTCCAAAGTGAGGTTATTGTGTTTAAATAGTGCAATAGATCATAAAATTAATTGAAATTCGTTATCGATCTCAAGTCCTCACAAGACCTTTAAACTGGGAATTATAAATATGGTTAGCAATCAATAAACGGTGTGAGTTGGATTAACTTTAGCGTGGGCCTACATATTAACTGTTAAGCTTATTCCAGAGTAAGAAGAAGGACAATAACAGCATACGTGTATTTCTGATTCTCCGTCTGATGATCACATAGATCGTGTATCGTCACGTACGCTAGCAACAATTATAATAGTAGTTTGTGTCAGTAGTTGATACAGTACAGATCAGGAATAAATTAACATGTTTTCGAAAGAGAAACATTTTAATTAGTACGAAATGTTATATTGAATATTCTGAACACAATTGGATTGGGAGACATTGCTGGCTTACGGAGTAATGTCTTCAAGTCCAATGGACCTATCCAGTTTTAGCTATGCCACGCCCATCTCTATCTAAGCTCCACCCATACCTCGTGTTGGGATCGATCGATCTTTGAACTCCCTGACTACCAATTTCCAGAAAGCTATACAGGTAAGCAGTTGAATATCTTGAAACTAATTTGATTGGGCGCCGTTGCTGCCTAAATAGCAAAGACACAATTCATACAACGTGTCGGACTATTAAGCGTTTAAGATGGACTAAATCGAGTCATTCATGGCGTCATGAATATGACGTTATCCTACACGTCACGTGGTTGATCATGACGTCATATGATGGATGGATAAAATGGAACGGTCCATTATTCTCAATATATGCCATGATAGGTTTAGCGTTGTTTTGGAAACATGGTTGCTTATTTCTGACCCGTGCTGTTAGTTCCTATGTTCACGCATGAATGCTGCTTACTTAGCACATTTCATTATACATAAAAGCTTTAGGGACCAAATCATAAGCAAATCGTATTTTTGAAAAATAACTTGTCTGCTGTACTCGAAACTAATCTTACTTTCTAACAAAGACGTGTTGCTTCAGTCAATATAACGAAATCCGTGTGTGGACAGAACATTCAGCGTGCACGACTATGAAGAACCTATCTACTAACACTAATGGTGATGTATGTATCTCATTTCAACAGCTGCACATCCCCATCACTAGTGTAGGTTCTCTCATGACCATTATCACAATAGCAGGAAATCTACTAGTGCCGATCGCCATTTGGAGCGCACCTCGGTTAAGAACAAAGTCCAATCTACTTATTCTGAACTTGTCAATCGCAGATGTGTTTGTGGGTGCCATCGTCATACCTTCCATATTCATTGCACCCATCCTTCAATGGCACAGTGATATAATACCATGTGATTGGCTTCACGCTGTTATCACAACATGCTCTACTGTATCAATTATGATGCTAATGGTCATTGCCTTGGACAGATATGTTGCTCTCAAATACGCAATGAAATACAGAGTGATGGTAACACACACATCTAATTGTGGTTGTGATTATATTGCCATTCATTCATTACAGAGATGAAGACTATCATCAAGTCACTCTATAGAACACCTCAATCAGAAGATGCCTACCATCATCTCTCGGGGCCAGAGCAAGTGACCGTTTTTCGTCTCAGAACTGGACATAACAGACTACACCAACACATGTACAGGGGGTTCCACCTTACGACATCGCCCGCTTGTCCTTGTGGAGAAGCAGAACAGACCACAGAGCACATACTTCAATGTTGCAGTACGTATCAGCTGCTGAGAGAAGAGATCTGGCCTTTGTCAACCTCTTTTCTTGAAAAGCTGTATGGGCCTGTGGAAGAACTGCAGAAAACCACAGATTTCATCTTGAGAACGTCACTCCAAGTGTGATACCAGCGATCGAAAAGAAGAAGAAGATAAGCGCAGTGGGGCCTAGTGCACCGTTGTGACGTTAGTTGGTCGGTCGTTGAAAAAAGAGCCACGTCCGTCGTAAGACCGCAACGTCTGTTGCACAGTCTGGCGTAGAAGCAGCGTCACGCCTCTCTAAAGGTCTCGGTATAGTTTGCGATTGCGTTAGCGATGTGGCGTAGGCGTTTGCGGTGCGACGATATGATGAAACGCATCGCACCAACGCAACTCTCGGCTATGTATAGTCGGCGTTAAAATCGAGAAACTCGTGCATCGTGGAACACTCAATACGCGACAATGGTGCCAAGTAACAGAAATGTGAGGGTTGCAAATGCTCTGCTCTTGCACAACTTAATTCTTTTGCAAGCTTTAGTGTTCATTCGCTCTGGGAATAGAAGAAGAAGGTCGATGTATGTGCGCAGTATTCTGCAGAAACGTGCAGAACAAGGTGAATATAGGAATTTGATTCGCGAGATGCAGCTGGCCGATCCCGAATATCATTGGCAGTACTTCCGTATGTCAGCATCAGATATGGAGTCTTTACTACGTCGAGTCGGACCACATCTGACGCATAAACCAAACCATCGGTGGCCGATAGGACCAGCAGAACGTCTCTCATTGACTATAAGGTACGTGCAGTATTTTTGTTCCCAGAATTTATGATATGTTCCAGTTTGTCAGTACATGTGTCCATGCGTCCGTCTATCAGCTTTTCCGAGGATTGTGCCTCCATCACCGAGAGTGGAGTAATATGCCTACTCGACAGCAAACCTATCAAACGACATATTTACCTACCGACCTGCCTGCCTGCCTGCCTGCCTGCCTGCCTGCCTGCCTGCCTGCCTGCCTATCTGTATGTCTGTCTGTCTCATTGTTTGTTTGTCTGTCTGTCTGTCTGATTTTCAGCAGAGTATCTCAAAATGTTGCAAGCTGATTTTCAGGAACATTATGGAAATATTCCCATGTGCACATGATCGAATTTTTCAGGTGACGGCACATTTGGTAGATACTGACAGTCACTTGGCGCGTCTCCAGTGAGAGAGAACAGTCTGTAAAATAATTGCTTTCAAACGGTTACTCATTTGTGTCATTTCATGAAGTGGTTAATTGGCTGTTTATTCACTTTATAGGTATCTTGCAACCGGTAACTTACAGGTCTCAGTGTCTTGGGGATACAGAGTTGGTCGAAAAACAGTCTGTGACATCATAAAAGAAACGTGTGACGCTATATGGACAGTTCTCCAGAACGAAGTAGTTAAACCTCCAAACACCCAGTTAGAATGGAGGCAAATTGCAAATGGCTTTGAGCAACAGTGTAATTTTCCCCACTGCATAGGGGCTATAGATGGTAAACACTTGATAACCAGGGCGCCAAAGAACTCTGGAAGCTTATTCTACAATTATAAGCACACATTCAGTATTGTTCTAATGGCCGTCTGTGATGCTTACTATTGCTTTACACTCGTTGATCTTGGTCGACCAGGTCGTCATAGCGATGGGGGGACATTCGCAAATTCAGCATTTGGAAAAGAATTAGAAGGAAACAACATGAATGCTCCTATGCCGCAAGTGGTACATGGTTTCCAGGACCCCATTCCGTACGTATTAGTTGGCGATGAAGCTTTTCCTTTAAAATCTTATCTTATGAGACGTATCCGCGGCGTGATCTGCAATTGATGCTGCACAAGATATACAATTACAGATTATCCCGCGCCCGGCGAGTGATTGAAAATTCATTTGGAATTTTGGCATGTCGTTGGCAGATATTTCTCAAGCCGATATATGCTGATCCAGTAAAGGTCATCAGCATCACCAAAGCTGCATTATGCTTACACAATTTATTGCAAAGAAAGAACAACCAAGTCGCCCCAGGACAACGACGTTACTGTGCTCCAGACTTAGTGGATCAGGAACAACATGATGGTGGTTTAATTCCAGGCAGATGGCGGGATATTGACAGAAACATGGGTGGACTTGCTCCATTAGCCCGTGTTGGTGCTAATATGTTTGCGAGAGATGTGTTCGAAGTGCGCAATGCCTTTGCTCAATATTTCGTGTCAGCTGGTGGGGAACTGGCATGGCAATATGCATATGTCAATCGTACAGCCTAGTTGAATTAACATGCAGGTTCAATTAATACAATTTAAAACAAGACAACAAATAAGTTAACAAATTGATTTAATTGACTTAATGGGTCTACATATTTAAGAAGGCCAATTGAGTAGTCGAACTTTCGGATTCATCTGTGCCAGTTGACCCATGTTGGGGTATTTGAATCGACTCTGTAGGAAACTGTACTTCAAACAGCACCATATCCATCCGGATTATAGCAAGCTGTTTTTTCCGTGGTGAAAAGGTTCTCAGCATAGCCGCAACATGATTCCCGTAGGAGCCCTCTGCATCCTCACCCGGACTTTGCAAGGATCTACTCACTGCCTCGCTGGTTGTTTTTATAGCGGCTATGATTTCTGCGGAGTCGCTTCCCGCCGTTTTCTTTCTCGATTTATTCTGTGGATATGACCCGACGACAGTCTCTTCATCACCTATTTTCCGTTTATTTTCTTCTGTCACAGGGATTGTAGGCGTTTCCTCAGTAAGCGTAGACGTTAGCTCTTCTTGTTGTGGCATTTGATTTTCCGGACCCTGTGATGATTCACCGTCGCTGTCTTTATCCGGTGTCTCGTCAAGGTTATCATCGACCTTTTTTATATTACTGCACGTCCTGTATAAAACAATTGTATAATAATAATAATAATAATAATAATAATAATAATAATAATAATAATAATAATAACATGATGATGGTGCTGCTGCTGCTGCTGCTGCTGCTGATGATGATGATGATGATGATGATGACAGTGATCATCATCATCATCATCATCATCATCATCATCATCAGACAGCAGCAGAAGAAACATAGTACACACACACACGCACACACACACGGTCGAAAACATACCCTCCTCCACCTTCGATGGCGGATGTAATAATGTATGATCAGAAAGTATAAGTAGTCAACGCTCTCCGTCAATAATTATTCTTGATCCTTTTTTAAATTTCTTTCCATTTTCACATTTGGTGGATGTTTGTTTTAATGTGTTCAAATTGTAATACAATAAGCTAACAAACGTTACAAGATACGAAAATGGTTTTGTGTTAAATGGCAGTCTTGGTAAATAACATAAATAGTACTTAGTTAACCCTTTGCTGCCTAAATTTCTTCAAGAAAATATGTTTTCTCACGTAAAAATTTCAATTTACAGACCAAGAGATGAGTTTTTTTGGATGTTTACCACGTGAATGACTGGCTCGGTTACCGAGCCAGTCATTCAAGTGGTAAAATTTCAAAGATATCCTTAACTTGGTCTGCAAATAGACATTTCACAAGACCACTACGGAGGCCGTTAATGGCCGGCCTTGGCAGCAAAGTGTTAAAGTTCATACACAAGCAAGGATGCTGCCATTATTTTGTAGAAAATTAATTGTGTAAGCAATTGAATGTGGTGGATGAACAGGAGTCTTCTGTGTGCTGATTACATGTATGTAGGCCTACTGAAGTACATTAGTGACTACAGTTACAATATTAAATACTAACGGTCCAAAATCCATATATTTGCCATAAAAGCCCATTTGGTCCCAGAATTTCCACTTTTTGGTCGGTTTGGCCCCGCTCCCGCTTGGCTTCTGCATCAGCTTCTTCTTGACTCTGTAACCATCTTTCAGGTTTTTCCATAAGCTTTTAGCCTTACCACCTGAAAATGATGATATATAATAATAGCATAATTTTATATATTAGGCTTCCCTCCTAAGGGGTCAAGAGGTCAAAGGTCGAAATGTCAAATATCACAAAAATTGTAATTCTTACGGTAACTGTATCTTTTAAAGTGAATGAAACTTGATGTGCGAACCATCCATGTCCAGCCCATCAACAACAACCCCACCCCTCCAAACGAACACCTACACGTACACCCTCACACAGACACGCGCACGCACACATCCATCCCCACACGCATAGGCCTATATCCCCCCCCCCCTACACACACACACACACACACACACACACACACACACACACACACACACACACACACACACACACACACACACACACACACACACACACACACACACACACACACACACACACACACACACACACACACACACACACACACACACACACACACACACACACACACACACACACACACACACACACACACACACACACACACACACACACACACACACACACACACACACACACACACACACACACACACACACACACACACACACACACACACACACACACACACACACACACACACACACACACACACACACACACACACACACACACACACACACACACACACACACACACACACACACACACACACACACACACACACACACACACACACACACACACACACACACACACACACACACACACACACACACACACACACACACACACACACACACACACACACACACACACACACACACACACACACACACACACACACACACACACACACACACACACACACACACACACACACACACACACACACACACACACACACACACACACACACACACACACACACACACACACACACACACACACACACACACACACACACACACACACACACACACACACACACACACACACACACACACACACACACACACACACACACACACACACACACACACACACACACACACACACACACACACACACACACACACACACACACACACACACACACACACACACACACACACACACACACACACACACACACACACACACACACACACACACACACACACACACACACACACACACACACACACACACACACACACACACACACACACACACACACACACACACACACACACACACACACATACGGATGGACAGGGATAAACAGTATACGTTGTTCATGCATGAACCACTTGCCTGATAATTCAACTTTTTGGCCTATCTTTTCCCAAAGCGTCTCTACAATTTATTTGTTGCAATAATCCCCATGAGTTGGATCATACAGCACTTCATTTTCACGTATATATTCAAGCAATTTCTCGCGGGTCTCATCGCTAGCACGAGCCATATTCATGTTTGACACTACAGAACGATATGCCTATTGCAAAAAGACAGACAGCACGTGCTGTCACCTCGTTATTATCGCCGCGGTGTGGCGTTAGCTAGGAAATAGTAGGACAAAATTCAACTTTATTCGCGAGCGGTGCTTTGACGCTTGCGTGAGCAAGTTTTGCTTGCGATGGTAAGCGTTGACGCTGCGTTACGGCAATATACGTCTGCGATGTCGCTGCTTTAACGCAAACATGTCGCAACGCCGACTATACATTGGGCTTAACGCCTCAAATCTCACGTCTGCTAGCTAGTAGGAGTAGAACCGGCGTTAGCGGCGGATTTATTATCTGACTGACTGACAGTGACTGCTATGAGTGTGTGAGACATCGGGGAGAATGTTAACACATATTTAGGTTCTTCACTCCCATATTATCCACATGTTGAATATTTTGAAAACAATTTGACTGAAAGTTGTTGATGTCATAGCAGACAAATTCGTTTCAATCTATTGAACAGTTTCATAGTTATACCTTGAAACTTGTCCCTTGTAAAAACTTAACAGTCGCATAGACGGCTTTTGAGGGGTTTTGCATGGGTTTTGCATAGGTTTTGCACGACCAAGTCTTTGCACTCATGCCCTTAACATGCCCAGTTAACAAGTGCTTTAATAATGGCTGGTATCGTCCACAATTTAGACATAGATTTACAATACCGAAGACATTTAAGAAAGGATAGGCTTATTCGTGACATGCATAACCCACTAGAAACTTATGATGATGTAGAACTTTATGAGAGATATCGCTTCTCTCGTGATGGTATCGCTGAGATAGTTGATGATATATATCTCGACTTAGAGCATGCAACTGACTGGAATGCTGCTCTGTCACCATTGCAATAGGCGCTGATAGCACTCAGATTCTATGCAAACGGGGTGCTACCAAACTGTAGCCGGAGACTGTCTAAATGTGCACCGGTCGACAGCGTGTAGGGCCATACGTGATGTATCCATAGCATTGGAAAGACGACTGGGTCAGCACGTATTTTTACCAAAAGATGGTGAATATGTTGCTAAGATGACCGCAAAATTTCAGCTAATTACCCTCGCCACATAAAGGGAAGATGGTATTGTAATCGAGTGCGTGTGCGTGTGCGTGTGCGTGTGCGTGTGCGTGTGCATGTGCGTGTGCGCGCGTGCGTGCGTGTGTCCGTGTGTGTGGAACGATTGGAATGCATCTCCTAGACCATTCAAAGTAGAAACTTGAAACTATGGGAATGATTACCTCTGTTGGTAAGGATGTGCATGAAACTTTTGGAATTTTGGTATCACCCCCAGGGGCTGTGCCATGGGGTTGGGTGGGTGAGCAAAAATATGTGTCACCAAATGTCATCATGTCCCATATCATTTTAAAGTACATGATTAGTAGACTACATTAATTTAATTATTTTTGCTCTTGGATCAAATTGCCTGGGGGTTAGATGGGCAAATGTGAATGCGTGGAGATTTGCAATAGCGTGCCATCGACTACGCATTATTATTATTATTATTATTATTATTATTATTATTATTATTATTATTATTATTATTATTATTATTGTTTCATACACAGGAATGTGCGGGATTTCCAAATGTCATAGGTTGCGTTGATGGTACGCATGTTAGAATAGCGAAGCCACCAAACCATGAATGGGAGTACATTAACAGAAAAGGCTTCCATTCAATTAATGTACAGCTGATATGTGATGCAGACCTGCGAATCATCAAATGCGTGATAAAATGGCCGGGCAGCACGCATGATGCGCGAATGTTAACGGAGAGTGAAATTTTGGATCATTTCGACCAAACAGACAATGAATCTGTCGTGTTGGGTGACAGCGCATATCCCCAAAAACTGTGGTTGATAACACCATTCATGCGACCTGCAAATGATGCTCAAGAAGCCTACAACAACACCCACAAGATTACAAGCAGTTGTAATAGAGAGGTGCAATGAAGTACTCAAAGCACGGTTCGCGTGTATTCTAGGGAAACTACACATGGCGCCAATGAAGGCGTGTTCGGTAATAGCTGCGGTCATAGCATTACATAATATCTGCATCAACAAGCGTCTACCGTTACCAGCGAATGCGCAATTGCCAGAGGTGCCCAATGATGAGGAAGACGCCATCGATATCGGTGTGCCACAGCGAGATCGTATCCGTGGGGTAGCAAGAAGGTTGCAAATTATGCAACATTATTACACACGTTGACAAATTTTATGTGATATTATATATATAGACCTATATTATTAATATTAATGATAGCACACCGACATAATTACCTCGCCCCGAAGCGAAAGAGGGTATTGTAATCGGGTCTGTCTGTCTGTCTGTCTGTCTGTCCGCTGCATATCTTCGGAGTATTGCGCGCACTGCCTGCTTTTCTCCTCCCTTTCAAGCTTTCTGATTTCAAGTTCGAGTTTTGTCTTTTGTAATCTCACTTTTGAGATCTCTTCAAGCAACAAAACCCGATGCAATTCCTCACGCGAAAGGTCCTGCTATTCTTTTTGCTCCGTAACATTCTTTCGCTTCCGAGTTGGCTGTTCACTGGAGGTAGAAGGAGATGGAGGCGGGGCATCCGCAGTTGGTGCTGTAAAAAGAAACATTTAAAATGAACAACATGGGTTTGTTATAACATTTCCCACACATCTGCTCACCCCCATTTATAATTCTACTTGTTGAGAACTAACCTCCATATTAATGCAATCAAATCTGCTACTACTGCTGCTGCTGCTGCTACTGCTACTGCTACTGCTGCTGCTACTACTACTACTACTACTACTACTACTACTACTACTACTACTACTACTACTGCTACTGCTACTGCTACTGCTACTGTTACTACTACTACTACTACTACTACTACTACTACTACTACTACTACTACTACTACTACTACTACTACTGCTGCTGCTGCTGCTGCTGCTGCTGCTACTGTTACTACTACTACTACTACTACTACTACTACTACTACTACTGCTACTGCTACTGCTACTGCTACTGTTACTACTACTACTACTACTACTACTACTACTACTACTACTACTACTACTACTACTACTACTGCTGCTGCTGCTGCTGCTGCTGCTGCTACTGCGTTGATGCTACATTTGTTGATGCTGATGATATGATGGTGATGATGATTTTGTTATTGTTGCTACTGGTACGCGTTGTGATGATGGTGATGATGACGACAACGATGTCGATGACGGCGTGGACCAAGACGACGAGGATGAGTATCGTGATCATGATGATAATATTGAGTAGGAGGCGGAGGGGGAGGAGGAGGAGGAGGATGAGAAGGAGGAGGAGGAGAAAAAAAGGAAAATGATGATGGGGCGTGTGACGGGAAGGCCGATAGGTTCTGTATGCATACCCTGTACATATTCCTCTGTGGCAGTCAGTGTTTCAGCTGCAGAGGCGGTTGCACACGCATCATCAGCTGGTACTACACCAGTTTCAACACCAGCCACGGAAGGAGCATCGAGGCCGATGATATCTAATACAATGTCCGTGTACGCCCCTTCTTTTGGCGGCTTCCCTCCACCTGTCTTAGATGTCTTTCTCGCGGACAAGTCCTTTTTGGCCTGGGCCTTTAGGTCCTTCCACTTATGAGAAATCTCACTAACAGTACGGTTTTAAAGCCCAATTTTATTAACTTCCACCAATATATGCTGCCAAGCATCTTGTTTCTTCTTATTTGTTACAGCAGATTTAAAGCTGGATAATAACAATTCTTTACTCTCCTTATATAATTCTATCATCCGCAGTATCTCTCCTTCAGAGTATGCCGGCTTTTTACTCATTTTGACAACTAGGCTATGATATACCTTTCGATTAATATGACTTAATAGAGTGAATATTTTACAGGATATAAGTAAAATGTCATCTTAATCTTGAACAGTCGGGCATATACCGCGCATGCAGTCGCTGTATATAGCTTATGCTTGACTGTTGGAGACAACATAGGGCAGTTATTTAAAAAGGATTATCTTAAGAGCGCATTTCCTTCATGAACTCCATTCTTTTAGTTTCAAAATCGATCAGACATAAGACACGAGTGGTATTAAATGAATACTCGTCTTCTGTGACCGCTTTTTGAAGAGCCATGTGAGGGTTGTTATAGGACAGGTTTGAATGTATTTCATGAAATCTACATTGAGCCGACAGCGAAACGTAGGCCTACTCGATTTCTCGCGGGAATCGGGTAATGCTGTATTTACGCCGGACCTAAAGGCAAAGTTCCACCGTGGCGGGGTCGGAGTTACGCCGTTTAACTGTGTGACGGGCGTGTGTGGCTCGGTCGGATCTACGACGGACGTGGACTAACGTCTGACGTTATTTAACGCCTCCACGGTGCACTAGGCCATCATGGGGTTCAAAAATCATAAAATAAAGATGTTGTTTATTTTGTAAAGCAACTTTAAAGGGATGCTAATCTCATTTCAAATGTTGTATTTCACCAATAGAATATGGTTTATAAATTCCATATCATTCATATCTTGTCGCATTCCCTTATCTATATCACACTTATCTGCTTCGTAATATCACGTAGCTATTGAACAGTGATCGCCATCATTTTGACTCCTCAAGCGACAGTGTGTCATGTCATGTAAGCGCCAATGCTTTACATTCTTTATTATGTAATACTCATCCAGTTGAATATTTTGAAACTAAGTTGACTGCAACTTCCAGTCAAATTAGTTTTAAAATATTCAACAGCTTATCTGTATGATTGCTTTTATACCACATTGCCAAACTATAGGGGCACCTCTATGACCGAGCGTATATACTATATATATTATTTTCTGATTGGTTGAAAAGTAAATCATGACACCCATCATAGGTTGTAGAAAATGTATCAACATCTAGCTACTAAAGTCTGAATATCTGTCGTTGTCGGCATAATAAAAAGCTAAAATACCAGGTATGGATTACGGGTGGAAAACTGTATCACCTGGGTGGTTAGTATAAGATAAGGTGATATTTTTTTTAGCTAAAAAATTTCAAAATACGTTGTATACTTTGACGTGGGTTTTTTCATTATGTATTTTTTTATTGTTGGCATACATGTTTAAACCGCACACGCTATAGGTCAAATTCTGGTCAAATTAATTTAAAATTTTCAAAATATTTTTCCGTGTAGGCCCTATTATAACGCATAGGTCAACACGTTCAGCAAGAGAGATCAGATACAACGCATCCCTTACTAGTTTGACATACAACGCATATATATATTTATATATGTAAGCTGTAGTATATTATAGATAATACTGGTATATGTTTTATTATGTACTCTCTCTCTCTCTCTCTCTCTCTCTCTCTCTCTCTCTCTCTCTCTCTCTCTCTCTCTCTCTCTCTCGCTCGCTCTCTCTCTCTCTCTCTCTCTCACACACACACACTGAGCCATTTTGAAACCGCTAAATAATTCTTATACCATTAATGAATCCAATCCAATGTATTAATCACATATATGACGTCATAATCAATTTCGATCCAATGTGTTAATCAAATATATGACGTCATAATCAATTTCGTCCAATTAATGAATCCAATGTATTAATCACATATATGACATCATAATCAATTACGATCCAATGTATTAATCAAATATATTACGTCATAATCAATTTCGTCACATCCAGGTTGACGTCACAACAAACAAACAAACTAAACAATGATGCCATCTTAGTCAGTCAAGAACGCTAAATAGTCGGTCAGACTATACGAAGTGTATGTGTTTACTGTTAATAAACTTTATGTTGGATAATTTTGGAGCCAATTTGACTAGGCGCATCTACTACCAGCGTGAAGAAAATGCATCCTGTCAAATTGGTTTCAAATTATTCAGTCAACATACCTACACCACAATAAAGGTATATATTTATGTAAATAAAGAAATATATTCATGATCAAGTCCCCGCCAAATGTAGGAATAGGTCGTGTTCACGCTGGAGTCAATCCGGAATAACACCATACATCAGTAAGACGTTATTCCTGATTAATTATCCACTAAGAACACGGCCCAAGCTGCCATACGCAACAACAGCAGTCCGGACAAATTAGTTTCAAAATATTGAACAGCTTAACCGTAAAATTGCCTTGAAGAAAGAATGCGTTTGAGGTAGATTGGTTGTCTACATGTCTGTCCGTTGTGTATGTGTGCGTACGTCCATGCTCGCGTAATTGTGTGTGCAAGTGTCTGCGTGTAAGTCCGTATATGTGTGCGTTATTGTGTGTCTATATGAGTGTAGGTGCGCAAGTTATAAGTAGGCAATTATAATATAAAATATAATAATGCTATTCTTCTTATTATTATTATTAATCTTGCAACAATTTTTGTATTTTGTATTTTTCGACATTTGTACACACATTCAGTGTATATTATATATTATTGTACATAGTGTATATATGTTTGAGGGCCTCGTTAACATCAGGCAACTGACGATTTACACTCGCAAAATAAAGAATATTATTATTATTATTATTATTATTATTATTATTATTATTATTATTATTATTATTATTATTATTATTATTATTATTAGCGTGCTGACGGTCGTTTGCTTGACCGGCAAAATGGCGGAGAGGTGTAGCGCGCGGATCTGTGACGTCAGGTGAAACACTTCTATTCTGTATGTTTGTCAATGGCTGTATTCGACTGGGACTTTTCCGCAGAGTAAGTTTACTCGCTCAGTTGCCAAAATGGGCTATACACAAACGTACCGGTCGAATACACAAACCCAAGAAGTATGGACGGTTCAGAAACCGACTAAATCGCCTAAATCTTACTATCTTGAAAATAAAATCCACCTTTCAGCGCTGAATAATAGTAGAATTCCGCTCCTAAATCCCGCATTTTCATATTTTGCATCACGTGACATACTTCATGAAACATACCACACGTTTTGGCCTCGGCTTGTTTTGTGCTCTATTTTTCCCCGGGAAATACCAGTCTAATAAAAATATATACTTTATGGCGCCAATATACTCTAACTTTTTGCCCAGTCGAATACACCCAACTATTCGCGTATTTTGACTAAATACTCATAAACGGAATGCTATTTACCGTAAGACGGGACTTTTCGCCACCCGGAGATAACTTCCCCACCTGGGTGGTCGAATTTCTTTCATAACATCTCAAGTTCCATCCCCCACCCACCCACTCGATCCGATTTAGTGACCCCGTCCAACGCTCACACGCACGCATTGTCGGTGTATGTATGATTACTGTGTTCTGCTGCTGTAGTAGTAGAAACATCCAACGGCTGCAATCAGTTCTTCTTCGCTTTTGCCCACTGTCTTGTCCTCAGCCGAAATCCGTAGCTTCCTCAGGCCCATTCTTGAGGTCACGTCGTAGCACGCTTAGCAGATTTATGCAATGACGTCCTCTCCTGGCTTTGTATTTGTTGGCGAATTCGCAAAGTCAGTAGCACCATTCAGCCAACCACCCATACACCAAGGGGCACCTACTACCCCACTCGGCCACCCGCGCAATGAGTGATAAAAACAAGACATCAGTATTACACTGACAGAATAGTGGCGAAAATTTTGGCATTTCGCATTTTCAAATGTAAATCTAGATTTGTATCAGGATCACAATGACCTTGACATAAAAATCTGTATGCCAGCGCTGTTTTCAGTTATAGTGAATGGTGAATAATAGTAGAGTTCAATGAGTCCAGCGTATTCACATTTTTCATCACGTGACCTGCTTCACGGGAAATATCAGTCAAATAAAAAATATTTTCTATGGAGCCAATGTGCTCTAAGGTTTCGCCCAATGTGTGCATATCTGACAGGGCGGGGATAGGATGTATGATTCCAAGTTTTTACACCTAGCCACTGGTAAGAATTTCCAGTAGTATAGTGGAGATCAGGGTAATATGTACACATACGTTGTAGATGGCAAAGAGCGATTTTGGTAAAATGCAATATAATGTGGTTTGGTGTGGAGGTGAGCTATTCATTACCACTACGGCTGCCAGTATCGCTCCATTACCACCATCACCACGACCACCACATCCACCACCACCACCACCCTGCTGCTACTACTACTAGTCCATGGGTACTACGACAGCGACCATGTCCACAACCACGAAGATAATGATGACGACGATAACGACAGAGGCATATCCAAGCGTTTGGAAGTCATTAGGGGAATGAAATCCCTCCTTGTTAAAGTGCGCCCTTTGCCTTTCCATCATCATCATCATAATCATCATCATCATCATCAGTCATCGCCACTGTTGTTGTCGTCGTCATCGTCACCCCGACTACCACCACCACGACCATCATCATAATCATCAGTAGCAGCAGCACCACCAGCAGCACCACCTCCATCACCTCCGTCTACCGACACCACCATTCCACCACCTGTTCTTGTTAGTGCTGTTTATCTTTTAGCCGTCTTCCTGGTCACCTTTTGGTTCTGATCGTGGTTATATTGTTTTGAGGCTGGTTGTGGTTGATAGTTATCCCTCACATGTTGAAACACGCTCAGTAGCTGCGGGTTGCAGATTTGTTTATTTTCCATATTTTACGGATCTTGTCACTCCCAAAGCCATGTCATCCTAGTGTAATGTCACACCTTTTTCTGTGTAAAAATTTAGGCCCAAATCGGACAATTAGTTTCTGAGATATCCACAGATCCAGTATTTTATCTGATCCGGATAAGGATTATTTAATATGGAATATGGCCAAAGTCTGCAAATCCTCTGCAAATCCTCTTGCAAGGCAACTTCCTTCGGTGTGTTGACGTTTTAGCCAAATCGAGTAGGTTTTTAGATATTTCCAGGAATATGCTCTTGTAATTGACTAACTGACTAAGCAGCTGGCAGGTTATTGAGCTGCGATTCGCAGCTAAGCACCTATAAGACATACATAAGCCTGCCTGCCTCTCTGCCTGCCTGCCTGCCTGCCTGCCTGCCTGCCTGCCTGCCTGCCTGCCTGCCTGCCTGCCTGCCTGCCTGCCTGCCTGCCTGCTCGCCTACCTACCTGACTGCATGCCTATATGCCTCCCTGTCAGAACCGTTTGGTGGAGTTCAACCAAGCGTGTTATGTGAGTTACCCATATCATTGCAGATTGCATGATAACACTTATATTCGGCTATGACTCCTAGGGCCAGGGGCGTGGTCAAGAGTTTACTTATAAACATCTCGTTATTTGCGATATCTCGTCCAGAATCGTTTAGTGAAGTTCAACTGAATTTATTATATGAGTTATCCATTTCCTTATCTCAGAGATGAGGGGCTGGGGAGCAATTGGGTATGTCAAAAGCTGTGAACAGGGTGGGATTTCCGATAGTGCAATTTAGATTTTGTTGTTGTTGCAGTTGTTGGTGATGGTGGTGGTGGTGGTGGTGGAGGTCGTGGTGGTGCTTATGGTATTGGTGATGTTTATGTTGATGGTGATTCTTGCAGTAGTGGTAGTGTTGGTAGATGATGGGCGAGCTGGTCGCTTCAACGGAAATGCTGCAAATGCCGACACAAAGGATTTTCACACCCAGTGACACAAAGGATTTTAACACCTAGGTGTGAAATTCTTTTGCGTCAGTTTTCCTTTGAAGCGACCATCGCCCTCCTCCCACCTCATTAAATCACCTGACTCCTAGCGTCCAATCAGATGAACTTAAGAGTAGTTAGCGTCCTATCACGTAATGATGATTGACAAGGATTAATGAGGGTAATTAAGGATGATTGACAGGGTACATGTCTGTACTCGTCTTTTCAGGACTCCAGGAACTCATTCAATCGTGAAGCCCTGTCTTCCCATTAAGTCACATGACTCCTAGCATTCTATAGCATAATGACGCTTGACAAGGGTAAATGGGGGGGGGGTTAATTAAGTGCCGATCTGTTCGAGCCAGGACAAACGTGCAAGGGTTAATGTTTTGCATAATGATTGTTGACCAGTTGCATGTCTAGACTCATCTTTTCTGGGTTAATCGGGTCGGCAAATCGCATAAAAGCAGTTAAAATCTGGTCAGTTGAAGCTTAACTTTGATTTTTATTTAATCCGTTTGTTCAACGTTCATTTTAATTATGAATTCTGCCTATTTTATGAGTTCTGAAGTGCCTGTTGTGCTCGTTATCAATATGTATATTCAAGTCTTAAAACGTAATGTTGAATTTGTAGTGGCCATATGCGAGTTTAGTGTTGGTAGTGTTTACCCCACCAAGGGTGTTTATGTATGACAATACTTTTGAAAAATTGCAGCCATGATTCCAGCATTTGAAGAAGCTGTGCTTAGGGCTAAGTGTTCCAATAGAGTAGAGCAGCTTAATTACCTATAAGAATTAGAGCCTCAATTAAAAGTCACTATCAGCAATAAATATCTGTACATCAAACTAACTTGGTATTTTACTCTGCCAGATAAAACTGAGATGAAACCATCATTCAGAAGTGTGACATTCTTTAGTGACTCGTGAAGAATTCTGAAAGAGAACTTGCATGAAATCCTTGGCACGATGACGACCTCTACACTCATGTAAGCATTTTCTTATCCTCAAAAACAATTTTACCAAGTAATTTTAACATGTATCGGTCAGGCCATGCAATACTGAAAATATCTACAGCTGATTGTCAATATATAGATAAAACCCGCAATGGTTGAAGCTATGATCTCCAAAGATTCCAGAGATGAGCTATTAAGCATTAGATTAATGGCTGATTCGTGTCGTTCAGATAATGGCCCATGCCAAATAGGTCTATGCAGTAACGTGCTTCTACTCTCCGGCTCAAGAGTCAACTTAAAGTTAATGATTGATGAAAACTCTTCGTTTGAAATAGTCAGAACTATAAATAGCTGCGTAAACATTAATTCAAAGTTAATATCTGATGGGTTATACATTACTACTATGGTTGAAGAACTTAAACTTACTACACTTTTAGCCGGTGACATGGTAAAGACTAAAGATTACATATTCTCGGGACCCTGTATGACTCGATTACTGGGATTAATGTCTAAGCAACAAGACAACGCCAACGACTTCACATTAGCTGATTCTGAAATAGGCAGAGCCTTTCAGAATCTTATCAATCATGTATCCCCAGAGTTCTGCATGGTGTTAGATTTCGCTATTCACCCGGGGTCCATGGATATAGAAGAAGAAGAAATGTCATTGGGATTCGAACCGCTGCCAGATATGCTGAGTTCTAATGATGATCTACCAGATTAAGAAGACACATGTTTTTTACATCACCAGACTCACCCAGCAATGTTGAAATTTACACCCAGCCGAGCGTTGCACCATATATGGTTGATACGTTCTAGCAAGTTATAAATGAACATGATTATCTGAGTTTTGGTTCTAAAACATTCTCAAATCTACCAGAGACAATGCTATTGCTATTTTCGTGAACTTATTGAATTTAAGAATCCGTAGACTAGCTGTTAGCAAATTCTACAGGAGTCGACATGACAGACCATCTCAGCAGTATTGCTAGAACCTTGACTGTCCCATACAGACACTAGACCAAATTGGACTATTTATGGATATTTATAAATTGCTTGCTGAGAACCAAGCGGGTTTCAGGGAAGGGTATTCGACAGCTGATCATATATTTACCGTAGCCACCCTAATACAAAACTTTAAAACCAAGCATGAAAGAATCTTTTTTGCATTTTTTTACTATGCTAAGGCATTCAATACAGTTTGGAGAGTCGGACTATGGCAAAAATTAGTCAAACTAAATATACACGGTAAAATATTTAACGTCATACATAGTAGGCTTGCACGATTGTCCGATATTATCTTTTCAGTCACGATTTTTTACGATATGATTTTGAAAACATCGAAATATTGCGAAAATCTTACTGTCACGCCATATTCTGCCTATTTGTCATGTATTTGTAGCGTAGCCTTCTATTACTGCAAGCGGTTCAATTTATTTCCAAACCAACATCTTTGCCAGAGGGGTGGACTTATATTAGGAATAGGTCAAGAAAAAGTTGAAGTTCAAGCGATTTTCTTGTACAATTTCTTGCCACTGTACTGTATACCTCAAAGCCATGATCGCGTGAGTGAAATTATTAACTGGAACGGTATAAATTTTGTATATTTCTTAATAAGCATGGTTTATAAAACCTAAATTAATCCAAAATTTCACAATAAATGGTGTACTGAAAATATATAAATCACGTGATATTGGGTGCTCTTCTGTTTTAGGAGGCGAGAGGTGATGCATTCACAAATGTGGTAGCTAAATGAGACGGCATACATGCTTTAGCCAGCAAGGTGAACTATCCGAAATGTTTCTGAAGGCTAACTATTGTTAGTAAAATATATAAATCACGTGATTTTGCTCGCTCTCTTGCTTTTGGAGGCGAGAGGTGGTGCATTCACAAATGTGATAGGTAAATGACATGGCATACACGCTTTAGCCTGCAAGGTGAACTATCTGAGATGTTTCTGATGGCTAACTATTATTAATAAACGGGTATTCGGTAAATGCGGATCAGATTTAAACATTAAATATCTATGGATCTAATATCACATGATTTGTAAATTTGCACAAACGATATGAAATGTCAAATTTTTAGATACATTTTGATCTAATAAACGATGGTTATAACAGAGTGCGCAATATTTGGGTTGCCCAATGTAATAATTTCTCTCCCACAATGATGGACAAGGTATACATTAAGCCAAGGTGTACATCTTGGCGACTGCATTTGATGTTTTTGTTGAAATTTGCCAATTAGAAGTCATATTCAGTTAAAACTGATATGAAAACTCATAGCGAAGCCGACATGTCTACATAAGCCAAACCGTGCAGTCCACCTCAACCCAAGACCAATTCACCCCATGAATTCATGGCATAAAATAAACTATACGATATATCAAATTATTGCGATCTTCTCACCACGATATATCACGATACCTCCTAGGACAATATCGTGCAAGCCTAATACAAATATGCATAGGAGCATAAAATCTCAGCATAAAATAAATAATGACCTCTCGCCAGTGTTTGGGTGCTAATGGGGAGTAAGCCAGGGTGAAAATGTGTCTCCAGCCTTATGCTCAATCTATCTAAATGACCTTGAAGAATTTCTCATAAGGAATAACTGCAAACCAACCAAACTAGAGTATAACGAAGTGGAACTTGCAGTACTTATTAAAATTTTAGTGCTATATGCAGATGATATGATTCTGATCGGAGAGGAAGAAACAGAATTTCAGAACATACTTACAACATTCGGAAACTATGTAGACCAATGCTTCCCAAAATATTATTATATTCGCCCAAACAACTATAGGTTCTCTAAGCTGTTCACATCGGGAAATAAGAAACTATTGAGTAAAGTGTGTATTTTTATCAGAATCATTTTAAAGCAATTCCCTATCCGATGGCAACAACGACAATAACATCAACAACAACAGCAGCAACAGCAGCAGCAGCAGCAGCAGCAGCAGCAGCAGCAGCAGCAACAACAACAACAACAACAACAACAACAATAATAATAATAATAATAATAATAATAATAATAATAAGCATAACAACAACCATGGCAACAACAACAACAACAACAACAACAACAACAACAACAACAACAACAGCAGCAGCAGCAGCAGGGATGGCGGTGACAACAACAACAACAACAACAACATCAACAACAACATCAACAACAATGGCAAAAACAACAACAGCAAAAACAAAAACAACAACAATAACAACAATAACAACAACAACAACAACAACAACAACAACAACAATAATAACAACAAAGAATGATGACTATACTGAGGATGATTGAGGTGGATGAATGAAGATGATAATTGTAAATTGAAAATAATAAGTAAATATAAATATATAAACTCTGTCTAGAGCATATAATAAGCACTCTAAAATATTCCTCATGGATAAGTGTAAAATTAGTCTGAGCGTAATAAATTCCAATTCAATTCATTTCACTAGCAACAGCTTCATACAAGAAAATGTATTCAGAATTTTGCTTTGTGAATCTTTTAGGTGAAAACCTTAGATTTTATGAGAGATTTACAAGAAATTGTCAAAATGCATCTCCTACTTGACGTCTTGGTGGATATTTAGTTCTTGCGAAATAAGGATCCTACAGTATGCTGCTGAAATCTGAAGTAGTTAATATGACAATATATTATGTTGTTTCTAATAGAAGGCAGCTTGACAAACAGCCTATTGCATGCAATTCAGTGCTTGCTTAATCCTTTCGTGACGAAAACGGCCAAAACCGTCCTCGTTGGTAGTTTTGAGTAATGCCCATTTACAGACCAAGAGAAGACTATTTTTGAAATTTTCCACTGAAATGACTGGCTTGGTAACTGAGCCAGTCATTACAGTGGTAAAATTTAAAAAATAGTCTTCTCTTGGCCTGAAAATGGGCATTCAATAAGTAAATATTTCAATTATTCGAAGAAATTTAGTCATTAAAGGGTTATTAAAGTTTACCATATCAGGGGATTCATATATATTATGTGATTGGATTAACACTAGGCCTATTTGTCTTAAAATGGTACCACAATAAGCGTCATGTAATAATTCAATTTTTAAAACATATATGTCCATAATTTATAAACTAATGCAGTTGTTGCCATGGAATTTGGAACACAATTGTATCTTAATTAGGCAGAGCCAGTGGCATCGATTTTAATAAACCGATTTAAAATTTATCAGTTAATTAGCATATATTAGCATATTTAATTAGTACATTAAATGGGGTTACTTTCTGCACAAGATACGCTAGATTGTTTGTAAACAATGCACTGGTTCCCCAATGCATATCCGCACAAATGATGCATTGTTTTGTATGGTATTCTCAGTACTTTTAGAAACTGCAATGACTATTTGGATTGTAGACTTGTAGTAATTTTGTCATGGGAGTGCATTCTCTGTACATTTACAAACTATATTTGTAATTTTGCAGGATTTTTTCAGAGGAACAGTCACCTCCGCCTTTTAATAATCGATTGTATTGCTCATAAAATGATTGATAGTCTACATTCCAAGTACACTTTCTGAAAGGACAGATAATTCCCAACAAAATGCTATATCATTTGAGAGGATAGCCATTGCGGAACTAGTGAAATTTTGTCATAGAATACCGGGTACCTGTATCTTGCAAAAAGAATGGCACTGTGGCTGTCACTTCTTCTTCTTTCTTCTTTTCGATTGCTGGTATCACACATGGAGAGCCGTTCTCAAGATGAAATCTCTGGTTTTCTGCAGTTCTTCCACAGGCCCATACAGCTTTTCAAGAAAAGAGGTTGACAAAGGCCAGATCTCTTCTCTCAGCAGCTGATACGTACTGCAACATTGAAGTATGTGCTCTGTGGTCTGTTCTGCTTCTCCACAAGGACAAGCGGGCGATGTCATAAGGTGGAACCGCCTTTACATGTGTTGGTTTAGTCTGTTATGTCCAGTTCTGAGACGAAAAATGGTCACTTGCTCTGGCCTCGAGAGATGATGGTAAGCATCTTCTGATTGAGGTGTTCTATAGAGTGACTTGATGATAGTCTTCATCTCTGTTTGTGTAACCATGTTTTCTGTCTGATTCTCTTCTGCACCCACCTTTGCCATCCTGTCTGCTTCCTCATTTCCTTGGACTCCACAGTGTGAGGGGATCCACTGCAGTGCTATCCGAAAGCATTTGATGGTTTGTAGTGCTTCTTCAAGTTGTGGCAGCTTACCTTTGGTGATAGCCTCAAGGACGGAGCGGGCATCAGATAAAAAGACAATCTGTGCAATAGGGTCTGCTGTTCTGCTGATGGTATTAGCTGCATGGACCAGTGCTTCGACTTCAGCTCTGTAGTTTGTGCAGTGACTCATGTTGTCCGTTTGGATTCTGTATGTGCAGTCCAGCACCTCCGCTCCTAGTTGCATCTTTGGCTGATCCATCTGTGTAGATCCTTATCCATGTCTCCTGAGGGTACATTTCTTCCAGCATGGCTAGGGTCAGGGCCTTCTTGCTCACATCACTGTGTTCATCTTTGGCTGTGAGATGAGGTACTGTGGTGTGAATAGCTATGCTCTCTAGTTTGTTTTCCCAGGGTGGAGGATCACGGGTGTGGTTTGGGTCTTCTATTTGTGCTGGCAACATTTCTTCGTGTTTCCTTTGAAGTGCTTTTGTCTCTTTCACAAAACTTGATCTTTTAAGTCTTCCTGATGACAGCTGTGCTTGCCTGATCTTCATCGGGTGGTTGTTGAACGATTTGAACTTTGCAGCTTGGATCAGTGCTTTGCATTCCCTTCCTTTACTAAGTGGGGGGATGCCTGCTGTCTACTCCATTTTTTCTATTGGTGACTGTCACTGACACTCAGAAAATAGGCAAACAGTGTTGGAAAATTGTGGTTATTTCATTGGGAATATTTCTTTTGGGAGAAATTCTATTTTGAAACGGTGGAAATAGCACATCAATAGAAACAGGTAAATAAGATTTATTACAATTCTGTAAATGAAACAAATCCAGGTGTCTAATTAAAATGATTAAAATGGCTAAATTATGCAATTTCTCCAGGGATAGAAACCGCCATATTGCTGATCACCGAATTCCCTACCTACAGTGGTGAGCTATAGAATCTCTATTCAAAATTTTGTTTGTCAATTTGTTTTAATGACCATCTTGAATTTTTCCAACAGCTTTTTGAAAGCATTTAAAAGGCTACTACTCCTTAATCAAATTGCAGATTTCAAGGAAACTAGGGTAGAATGATACTATGGCAATATGCTTCAACATATCCAACGAGAATTTTGATTGGCCAATTTTGAAAATTATGCATATCTATTTAAATTTGATGCATATTGTTCAGTGCTAATAGTCCAGGTGAGCGTCACACGCCCTTGGGCCTCTTGTTTTTGGTTGCTAGAATCCTCCTATAAATTGTAATTTTTGTGCGCAATCTGACAGGGTCGTGATGAGGTGTGTGGGTTGTGGTGTGTGGGTGGGGTGGATTATGTTTTTGCTTCTATGCGTGTGTGCGTACATCACACACAGGTTTGCATTCAATAACATTTCTTTTGCTTGGAGTGTCGTATCATACCACACCCACACCCGCACACCCCCTCAGTCACATCCTCGCTACTATATCCGGATGGAGTATCCATCTCTATTGTCATGCAGTATAGACTGACTAGACAGGGAAGCTATATGTGTATCGGATCTACACATAGAATGGCAGATTTTAACCACTATTTCCACACATATCAGAGACAACATGTTGAAATCAAGAGAGAAAGCATATGCTAATGCAGGGATCGATGTCTACCCATTCCCTGCCCATTTCTGACTAAGCTTTGCATATTTTTACGTGCTGTAGAATCAATTTGAAACTTCGAAACCCGAAATACCAGAATCTAAATTTTAAGATATCTATACAGGTAAGCTGTTGAATATTTAGAAACAAATTTGATTGAGTGCTGCTTCTGCATATGACAGCAACAGCTCCAAGTCAAATTAGTTTCAAAGTATTCAACATAAGATTTATGAAATTCTAAATTCACGAACGACATGCTATTCAGATACTTTCCTGGTGGCCTTTCATGAGGATATACGTCATTACAATTGTGACATCAGCCAACAAGTGGCGTATTTGATTATGACATAAGTTACTTTAGTGACAGATCGGATTTCACTATCATAACTGTGATGAACACAAAGCTAGTGTATAAGACGGCAAAGCTTAAGCTGAGGAATATGCAATCTGGCACCGAGCCTGTAAGTATGCTACTTTTGCGTGGCTTCGGGAAGCTCTCTGGCAGTGGCAGTACAGGTAATCCTAATGGAGGGATCAGATCTGTCATTCAGGTAGATAACGTCATAATTAATTGCGCCACATATAGGTTGATGTCACAATCATTATGACATTATAACTCAGTCATGAAGCAGGAAAAATGTGTCAAGTTATCGGATTGTATGTCACACGTACCTTATTGAGCAGAGCTTAATTAGAAATGTGAGGGCATAGCTAGAAATGGATACCTTGATTCCAGAGCTGGATATCTCATTGGTCCTAGTCGCTCTAAAAAATCAATGCATGTTCCTTCTCTACTGCTCCCATCATTCCGTGATGTTTGCAGTAGCAGTAGGGACGTAGTGATGAGATCTCGTGCATGATACATCTAGGAGCATCTCTATATCTATCTATTCTACTTATACTATCTTTACTTGATTTGAATACATTTGTGCTGGCTACGTATTTAACTGATGCCTCAAATATCCATAACCAGGATATGTGTGGAATGTTATCTGATATGTGTCCGCCTGAAAATCCATCTTATCCGAGAAATCAGGAACCCTTCCATCTATGTCCCTGGATCTCATGACTCATAAGATGCCCTCATTCACTCTAAGATTTAATGAATATGTAACGCTCAACGCTGATAGCTTTTCACACAGATATATGCTTGCTTCAGTGATATCCTTTATTAACTTTACCACAGACTCTGCTGCAGAGTTAGCAAATGCATCATCGGGATTGAGCTGATCACACTTTAAGCATGCACACCAGTGAGATTGTATATGGACATCTGTACATGTCCTATCTTTATGTATATCACTGAATAAGCTAATTCCTATGTTGCACTTCGTTCAGAGTCCCGCACCTTTATAATGAATAAGATCTTTCAGGGTATCGTGGATGTCAAAAGGTGTTGTTAGTCTATGAACATTTTTTATGAAATTTCCATATACATTTGGGTACCTGTTTTGAAACCAAGGTGGAAGTCGGAGACCAAAATATGGCAGGTATTCTTTAAACTTTCCTTGGAGCATCTCGCGAGTATTTTGAAACCATGCCCCTTGGTCAGCCATCAGAATGACCAGAGTTTTATCTAAGTAGCCATTGTCTTCTAGATATCGCAATAGCTCAAGTAGATCATCATCTGCTAATTGTGCTTTATTAAAGTCATCGTGACTATACTCTGCATAGAACATAAACGTGAACTTGGGCTTATCTGTACACATATGATACATATCTTTGCCATGATTCAGCATATTTACATGTCTTCTTGTTGAACCTAAGCACAATGTCTTGAATTTATCTTAATGAGGCTCCGCAACACCCCAACATACTCTGGCAGCTTCAGGAAGTTCTTCCTCAGATTTTCCGGTTAGTATCACCGGAGTACCATCTCCGACTATGTTATATCCTTCAAGCACCACCCCTTTAAGTATGCTCGTGAAATAGACATGTGTCTTTGGCAAATTTCGTAACCAAGATATTCTAGAAACAAAGGCATAGCCAATTATCAATATATTCAGTCCCATGGCATCCAGGAGCGCCGGAAGCAAATTTGAGGAGCGGGGGCAGGTTCCACAAAAACGGCACACAAATCTGAAATGGTGTTTCCCTCCCTCATGGAAGGGTGTTCGGGGATACCAACCCCACCAACCCAAGCACCACAAGAAAAATATTGAGCTCTGCAAATCGTCTTCCTACATTTTGACTTTCCTATGATACATTTATAAATCTTAGAGCAATGTTGAGTGAACTTATGTATTCTTTGGCACCTTGTACCTATTCCCAATTCACATTATAGTGTGCAATGATCCTATGATGCCTGCTTCTAGTTAATTTGGAAACTGTCTAAACGATGTTTAGCTATCTTCTTGTGTGTCTGTACTGTGTATGCATACATGGTACATGCTGGTGAGTGTGTGCGTGTGTGTAAGAGAGTAAGTGAGCGAGCGAATGAGAGACTGAGCGAGTGGGCAGGCAAAGGTGGAGCATAGGGGTGGGGTCGGGTGTGGTGGGTGTGGGTGAGCAGGTGGGCGGACCATTGTGTCTGTAAGTGCGTGTGTGCATGCATTCACGCATGTCTATAAGGTGGATCTGCTTAGTTTGCCTTGAAAAAGATTTAATTGGACCGTAGTTCCTAATTATATTTGCAAAATACACCGTTCCCAGATAAATTGCTTAGCCAGCAGCTGGGCGGGAGGATTGCGCTAAAAGACAATGTATGTTAAAGAGTTCCTAAACTATAGCCACAAAATTATTGAAGTCATGCACCATTGCAAAGCTCATCCAATTTTCTAAACATTTATGTATTATTATCTTGCATATATAAAATACACCATTGTCCCTATGTTTAGAAAATAAAGTGGCTAATATGATGTATTTTAAAATTATAATTAGCTTAACAAAATCCTTTAAAAGTGTAAAAAAATAAGTCATAAATGTGTAGAAAATCGAATGAGCTTTCCAATGATGTTTGACTTCAATAATATTATGATCATATAATTATACACCTTCATATAAATGCTTTAAGTGCCTTGTATCTGAACCTAATAGCGAGTAATACTGTTCGAGCATCAACTGGCCAGTTTGCCAGCCAGAAGTTTTGCAAGCGAAGCATTGTGGTATTTCCCCAAAATACGTCAATTTGGGAAAGGTTTCAGTGGAAAAGTGTTTTTGTGATAACTATGTCATCATAATAAATGTCCGAAAATGAATTTCACAGGAATTTAACGAATCTAGTGATGAATTTAGGATGAATCTAGGATCCTGGCAGGCTCACCATTAAGGATTTGGGAGTGTGTTGTCCCTGCAAGAATCGCTTACTAGGATCCCTTGTCGTCGGATGAATGACGACTCCCGCTTCACTACCGGAAACCTTTATAGTGCTGCTGCGACAGTGCCGCCGGTGGTGATGAAGGAGTAACTGCAGTCGGCTCGCCTCATCTGACCGATTGTAAATTAGACAATAATTGATTTCTGACTGCTGGGCCTAATCTGATTCGCTAAGATCCTGGTAAGGACTGGGTGTTTCTCCCAGCTCAGCTAGAGTCCTAATCAACTAACAAATGACTTGTCTTACATATACGTAAGATGAAAACTTTATTTACAGAAATATAATAAGTTTGATGTCTAGAGCAAGATCGCTCACAAATAAACACTTAGTACAATTCGTTGCACAAAACTAACAGCTAAATTATACTAAGTCCTAATTCTATTCTAACCTATCAAGGCTACGTTAGGCATAAGAGCCACAGCTTCACGAACTAAGCAAGTGAAATGCTTAGTGAATCAGAGATGGTGGTTGATTGGTTTATTCTGAGAGAAGTACCTTCTTTTATAGCTCCAATTTGTAGTCGCTGCATTTCGCAGAAACATACAACTTCTCTCAGAATGCATTCCAATCTATTCCTACAACTCTTCTAGGTACCCAATAAGCACACTTTGATTGGCTGAATAATAAAGTCACCAATCAACCTCTGCTTATTTCTTCCTAGAAGTTCTAACCTAATAACTGATTGGTCCTTTCAGCCAATCAGTGATTCCTCCCTCACTTGCCTGGTGCACAAATTTATTCTTTATAATTCTTTACTGCAGAGTCTGATCGATCATGATTGGCTATGACGTCATTCTAACCAATCATGCTCTGCCCAATTCTTCTATGAAGATTGCGCCTCACATAGACAAAGTAGTGGGGACCGGTTCTGGTTTGATGTGATCTGTCAGCTAACTAACAACATCATGGTATGTGTTGTTGTTGCATACCATAAAATGAGTGGCATATAGTTTATCAATAAATTTCGATTCTGTTATGAATTCCTAAAGGACACTATAATTCCCATGTCCTGTCCATTGCTTACCAATGGAGAAGTCTCAAGGATCATAGGGTGCTAGGCACACGTGCTGGACGATTCATTACCAGATGGTGTTGTTAAATATTAGAGTGTTTACGTCATCAACTATGTCAGTCAGTTCAATTTATTCTCATAATTCATGATCCCAACACTTGCCACTAAACATTGATTATTTCCAAAACTACAACTACCAACAACTGCTGAACAACATAAAAGTGAATGCCGGCTAAGCAGCAACAACTTTTATCTAAACCATTTTCAAATACACATCAACTCAGAACCATAGAATCAGTTCCATTTAATTCATCCATTTCCAACATTATCATATTAATCTTATCTGCTGGTTATGTAACGGCATAAACAGCATCCTATCCATTTAACATTAGTGCACTTCTATTACATACAAAGAACCGACCTGGCTGGCTCGACTGTCCACTGTCCCAATGATTGACACATATTTATAAATAGCAGATGGTCGACTCAGCCACGGTACACTTAGTCATCATAACCTTCCCGTTTTGAATTGTATGTCATAAATACTCTTGATGCAACGCTACAGCATCCATCTTTAGCTCACCTGGACTTTTAGCTCCCCTGGTATTTTCAAAACATAATTTATTTTTGGGTCTTACATGAATTATAAGATATCCTGCGGGGTCATGACTTCCCACAAGACAATCCCCTATTTACAGTGTGTGCATGTCCGTTTCAATGTGTGTGCATTCGTGAGTGCATTTTAATCATAATTCTATGTCTATTAGATACTAACCACCTTGGGTTCCTTTAATCGCAAATAGCCCTTCCTCATTGGTTTTTGTGGTTCCTTAAAATCTTCAGTTTAATGTTTAATATATATGTATTTACAAATCTACAAAAGTTTGAGAACTATTCTCCACAAAATCGCATAGCGCACGCATCAACGCTGGACAGCTGACTGCTGCCTACCTCATGGCGTCACACTCTCCTCCCACACCATTGACCACTGCTGCTAACGCACTCACTATGTCCCGGGTGGGGGAGGGTGAAGGGAATAAATATATTTAAAGGGCCAGTTTTTAATGGTACGCAATGCTGTATTTACATACCTCCCTAAAATTAACTTAATTAATTTTCTCTACAATGGACATAATTTCATTAATTTGCAGACTTAGAAGATTTGTTTATTCAACAGTATTTTCCAACAGGATAGTTAACTTGTGGATGGGACGCTCGAGGTAGCTGATTGGGGTTATTTGCTTTCCCTTATCATTAAGAGATCGAACTCCAATTGCAATTTTGACTTTTCGTACACAGTTCTCTGAACCAAGACTTGTCTCATGCACTCGAGCTAGAATCCATTGATTTCATGGAAGATCGGCATATTTGACAATGACAATGTCACCTACTCGCAAGCTGCATTGTGGTGTCACCCACTTCCTCCACACTTGATGTTGCTGCAGATACTCATTCCCCCACCCGCCACCAAAACTCATTAGCCAGATGTTGCACTCTACGCCACCGTTTTCTAGAATATAGATCAGCATGGTGGAATTCTCCTGGAGGAGGAAGTATGATGTTGGACTTCATTGTCAATAGCTGATTTGGATTAAGCGGCTTGATTGATATCGGATCATGGAGGGTGTCTACTGTAAGTGGACGGCTATTAACAATGGCAACAGCTTCTAACATAAGTGTCCGCAATGACTCATCACTAAGCTGCCTACCGGCATAGTCTAATAGGAATACAAGCACACTACGAGCAGATCTTATCTGGCACTCCCACACTCCACGCATGTGACTGGCACTCGGAGGATTCATCTTGAACTTGAAGTAATCACATTTGCTCTTCAGAAGAAAATCCTTTACACGTACATGATCCATTGTTTCCATTGCTTCCCGCAATTCCCTTTCTGCTCCCACAAAATTAGTTCCTCTGTCAAAACGAAGCTGATGCATTGGACCACGAATCGCCATAAACTTTCGAAGTGCATTGATAAACGAGTCCGCACTCAAGTCAATTGCTGTCTCAATGTGAATGGCTCGACATGCCATACATGTAAACAAAACACCATATCTATTCATTTCCTTGCGACCCTCTTTTATGTAGAATGGTCCAAAGTAATGTACTGCACAATAGGTGAATGGTGGCGCATCTTCAAGCCTATCCTCCGGAAGATCAGCCATGTTCTGCTGGAGACTGGAACCATGCATCTTCCGACATTTCACACAACTCGCAATTAGGCTTGACACAACTGTGCAACAACCGATCACCCAATACCCATTGGCTCTAATCTCATTCACAATTATTCCTCGACCTTGATGCTCGTTCATGGAAGTAACTGAGAATTAAGTGGGTTATTCTAGCCATTCCCATAAGCAATGAACAATGCACACGACCTGAATTATCAACCAAACGGAGATAAGAGCACTCACCATAACCAGACATGCTAGCATCACAAAAATGATATATCTCAACCTCACTTTCCATGCCAAAACTCGCTGGCTTTAAACATCTCGGCACATTGAAAGTTTCAAGGCAGAACAGGCTCTCTCTTCACTGTTCCCATCGCATCCTTAGCTCATCAGGTAAAGGACTGTCCCAATTGGCATGCTCTTTGCACAACTCTTGTAGAATCTGTTTGCCAACCAGCATGATGGGTGCCACAAATCCTAATGGATCATCGATAGAACAAACAGTCGATAATGCTCCCCGTCTCGTCAGTGGCCAATCTTTCAGGTTAATGTGAAACTGAAAGGTGTCGGATTCTATGCACCACTGCAGGCCTAGAACTATTCCCATTGGTAGTTTCGGACATAAGTCGATATTTTGAGCTTCTTCAGCTCGATCAACTGCTGGAATTGTTGCAATAACATCTCTCGAGTTCGACACAAACTTATGTAGACGCATCCCAGCCTTCACATATAACTGCTTGATATTTTCTATCAATTGCACTGCATCTGCCACACACGCATTCGATGATAAGCCATCGTCAACATAGAAGTTACATCGCAAGAAGTTAGCTGCATCGGATCTAGACTTATCAGCTGACTCATAATCATCAGCAGACTGCTTCAAACCAAAGTTTGCACAGCCTGATGATGATACTGCACCAAACAAATGCACTGTCATTCTGAACTCAACAAGTTCACTTTCAATATTTCCGTCTACCCACCACAAAAACACCTCAAGAAATTGCGATGCTCAGCGTTTACTCTGAATTAATGGAACATCTGTTCAGTATCGCATGTAAAGGCAACAGGTTTGGCATGAAATCGGCAAAGTACACCTACCAGTTTATTGGTAAGATCTGAACCTTGGAGTAGATGATCATTCACTGACTGGTTCATAAATTTCACACTGCAGTCGAATACTACTTGGATCTTTCCTGGTTTCTTGGGATGGTAAAGACCATGGTGAGGAATGTACCAAACCTTACCTATCTTTGACTGAAGCTCAGATTCAGGGACTCTCTCTGCAAATCCATTCTCAATCATCGTCTCCATGAATACAACATAATCCTCATGATACTTTGGTCTATTGATAAACCGAAATCTCAGCTGTCTCAAGCGGGAAACAGCAACTGCCTTATTATTTGGCAGTCTCGGATCGATTTCACGAAAGGGAAATGGCATTTCATAATGATCATCGGTACACCCACAACCAAGAACCGTCTCTTGCGCATATAGCCCACTATTGACAGGGCCACAACACTTTTAGGGGACAACACTTTGGGACAATTGTATCCGATACGGATACCAACCTCGCAATCTTGTAATGGAAGTAGCTTAGTTGCTATGCCTGATAAATGGGGCCACCGGTTAGCCACTTCTGGTGTTGGAATATGGGAACGATTGCAGGGCATTATCTCTCTTGAATATGTATTTGGAAGCGAGAACACCTGAGAACTGCCATGTCCACGCACCATCAGTCCCTCAATCTTTCTACTATCCACCATCCTCTTCTTTGCTAGCATGGCTGACAAAATCAACTTAACACTCATCCCATTGACTCCCAGTGCATTACAGGTATCATCTAGGATAAACGTGGTATCAGACTGTGTATCTAGCAACGCATACACTAGATTTTCATGCTCTGGCTTGTCGCGATGTGATACCCATATTGGAATTATCATTGAACATTTGGTGCTGTTGTTCTGAGGATTCTCTGGGCTGACAATTCCAGCATGAGAACTCGCAGACTTGACCAAATTGGCATTCTCTGCACTCTGTAGACCAGCCTTCTTTTCTTGGATATCACCATGAAGTGATGTAGGATGATGCTTGGAACAAGTCTGACAGGTAATTCCTTGCCTACAGAACTTAGCCGAATGTCTGTGTTCCATACAACCAAAACACAGCCAGTTTGCTTTCGCAAAGTTCTTTCTCTCATGCTAAGGCTTCTTTAGAAAACTAAAACATCGATCCAAATGATGACCCTTCTCACAAAACGCACACACGATCTTCACTTCTTTACTGGCCATCCTTGAAGTCTCACTAACATCAGTGGAGAAAGAAACCATACCAGTGTTGTGATTCGGGGTTGGTCTGTTTGAACGTCGACTCTCGCTACTTCCTACTGTAGAAATATTTACAGTAACAGGATTGCACTCTATGTCTGCCTCTTTTACAACAAATTCTACAAACGCCTGAAATGGTGGAAAACGCTTCTTGGAACTCTGCCACTCTGACACTACTCTTGCCCAACGAAAACACAGCCACTCTGGAAGCTTCATCAAGAATTTACGATTTTGACGATCATCATTGAGCACTCTAAGACTCTCAATAGTCTCCATTGCAGCACTGCATTCACGCAGGAAATCAGCAAAATTACGTAATGCTGTACCATTACGCATAGGGATCTTAGCCCATGAATCCAGCTTATCTCGGAACACATTGGCTACGACAAATGGATTGCCATAACGTGATTCAAGCAGCTGTCTGGCTCACATATACACATCATCATTTACCATGAAGAAATGGCCCTCTACAGCCTCGTTCACAGCATCTCCAAGATATTTCTTCAGATAGTACGGCCTTTCATGTGGCAAAATACCCTTGCGCTCAATAAGAGTTTCAAAGGCTGCCTTCCAACTGGGATACATTAAAGGATCGCCTGTCAATACATTCATCGCCTGTCAATACATTCGGTTCTGGTGGTACTAAACGACCTAAGCTAGCCTGCTCTTCAAATGAAGCTGTCAAATCAGTTAACTGCCTCTGTTCATATGCTGGCGGTACATTGTACAAGGGTGTGTTCTGATGAAGCTGAGGATATGCTACTTGTTCTGCAGGGTTGAATTCATTAGCGGACGGGTTCAGACCATTGACTGGAAATTTTGCAGCATGACTAGTGTTTACGTCAGCCATATGAGATCGGGATGGCCCAGGTGGGGTCATCTTCAGCAGGGTTTCCTCTTTGACACAAGCAGGTATTGAATTCTTCAATGATTTGACGTACTGGTCAACATACTCGTCTCGATGTATAGACATATGTGGCAATTCAGCATCATCAAATAGCCCCTCCTACTTGATTAAGGATATGGCACTGATCCTAGCTTCCGCTATCTCTAACTCTTTCTCTGCCTGAATTCTCTCTAACTGCAGTCGTATTCTTGCTTCCTCCTCTATATACTTCAACTTCGCCCTCAGACTAGCTGCTTCGGCCGTTGCTTCAAACTGTTGTCAGCATTGGATACAAATGCCCAAACTTGGACGCTGCCCTAGATATAATATCGCATGTCTCACTCTCAAGTTCACGAATACAAGCACCAACTACCTTAATTAACTGATAGTTGTCTTCTTCAACTGACTCAAACTTATGTACCTTATCAGCTCCCGGATCAGTTGTGTCTTTCAGCTTGAAATATGCGGTACTTACTGCATTCATTGCATCGTCTAACACGTCTCGCCATTGCTTGAGCAAAGGAACATCTCTGGATTCAAACAATTGTTTTTCAATATTAATGGCACATCTGTGCCATTTAGATATTTCACTATTTAAATGCTGTTCATATACCCAAATCTGCCACTCGAGGTATTTTTCAGTGGGTTTCTTGGGATGGGTACTAAGGAATGCCTCCCCATCACTGCCCACCTCTTGTGGGTTATGGATCTCCTCCATGGGGTTCCAAATCCCTTCCTTCACACCCGCATGGGCATGCGTTATTTGATCCATTAGCTGTTTTATTTTCCAACTTACTTGAATAAGGTTTTAACTGGGTTTTTTATATCTTAGATTTACTCTGTAAATGGAGCGAATTTTACAAGTAGTGCATTAAAGACACAAACTTAGAACTTTGACTGCAAGTAATATTGTGTGCTTATACACAGCAGATTTCCTAATATGACTGCCTTTGTATGCAATGTCTGTGTTTTAAAGATTAAAATATATGTATGATATACTGCAATATCTGTATTGTATTTACGTTTGTATTAGGCAAATATTTGAATCTAAGGGCGACGACTCTTAAAAAAGTTTGATAAACTTGTTACTAGTTACTTCCCTTAATCCGTATTTACTATAAAGACCTAACTACATTTATGCAAAATCGTTTGTCTGCTAACGCAAACGTGCGTTTATGCTTGAGTATGGATAGGCACGTGCGTATGTGCGTCCTTACGTATGCTCAGAGGTGTGCATACACTATGAGCACGTATGTGTACACTTTTAAAAAACATACTTTTAGGCGTGGGTATATATACTAAAAAAGCTCTGTTTAGAAATATCTGGTATTGATGTATATAATCAGTATATGTTTGACAGTTTGTTCGTACGTGCGTGCGTACTAAGCCTATGTGCTTGGTCCGGCATATAGATGGTACATACATACAGCTCTGGTATACATCACCGAGAGCTATTTATAAAAGACGTCAACCCGAGGCGACTTGGTGTGGAGACCACCCATAGCCCAGATTCCGTAAAAGTTAAAGTCGGTCAAATTGCCGAAATCTGGTGCAGAAGTTCCTAACTGTGATACACTGAGTTTTAATTGATAATGATCAACAGCCTCGCTCTCTCCGGCCGCCGTCACATTGATACCGCGCACATAATTATGTTGGATATTTCCGTGAAATTGGCCTTTAAGATGCATCTATATCCCGTTAGTATCAAATTCCCTGAATACCAAGTCCGATTTGTCCGACAGAAAACGGCGAATCTAACCTGATCAACGTTAAAATTTATAGCTAAATCATGATTGAGTTCGGGTCAGTTCAGTTCACCGACAGTATTCCCAAAACAAGTCCTGGCGCGCTGATCACAAGATGCTCACAAGATTCTTCGGTTAACGCTCATGAGTCCCTCACATACACAAGCTAATGGAAATATCGCCTGCTGCTGAAACTTGATCTCGTATAACTCGCAGATCTATGCATATGCCGCTGGTCGCAGATGAGACGCCACTGGCCGGTGCATGTTTTGGTACACTCTCGCACACATTTACTGATAAATTGATGTTTCTCCGACGGTGTTTCACTGTAGCGGTAGCCGATAGCGCTCAAACGCAGGGAAGGGGATGGGGTGGGGGGTGGGGCGGGGGGGGGGGGGGGTGGAGCGCTTCTACCACTCGACTCAACTCAAACTCATGCAAAGAAAAACTAGATATACAGAAGCCTTTACTTACGCTCTCGCTTACGAATCTCATTCATTAGGCTCCGTGAAACTGCAATAAATACAGAAACACAGCGCATCTTATACATGGCGCATAACTAGATCTATAATAATGTTTATGAGATAGATAGATGGGTAGATAGATGGGTAGCCATGGATGGATGGGTAGACATGGAGATGAATGGATGGATGGATGCATGAGTGGATGGACATATAGATAGATAGATGGATAGATAGATAGATAGATAGATAGACAGACAGGCAGATAGATAGATTTGCGTGCGTGTTCATATGTGCGTGTGTGTACGCTTATGTACGTGTGTGCATGTCCGTGTGATTGTGTGTGCATTCATGAGTGCACTTTAATCATAATTCTATGTCTATTAGATACTAACCACCTTGGGTTCCTTTAATCGCAAATAGTCCTTCCTCAGTGTTTTTTTGTGATTCTCCACAAAATCGCATAGCGCACGCATCAACGCTGGACAGCTGACTGCCTCATGGCGTCGCACTCTCCTCCCACACCACTGGCCACTGCTGCTAACGCGCCCACCATGTCCCGGGTGGGGGAGGGTGAAGGGAAAAAAGATATTTAAAGGGCCAGTTTTTAATGGCGCGCAATGCTGTATTTACACAGCTCAAGAAGGGACATTAAAAATAATGATATTGGATGAGGGAAAGACACAGTAGTCAAAATCGAAGCAGGACTGATTGCAGCTGTAGGATGTTTCTATTACTACATCCGCAGAATATAGTAATCATACATACTATGTCACAAAACGTATTATTCGTAGCCAGTATGCTTATACTTAGAGCAGTTACTTTCCTTGGATTATGTTGTAAATATGTTTTCGCAATGGTGGTATTCTGTTTGCTTATTTTCAAATAACAGAACGAAATAAGTGACATTTACGTATTTGTTTCTTTATTTAGTAATGACATAGAGAGTTGTTTAACAATTGAGTCATTCTTATAGAAATTATTAAGAGCTGTTTTAATCCGTAAGATACTTTTCCCCTCGAACCATGAAAAATGTAGAATATGCGAGATTCACCAGGGCACATACTTTGAAATGGCTGTATGATTTCAGCATTAAAATACAGTTTTTCTGGGATTGTTTGTTGAAAAGTGTCTACCATGGCGGTCGTGCAAATGAGCCAACGAACTCATTTGGTGTACCTTTACTTACTGTTATATAAATTGCGATCCAATGACTTCCTGGTTTCTGGGCAGGGCCACGGTTTACGATTTGGAGTTCTGGCCATTTAAGAGATATGGTCTCTTGAGAGTATGCCCTTGAAGAAATTCCTTGGCAGCGTGTGTTTACTTTTAATGAACTGTATATCAGGGGTGTAAAGCATTTTGCTTCTCCTTTTCCAAAAGCAAGTGATACATTCCTTGTTTGGTCGATGAAGATAGAGTTCTGGAACTCTACTACAGTGTAGCGGGGAGTTCCAGTTGAAAGTTAAATCGTAATATCAGCGTCCCCTTCTCTGTCGGGTAAATATGGATATTGCTTGTTAAATCTGAAGTTAAAATATTTAGCAAAGAATCTAAATTCCTGAGCGAAATCCTTTAGTGATATAGGCAGCCAGTGATCATCCAAAAACGCACCGGTTCCAGAGAAAAGACTGAGAAAGGCTCACGGATGACTGAGGCCATTTAAAGCTGAAAAGTATGGAACTAATGGCACTGATGAGAACCGGTTACCATTTAGAAAACAGTCAAAATAATTAACATCTTCATGTGAAAATTTGAAATGGTTTCTGCTGAAATCTCTGTTGAAAGCGGTATTATTTACAATACGCACTATGAGTCATCACGGTAAATCTTCAAGAAAAACATTATCAGCGTTAGATGACTTCGAGCCTAAGAAATTGTGAAACTACTGTCAGAGTAATTGGATAACATGCAGGTGTCCTCTGTAATGATACAATATGTGCAGTTATTAACTCTGGTGCTGGTTTAACTTTTCGAATATTGAAAGTGCTTTCTTCAAGCTTTAATTTATATGTTTTATCGTCGCTCTTCATGAGCGGAAATGCACCAAGGCTTCTTTGCAGTCGCATTCGGAGAGAATAAAGCGATCTTGCATTAAGTTTCTTAACGTATCATTCCAATAAGCTCAACTCACTTGCTAAACCTCACTCATGTGTTTGCATTTGCCATGATATCATGTTTACCACGTGTATCTATAGCACACAGGCTTGCTGAAAGCTGCGAGTGAAGAGCATCACTCCCATAAAAAAAACCGAGTTTCAATGTAAGAATTGGTGCGGGTACATATTCATTGTATCAGGAATGTGCTTCCCATTTAGATAGACATCAACGTGTGAGAATAGCGAATGTAGCCAAAGATTTACTGGTCAAACTTCGTGAGTGATTGGCTTCCACTTCCGCTGTAAAGTCGACAACCTTTACTGTAAGGTAAATATAACTCTGTGACAAATCCATTCATAGCTCTAGATAAGCTTTTCACTAATTGGGTGATTCACTCTTAGAAATTTTGTAAATTGTTTTTTTTTTTAAATTTAATTGGGTTTTTTAAATTAAGTTATTATACATTATTAGCAAGACAACTGAAATTAATTGGGTGATTTTCTATTTCGGTACTCATGATGTTAAAAATTAATTGGGTGGTTGGGCATTTTTATTGGGTGAAAACGCAAAACCCCTGCTTATCTAGAGCTCTGAATCCATTTATTCATCACCATTTCCACTAACGAAAATCTGAATAGGCGCTGAGTCAGAAATCATTGTTACAGGTTGATAAACTTGCCATCACCAACTGTCCATTGTAGTGAGCTCTAGTTTTAGACTCAACACGTCGAGTTCAGATTTTGTGCATTGACAAGCGCTATTCGCCATTATGCAAAATATCATTTGCATATTTACTGTTCTTCTTATTAACACATCTGCCCTTGCCGGCTCGTGATGCACGACTGTTGAGAGTTATTTACTGCCTTACTGGCCTTTTTCTGAGATTTGAGCGAACAGCCGAAATTCCTAGAGGTACTAGAAATTTCCCGACTGCGAGTGCATGCCTCTTATCTGCAGATTTTAAATCTCTCTAATATATTATTTGTGAATCCGACTGCTGCAAACAATGCTTCTTTCCCAATAGTCCTACCAAATTTCCCGAACATTGGAATAGCTGATTTAATAAGACTACCGAAAATATTGCCAAGCCCATGCAATAACCCTTTTGATGGCTTGCTTATGCAGAGAAACGGCAATCGCCACCCCATCCCACCCCAGTTTGAGCCACATATTAATTTCGCAAATCACTTGCATCAGGCTTATATAGAGCTACCATTTTCACATTCTTGGCTCGCTTCCTTTCATGGTATAACTAAATAATATTTGGCAATGTGGAGTTGTTATAAACACAACACATTATACAGAGGCAGACTTGCTTAGTAATATCTCTCTTCTAAGTTCTTTAGTCCTAGGAGCCAGTAACATCCAACAATCGCTCAGGACCTTCGACTCCCAACAAGGCTTTGCCGCGCTAGGAGATCGAACCCTAAATTTCCAGAATCCCAATATCACTGTAAATATACTGGTAAGCAGTTGTATAGTTTGAAACTAATTTGACTAGGTGCTGTTGCTGCCTATGGCAGAAACTGCGTCCAATCAAATTAGTCGTTGGTGTTAAATAGTAAGTCAATCAAAAATATACAATTCGTGTACGTGACGGACTAGTCCAGCTTCGTGGTGGAGTAATATCTGTCAATTATGATTGTGATGTCAATCTATATGTGACGCAATTGATTATGATGGCAATGCTTAAGCGGAAGATTAGATGCATCCATTGTAAAAACTGTTCTGAACGTTGACCAGGTAATTTAACTAGAATTGCGAATTCTTATAGACCGACAATATTTGAATTTAATATTGTACTAAATTAAAATTCTAAAGTATGCATAATTCATCTCTCCCGCATTAGTCTCTATAACGTGCATATCTTTGGATAGGTAATTCCGTCAGCTTAACTAACCGTGTTTTGACATCAAAGTGACGTCATTTAGATGTCGTTCCATAGTCATATTCATAATGGGTCTTTCCAGATTTAGCCATGTCCCGCCCATCACTAGCTAAGCTCCACCCACACCGTGCTCGTGTTGGAATCGATCGATCTATGAACTCTCTGACAATCAATTTCCAGAAAACTATACAGGTAAGCTGTTGAATATTTTGAATTGAAACTAATTTGACTGGGTGTTGTTGCTGCCTATTGCAGCAACAGCGCCTAGTCAAATTAGTTTCAAAACATTCAACAGCGTGTTTCTTAAATAGCAAAAACATACAATTCATGTCGGACTGCTAAGCGTTAAAGACGGGCTTAATCGACTCCTTCATGGCGTCAGCGTACACGTCACGTCGTTCATTAAGACGTCATATGGTTGAGTTAGGAAATGGATTCCTGAATTACTACCAATATGTAGCTACGTCTGCACATTACCATGATCTATTCGTAGAGGAGTCAGCACTGTCAAATTAACAAACCAACGCAGGCATTATTATATCAACATTAATTCAGCTCAAAATGATATCAGCTATAGGATGGATGGATCAGATATGTGACTCAGATTTATGACGTCATAATCAAAATACTTCACATGTTAGCTGACGTCACAATGAAATGACTTAAATACGTCAGCAACGTGGAAAGGTTTCGATAGTAAGTGTCTGATTTGTATGTCTTTGGTCAAGTTACAATTTAATTATCACTCTGTTGAATATTTTGAAACTAATTTGAGTAGTAGGCAGCAACAGCTCCCAGTCAAATTAGTTTCAAAATATTCAAGAACTTACTCGTATATTTATGTTTGTTACGTGTATTGCGTTTCCTAGAGCCAAACCGACCTTTAGCAGTTTTGCTGACGTAATCATATTGGAGTAATAAAGTTTCTAATTAGTAGCATACTAACGTGTTATTTAGTGTCAGGAATAAATAAAAGTTGAATGTTAAATTACCGAAATGCTGAGGTTTTCACGTCCTGAATGCCTGTCATTCACCAAGCCGGCAGAATGGCCAGAATGGAAAGAGCGGTTCTATCGTTTTCGTCTCGCCACGAAATTACACACTAACGAGTGAGAAGAGCAAGTAAGTTCTCATATATTCTATGGGTCCAGAAGCTGAACACATTTACAAATCATTCACATTTACCCAACATGCAGACAAAAATAAATTTGACCTACTGTTGTCAAAATTTGATGAACATTTTGTGCCCAAACGAAACGTCATTTTTGACAGAGCTAAATTTCATCAATGCTTTCAGAACTGGAATGACGCAGCTGAGGAGTTTGTTTGCACATTGTACAACCTGTCAGAACACTGTGACCTTGCTGAAAGTAACTAAAAGCAAATCAAGGCCACATTAGTGATTGGATTAATGGAGAAATCAGTTTCACAACTTCTTCAAATGAAGACAGATTTAACATTACAAACAGCAATTGAAATAAGTAGACATAGCAAACACATCAAAGAGCACAATACAGGTACAACACTGCTAAATTCCACGTTCGATATGCGGAGGGAACTCGATGCTATTTGAGGGAAAATCAAGCATTAGTAGTAAAGTGCACCGGGGGCGTGACCCACAAATAAGTACACAGGACATAGTCCATCTCAGGCTCATCATAGCTACCAAAATCTTGCAAATTATCATGATACATAAGCTACTCGTACAACAGAGGTATTCTCAACACAAACACAAACCCGGAAATTCATATCCAGCAATTGGCGCCGACTGTCGAAAATGTTACAAGATTGATCATTACTGCGGGCAGCTGTCACCCACAATATCGTGATGTGTATAATGACATCATAATGAATGACGTCATGAATGACGTCGTTAAGTACGTCACGAACGCATATTTGAAGATGGTCTATGCGTTGTTGTACAAATGGTTTGTTTTTACTGTTTAATAAATATTCTGTTGAATATTTTGAAACTAATTTGACTGGGCGCTGTTGCTGCCATAGGCAGCAACAGCACCCAGGCAAATTAGTTACAAAATATTCAACAGCTTCCCTGTATAGTTTTCAGGAAATTGATAGCTAGGGAATTTGGGGATCGATCAATCCCAACACGGCGAGGTGTAGATGGAGCTTAGCTAGTGATGGACGGGGCATAGCTAATAATGGAAAGGTCAATCCCATTGTTAGGGAAAGTCAGAGATGAATTACAGTTATGGAAAATGTGGGCGTGATTGAGAAGGTCACTGAACCATCTGATTGGTGTATGCCAGTAGTGCCTCATATTAAACCAAATGGCCTGGTGCGTATTTGTGTTGACTTAAGATAACTTAACAAAACTGTCAAGCGAGCACAAATCTTACTACCAGCGTTAGAACTCACAGGCTCTAGCTATTTTTCGAAACTTGATGCTACCAGCGGTAAACTTACCACATTCATGACACGGTAACGGTAGATATTTCCTAAGATTTCCTTTCCAGTGCAGGTGAAATATGTTCATGTAAGATAACAAAACTTCTAAAAGACTTAGATGGCGTTTCAGTTTACATCGAAGACAATTTCATTGGTTTATCAACACTCGAAGAGCATGATAAGAGTCTAGAAGCAGCAATAAAGCCGACTACACAATCAGGGTTAAAACTAAACAAAGACAAATGTTTGTTTAGTCAGAAAGAGATATATCCCTTAGGACATATAGAGAATTCCAAAGAAATTAGTCCTCATCCAGACAAAATACGGGCGATTATAGATTTAGAGCCGTGTGCAAATATCACAGAATTGAGACATGTTTGGGAATGATTAACTATATAGGCCGGTATCTACCAGATTTGTCAGTCGTATTACAACCACTAAGCGAACCTTTCAAAATAAAGAACTGTTGTGGTCTATCTCAACAAAAAATCCTTTGACGCTGTAAAACAAATGATTAGTAGTGCTTCTTTGTTTTCACTATACGATGTAAATAAACCAAACATGGTAAGTGTGGATGCCAGTCAGTATGGTATCGGAGCTGTTCTCATGTAACAACTGCATGAACTCGAGATGGCCACCTACCTACCATCCATGTTCTGTCCAAACAAATGAAGATTTCCAAAAGCAAGTCATATATATTCTTATGATTAACAGGTGGTCATACATCCACCCCTCCTGACGAGTTGCTGTCATTCTGATCCAAACACCGAATGCAAACATGTAATCTAATTCGCAGTACAAATTTTGGCAACTTTTCCTATTTTCACGGTTTTACATTTTTCTGCTTACGGTTTAAGGTAAATATTTTCATTGTCCTTATTAGCAATAAGGATTTCAATGAAACATAAAACGTAACCTAGACGTCCTATGCAATGTAGAGATGTAATCTGCATCGTTCACAAAATATAATTTTTGAATTTTCCTTTGTTTTCACAGTGTTCTACTTAGAATATTTGAAATATTAAGGTCTAAATTGGAAACAAATTTTAGTTTACGTGGATGATATTTTAATATTTTCTAACACGCTGGAGGAGCACTTGTCACATCTAAATGCGGTATTTGATAGACTGTAGCCAGCTAAGCTAACACTTAAACCAAGTACATGTAGTTGTGCTGTTAAACGTATCACATACTTGTGTCATGTTATCTCTAAGGATGGTATAGAGGTTGACGGAACCAAAACAGAGGCTGTTCGTAACTTTCCTAGAGGCAAAAACATTAAAGAATTTAAAGGATACCTGGGATGACCAATTTTTAGTGCCGCTTTATATTAGATTGGGCGAAAATTGCTACCCAACTCACTAAGCTTCTCCATATGGATGGCGAATTCCACTGGACACCTGAATGTGAAATGGCATTCCAAAAGCTTAAGGATGCTTGAACATCTGCTCCAGTCCTGACATTCCCAGTAACGAGTAAAGAATTCATTATCACATCGGATGCATCAGGATCAACAATCTAGCTTTCCATATTAGCTATGCCCCGCCCATCTCAAGCTAAGCTCCACCCACACCTCGCTCGTGTTGGGAACGATCGATCTCTGAACTCCATGACAATCAATTGCCAGAAAACTGCAGTTAAGCTGTTGAATATTTTGAAACTAATTCGACTGGTTGCTGTTGCTGCCTATACGCCCAGTCAAATTAGTTTCAAAATATTCAACATTATGTTTAATAAATAGTAGAGACATACAATTCGCAGAACATATCAAACTATTAAGAGTTAAAGACGGGTCAAATAAAATCATTTATGACGCAATGATTGTGACGTCATCCTACACACTGCTTAGCTGATTATGACGTCATATGACTTTAGATGATAGACGGATACTCTGGGAAGTTGAATTGGTTACATTCTTAGTTGAGTCAATAGTAAAGGACAGGAACACCCAGTAGCCTATGGTGGGAGAACTCTTTGCAATATAAAAAAAGGAATGTCTGTGTCTTACTAGAAGCCATTAGGCAATACCATCTTTATGTAGCTCCCAGACACTTCACTGTAGTAACTGATCATTCAGCATTACAAGATTGTGTGTGAAATGAATGTAGTATAGAAGATGAACTCAAACTGGAAAGATTCAAACTTGAAGCTGGCAGAAGTGTAACAGGCCTTCCTGGATTTTGTTTAAAGGTTAACATCTACAAGGAAACTGGATGGGAACCACTAAAGGACAGACGTCGACATAAAAAACTGACAACATTTCACAAACTACTATACGATGACCCCATACCTGACTTTATGACAGATATTACACAACCTCGTACAGTGACAACGGAATGATACGACCTTCGTAATCCACCACAACATCGTCGTACCACTGTCTCTATTGGAGATACACAAAAAATAATTTTTCACGAGCACAATTCAGATTTGGAATTCACTTGGAAACAATGTATAATCAGAATCCAAAATTTCCAAATTTAAAAATTTAGTCAAACAGGAAATTCCTAAGCCTCCCAAATTGTACAATTGTGGTATACGCAAACTATCCATTCTGTATACCACCCCCACCCACCCCCCTCTTTCTCTCGCTCTCTCTCCCTCCCTCTCTCTCCCTCTCTCGCTCTCGCTCTCTTTTTCTCTCTCTCTCTCTCTCTCTCTCTCTCTCTTTCTCTCTCGCTCTCTCTCTCTCTCTCTCTCTCACCTTATATGCTATTATTGCTAGTTAATTGCATTTATTTATTAGCTGCTATTACTATTACTGTTGGGAAAGGGTCTAACTAAGTTGCAAGAACTTGTACCCAATCCCTTTGTAAAAATCCTAAAATAACATATGTTTAAATAAAAATTCAGCATTACACTGGCTACAGAAGATAAAGCATCCTACAGGTAGATTAGGCAGATGGTCGCTAGAGTTTCAGAACTATAACTTTACAATAAAACATAGATCTGACGTCAAACTCCACAACTGTGATGCACTAAGTAGGAGAAAGTATGATCCGCCAATGAATGCCGATTCTCTGTTAGATCAAATGGAAAGTCAAGGAAGTGTATTATTAACAGATAAAAGCATATGCAAAAATAGTCATGCTCCCTGTGCTTGTTTGCAAACTGAATTACGGTATGATGATAGTGATCTTAACCAGAGGTCGATACTGCTGTGATTTTAAATTTATCATAATGTACTTAACTGATGGAAAGTCGCCTAAACATAAGAAAACTGCTGCTCGAATACAGAAAATATCAAAAAGCAATTTTCTTAAGATTAACATACTCTACCCTAAACACACAAACAAAATATGAAGAACAACCAGGTCAATAGACCTTTCCACTTTATCCATCCATCATATGGCATCATAATTAACTACGGGACGTGTAGAATGACATCATAATCAACTATCAGCGCCATAGGAGTTATCAGAAACAACCAAATTAGGTATACTGCCGACCATTATTAACACTAATTTAAACATCAGAAGTTGAGAAGGCACTTAAAGCCCTGCACAATGGACGTGCATCTGGACCTGATCACATGAGCAATGGACTATTCAAATATGCAAGTGACATTATCCCAAACTCGATCACGCACCTAATCAATTTAGCTTTCCATCGATGATGTAGGCCAAGGCACCCTTATCGCGCTACCCTAGCACAAGAAGCCACCTGCACCCCACCCCACCCAAACCCAGCCCAATCTGCAGCCTATTGTGCTCCTCAACAGCATACGGAAAATCCTATCCAATTTTACTCAATACTGCATCCGACATAAGATCGAGATTATATGTGCTCAACGCATGCTTGTGTCAGTAGTCATGTCCAAACACTAGGATTCCCACAAAATGGGCATTGACATGTCCCGAGCCTTCGACACATTTAAACACTCAAAGATCCTAGATGTACTATGCCAGGCCAGTTGCAATGACGATGAGCTACGATTAGTGAGACTACTACTTGCAGACACCAAGCTGAGAGTACGAGTCAAGTCAGTGAAGTTTGTAGAGTTTGAGACATCAGTCGGCGCAACCTATGTAGGTGGTCTATCCACTGTGCTTTTCAAATGGTACCTTGCTGCTGCATTACCATCCGTGCTGGAAAACTCCACAAGATCAAACACCCAAGTGCCCATCCTGTATATACCTATCAACAAAGCATGAAACTTCGTGGCGGAGAACCATGGAGACAAAAGTAAAATGGTGGGCGCACTGCCTTGTAGTACTGCTAACATTGCTGCATGCTGCGTCATGGGGAACATAGCTTTCCAGTCCATCTGGAAGATATGGATTCGTAGATCAAAGATGCCCATAACAAAAAGACTACGTTTATGCAATGCAACTTGCGTATTCTGGATGCTGTATAATTGTAACAGCTGGGCAGCTCCAAAGGCAACTCTAGACAAACTTGACGCCAAACACGGACGCACCATCACTGGACACCGATGATCAGACAGCATAATTTCCAATGATGCACTCTACAAGATGTGTAATACGTCGCCACTGTCTGTAAAAGTCGCCCAGCAAAGATGGTCCTTGTTTGGCCATATGCTGAGGATGCCAGAAAACACACCAACACAGACAGTCTTGGAATTCGCCCTACTGGTAGCCAGCAAATACAAAGTCAGGAGAGGACGTCACTGCATAAATCTGTTAAGCGTGCTACGAGGTGAGCTCAAGAAAGCACGACTCGGTACACTTAAGTTAAGAATGGACCTGAGGAAGCTAAGGATTTCGGCTGAGGACAAGTCACAGTTGGCAAAAGTGAAGAAGGGCCGATTGCAGCTGTATGATAGTTTCTACTACTACAGCCGCAGAATACAGTAATCATACATTCATCTGTTTGATACAACATCCACGGATGATTTTGGCATCTCTTCTGGCTGGAGACTTGTGCCTCTCCACGGTAAGGGCGCTTTAAATGAATCTGGAAAATTTTCAAAACATCCAAGATGACTGCCAAAAAAAATGAACCAACAAAAATTCTGAATAGAAGTTATATAGCCTTCCTGCCAAATTTGAATAAAATCCACAAAGCAGTTAAAGAGGAGATGCGTTTTGACAATTTCCGATAAATCTGTCATAAAATCCGATTTTCACAAGTTCTGAAGCGTATAATGACAATACCATTATCGCCAAATAGTGTTGAAATCTGTCAAGCAGTAAAGGAACAGAAGCGTTTTTATAATTTCTGGTAAATCTTTCATAAAATCTAAGATTTTCAACCAAGAAAATCGTCCAATCAAAATTCTGAATAGAAGTTCTCGAGCCACGATATGGTATGTCAAGCCACTACGGCTTGAAATCCGGCAAACGGTTAATGATGAGGAGCATTTTGTCGATTTCCAAGATTTTCACCAAATAAATTGACCGATTAAAATTCTGTATGCGTTACGCGTGAACTGAAAGTACACATTGGTGACGATACGGCAGAATAATGACACTAAGACCATGAATAAATCAGTGAATTGCAACAGTAATAGTTATCCTGGCAGCTTCTTGGAACTCGATGCACGCGTAAAAATTAATTATAAATATTCGGTTGTTATCAATATAGATATAGGCCTAGAATATATGACTGCAAATCTAGAATTAAGAAACAACACGTGCTGCACAGTACAGTAAGTTCAGATATAACTTATTATTGTTTCGAAAACAATATGAAATGTACGGGTAAGTATGTTGAACATAATTCATGAATCCATCATGATTATGACGTCAGCCTACACTTCACGTAGTTGATTATGACGTCATATGATTGAGTGAGGAAACATTTTCTCACTCAATCATATGACGTCATAATCAACTACGTGACGTGTAGGCAGACGTCATAATATGTTTCCTCACTCAATCATATGACGTCATAATCAACTACCTCAGCCTACACGTCATGTAGTTGGTTATGACGTCATATGATTAGGTGAGGGAATGGATTCATGAATTATGTTCAACATACTTACCCGTACATTTTATATTATTTTCATATATATATATATATATATATATATATATATATATATATATATATATATATATATATATATATATATATATATATATATTATATATATATATATATATATATATATATATATATATATATATATATATATATATATATATATATATATATATATATATATATATATATATATATATATAGTGCTTAATAGTCCAACACGTTGTAGGAATTGTATGTCTTTACTATTTAATAAACGTTTTGTCGACAGCACCCAGTCGAATTAGATTTCAAAATATTCAACAGCTTAATTTTACCTGTATAGTTTTCTGGAAATTGATAGTCCGGGAGTTCAGAGATCGATCAATCCAACGATCGATCCCGATGTGGGTGGAACTTAGACTGACATGGGCGGGGCTTAACTAACAGTGTAAAGGTACATTGGACTGGAAGACGCCGCTGCATGAGGCTTTAATGTGTTCCATTCAAATTATGTTCAAAATATTCAACAGAACATTTCATACTAACTAACATGTTTCTGCTTTTGTTTTTAGGAAAATGTTAACTTATTTATGAGCTGTAGTGTAGCAGTTAAATTGGTCACCAAATTACTTTATATTGTCATGGATTAGCGGCGATACCGTAGCCACAGAAATAAGTCAGATAAACTGGTCAGTAACAGTAATTACAACTACAGCAGAATAACAAACAAATAAAATAATACGTAAAATAATTAAACAGACCATGTGACCGTGTGTTACTAACAAAGTTATCCATATCCGGTATCAGATATAGGCACACAAACTATCCTAAAATGACTGCGATATGAGATCCCATAATCCCATACATCTGTATTGTCTAGTTAGGTCTACCTTCTACACATCACTGTCCATGACAATGGACCTTTCCAGTTTTAGCCCCGACTATCTCTAGGTAAGCTCCACCCACACCTCGTTCGTGTTGGTATCGATCGATCCCTGAACTTCGTGACAATCAATTTTTAGAAAACTATACAGGTACGCATCTTTAATAAATAGTAAAGAGATACAATTCATACAACAACCCTTAGCCCGTCACCAATTATGCTTTCGCGACATACCTATCTACATCGTTCATGACATCGTTGATTATGATGTCATCATACACGTCACATAGTTGATTATGACGCATATTATGGATGGATGAGCTGGAAAGGTCCATTCCGAGAAAATGATGCCGGACATGAGCCACTGGCCCATTGATCTTAAAGATCTCATATTCGGGGTCACTGTGAGAGGTCAACTTCATGCGTTCCTCCGCCTTTACGACCACCGAATCACCCACCCTAGATACAACAGCGTGTGCACGCTTGTCAATCTGCTCACGGTGGACCTCACGAGACCTAGCCGTTTCCATACGAGCGCACAGTAGGACATTGTTGAGACAGGTCAGTCTCTCACCCAGATCCTGTGATGCATCTACTGGAATAGCAAAAGGTAGTCTTGCCCATCGACCGTATGTTAGATAAAATGGCGTATATCCTGTCGTGGAATGACGAGTACTGCGATACACGGTTAACGCCGCACCCAATTCATCCTCCCATGAGCGAGAAGCATTGTTAACCCCTTTCTGGACCAAATCCTTCAGGGTGCGGTTAAACCTCTCGGTACGCCCATTAGTTTGTGGGTGGTAGGGACACGACCTTCTATGATCGATCTCATGTTCACGGAATCTCTCCTCCAGAGATTTAGAACAAAATTCTTTGCCTGATCGGTTATCACGATCTCAGGGACACCATGACGAGCGACGTATTCATTGAAGAACTTTTCCTCAACATTTTGAGACGTCTTAGCCGGAATCGGATACGCCTCGGCCCACGCAGAACAGTGATCGACTATCGTCATGATATACACATTACCTTTACTCGACTCTAACAGTGGACCTATCAAATCCATGCCGATTATCTGACTCGGATAATTAGCCATGGGCATCTCACTGTACCTTGGTCGGGTAGTGACGGGTCGGTTGACCTGGCACGTCGTACACGTCTCTAGCATACGTACCACGTCTTTCCTTAAAGACGTCCATACAAACGAATCTCTTACCATACCGATGGTCTTCTGCAGACCTTGGTGACCGGCTCGTTCATGAGCCATCCGGAGCACTTGCTCACGGAACAGGGTAGGTAACATGATTCTGGGGTACAAAGCGTCCAACGCTGAAGGTGTAATTAATGAATATAATATACCGTTCTTGACCATATACTCCTCCGGGGTGTTCTTAAACAACTACGGGTATTCCTTGGTCTGTTCGGCACACAAATCATCGTAGGGAATGTCAAATACCTCCAGAGGGACATGCGGTAACGCACCCTCGTCTACATCCGGTATGACAAAATCGCCTGTGTCTAAGGTGGCGATCTCCACTGGACGACGTAACCTGGACAACATGTCTGCTCGAATATTCTTCGAGCCTTGGATGTATTCAATCCTACTTCCGTACTCGGCAATCAGCACCGCCCAGCGCTGCACTTTCGTGTTTTTAACCTCTCCCACAAACAAACTATTTAGGGGTTTGTGGTCAGTATACACGGTGAACTGCGTGCCAAATAGATAAGGCCTAAGCTTCTTCAATGCGTATATCACAGCATAAGTTTCCTTTTCTATTACAGGCCAGTTTAGCTGACTGTCCTTCAGGGTAGAGCTTATGTACTGTATCACCCTTTCTATACCCTTACCATCTACCTGTACCAATATCGCACCTATCGCATAGCGAGACGCATCAATATATAGCTTATAGGGAGCGTCAAATTTGGATAGGTGAGAACCGTCTCACTGCACAGCAAGTTTTGTAATTTCTTAAACGCTTGCTGTTCCTCCTTACCCCGTTCAAAACGTTTATATTTCTTAGTTAACTCGATCAAAGGCTTAGCAATTTCGGCATAGCCTTGCACACAAGAGCGGTAATAACCTGTAGCTCCAAGGAAACTTCTCACCTCACCCACATCGCGTGGTGGTGACATTTCCCTTATGACCTTGACCTTCTGAACATGAGGAGCCACTCCTTGTGCCAAAACACGATACCCCAACAAGTCCACAGACTCGCGGGCAAACTCGCATTTCTTTTTCTTAACCTGTAAATTGTATTCTCGAATCCTACGCATAACCTTACGCAAATGCTGTGCATGCTCAGCCGGATTTCTTGAATATATGACTACATCATCGACAAAAACATGCAAATATTTTCCCACGAATTCTCGGAAAATATCGTTCATTGCCCTCTGAAATACGGCACCTGATTTGCAAAAACCGAAAGGCATCCGAATCCATTCGAACAAACCTTCACTGCAAACGAACGCTGTTTTCTCTATGTCTTGGCTGTCCATTGGTATCTGCCAATAGCCAAACTTCAAGTCCATAGTCGAAAATATCGTTGCGCTGCGCATCGAGTCAAAAATATCCATTATATTTGGCAATGGATAACTGTCTTTCCGACATACAGAATTCAACTTCCTGTAGTCAACACAAAATCTCATGTCCCCGTCCTTATTGGGCACTAACGTAATGGGCAACGCCCAGGGTGATGACGACGGTCTTATGACGCCCGCTGCCAGCATCTCGGCCACTTGATTCTTGACCACATATTGCTTGGCGAGCGGTAGACGGTAGGCTTTCTGCATTATAGGAAACGCATCTCCTGCTGGTACCGTACACTTCACTTTGGGGACCAATCCTAAAGTGTTTGGACGAGCCGTATCAAAGTTATCTGCAAAGTCCTCAAGCACTTTGTCGATAGCTTTATATCCGGTCGTTTCTTTACAACTCTCATAAACATAATTTGTCTGTTCCCTATAGGGATACCTAAAGGGATATATCTGGCCAAACCATACTACAACTTTGGCCTGCTAGTCAATCTTTGCATTTCCCAAGTGCAAAGCATCCGCCCCAAGCAAACATTCATGCCTCATTCTCGCTACTACCGTACTCGGAATAGGTTAGGCGTTATTGAATTTTACTTGAGTTTCCCCCAAAAGCTCTATTGGGGAACCATTTACTGCCAAGAGCGTCTTCGCTCTTTTCAATGGCCTAGCATTCAACATGCTACGCCATATATCCTTGCGAATCAAGGATGTACTAGCACCAGTATCCACTAAGGCATGCAAGTACTCACCCTGATCCGTTGGACCGTTTTTATCCAATTTCAAACGGATTAGAAACCGCTCGGTCGGTGAATTCACCAACGGTTTCCTCCGTTGTCGTTTGACGGACTCCTCCGTCCACTAACCACTTCTGCGTAACTATTTCAACGGGAGGATGAGTCCTGTCCGACACCATATGAATAACGGCCATGCTCATCCGTCCCTTCACCGGTCAACACAAATCCGTCGTGGTCGACGTACTCATCCCGAGCACGCATCTGATTGTTCATGTCTTTTCTCCTATTCCTGGAACAGTCGCGCGGTGTGATAGCTCTTTCCTGCTGTCGTCGGTCAATGACGTCAATGTCGAGATCATCGTCGGTGCGTGGACGCTTGATCGCCCGGTGGTCGGTTGGACCCGTTTGTTGGGTCCACGCGGGACCATTCTGCGGCGGACCTCTTACCGAGTGACCATACCGAGGGCAGTCCCTCACATAGTGCCCATCTTTACCACACCCGAAACATGTCATCGTGGCGGCGGGAGCGGTCTTCCTGCTCACGTACGCACCAAAACTGCTATGATACTTGCTACAGTCTTGCGCCATATGCCCATCCTGGCCACACTGGAAACACGTCATGGGCGGTGCCCGTCTCGGCTGTCGGGGTCGCTGGGCAGCCTGTCTGCTGACGCTCTCCCTCGGCTGTACCGCTTGATGACAGTCACTTTTGTAATGGCCCACTCGGCCACAATTATAGCAGGTAATGTGCTGCTAGTCTCGTCCCGTTCTGACTGGTCGGGGCGAGGGTGGGGCGCATTGTTTTGCCTGCGGGGCTGTCTTCTTCGTGGGCTGGGCGGCCCCAGCCACCAGCTTCTGCTCTCTTAACTGCAGGTCGCTCACCAAACCACACAGTTGCTCAATCATTTTGCTCTGTTGGGCAATCTGTTTCTTTAACGTACGAACTACGCTCCATATTTCCTTTTCTTCCTCGGGACCCACTAAGTTTACCTCCATGCTCTCCTCCTGCTGCTCATCTATGTTCATTGCTTGGAGCAGGTCGTCACAGGTGGCTTCCTCCTCCGCAATTTCAATAGCGCGGGCCAGGGTGGTGGCCTTCTTTCGGACAATTCTCTTGCTGAGATGGTGGTCGGATAGTACCTTGAGGTAAATTACCAAAATGGTCCTCCGGTTATCAGCGTTCTCGACAGGATAAGCTCGGGCACTCAGTTTCCGATACCGTCTGTTAAAAGTTATGACGGTTTCGTTCCGTCTCTGCCGTACGCCCTCGAGATCATATTTTATTCACGCCCCTTCATTCGCCGAGACGAAGTTCAGTGTTATATAGTCGTGGAATTCGTCGAATGTGACATCTTCCCTGATCTTGCCTAGGAACCCATCTATGGCTCTGGACAACTGCCCTCGGGTGATGACGTAGGCTGGTATGCCCTCTAGCCGTCGCTCATTAGCGACCCATGCTCGCCGGGTCTCATCGAGGAAGGTTCTCACCTCCTCCGGCACTACTCCGTCACAGGGCTGTATGCGGTAGATTGTGTCCCGGATCTCCCTCCGGTACACCCGCTCGGCTTCCCGACGGTTACTGCTTTCAACAATGGCACCCGCCATTGCTACGCCCATCGTCTGCATGGCGGCTATGGTCTCGGGTCTCGGGTCTAAGCTGGGGTTGCAGCGGTACCTGCCTGACCTAACTGCATGCTTCAGAACGATTGGTTCGACACGGTGGTCTTCCGTGTTCTTCAGAATAGCAACAAATATGTGACAAACATTTGCCTTGTATATATCACAAGGTGATCGTTTTACTTGCTAACTTTAACTATACAATAAACCTACAAAGTTGGCAACTTTTACTGTTACCTAGAGATCTATTTACAATCATTAAATATTACAATTCAGTGTTTCCTAAGTTTCCCTAACTTTCAACCAGCTCTTGCCTACTTAAAGCCATTCAGCAAGAGCGTTTTACAGGTGCGAGGCGGACCGAACTCCCGATTAAAAGTTAAAGTCCCCCTCATGTACTATCTCAGTTTCTATTCTCCCTCCATCTTGGTTTCGCACCGCCAGAGGGTGCTCTGATTCTCATTGGATTATGACATCATTTGACCAATCAAGACCCCGACCCTCCCTCCCCGGGAGGGTGCTTTCTACCTAGCACCTGCGGTTTGGCTGGTTCTTGAGTGAGGGGATCTGTCGTTCCCTTAACTTTATTTTAGAATTCCAGCTGGCTTCCCATGTCATTCCTGACGAATGACCTGCCCAAAATGACGAATGCTGGTTTGATACCAAGGCTTGCTGGTGGATTAGCACGCCTCTCGATTTATATGTTTTTGATAATAACTTTCGATTGTGTCCTAGCACGCCTCTACAATTGATATGTTTTTTATCATAACTTTCGATTGTGTACCTACCGCCTACAGGACGCTACAATGTCCATGTCATGTTCATTGCCTATTAGTCGACAACTTGTAGAATGCTAGAGTTAATCGGCACACGAGTTACCATTCCTCATAGCCAGGTTATTCTCGGCTTATCTGGTCCCACGCTCCGTGAGAACACAGACCGCTACGTAACTAACTAAGTCCGTTTGTCCTATCTAATCTCTTTGATTGATTCCAACCTGGTGCTAACCATACTCAATTCATTATCTGCGAAGCGGTACCTGCGCACTAGCTGACGTACCTGCTGCCAGTCATCCAGTGCTGATAATATATATCCAAATAATAAGATGCTGGTAATGCATCTAAGTATAGATGATGATCAGCGCTAGTAACGTATCTAAACATAGCCACTGATCGGTACATCTTAATATACATGGTGACATAGTCTATTAGCTCACCTGGTATTCACACCTGAATTTTACTCGGGACTTACTCGTACATATAAGATGTCCAGCGGGGTCATGACTTCCCACAAGACAATCCCATATCTACAATATGTTTGGAGCCAAATGATAGGCTGCTTAAGATGCGTTGTCGGAAGACCAGCGGTAGACCACATATTTTAAAGAGACACCAATATGTGTCCCCATGAGCTGTTTACTATAGTAAATGAGCCATATTTAGCCTTTTGCCAGTAACCAATTTATTATTTCCCATGTAGATGTCTGTGATAGCAATGCGTTTTGTCAGAACTGGAATGTCCCATTGTCAAGAGTACACCCACTGTTCCCAGGTAATAGGAACGGTTAGTTTTGGACAGTTTGCATGTTCCAACACAAACTATGGTACGACAATGGGTCAGGTTTGCTAGCGTTCCTGGCTGTGGGGGGGGGTGTAGCTTGGTTGGCTTTTCCCACAACATATGGCACATTGTCCGTCTTGTGCAGGACTTTCTCAGCCAAGGGAATTAGAGTTCTAAATGAGCACACCTTCAACCAGGCTGCGAAGAAGTCCATGATGTTCTTTGACCACTTTCCACAGTGTTTTCTTCGTCATGTGACCAGCTATAAACAATATGGTATCACACCTCGACAGCACATAGAATGACCGGAGATTCTTCATCTTTTTGTTCGCTGATCATACCGCCAGTGCTAAAGTGACTATCGACATGATCATAAGCATTAAGTGCGTGGATCCATGGTTTATTAGAGTGCGCCGTGCGGCCTGGAACCTCCGTCTTCTGCACTCGAGGTTTCTGTCAGGGTTACCTCACCCTTACCTCCTTTAGTCGCCGCTTACGACACGCAGAGGATACGGAATGTGTATTCTAAGCCCCACCTACAGGGCATACCGGAGATTATGTGTCCAGCCTGGTTGAAGGGTACATATAGCATACACCTGTCTAACAGGAATGAACTTTGGTGTTTTTTTATGTATCTGCCTCCATCCAGTGGTCATGACAGCACATATTCTCAACATGTGCAATTAACACTAGGAGCCCGTCTGTGTCCTGATACTGACAGCAACGATGGTGTCCTCACAGTGTATTGGATGGAGGACTAGGCGGGTATCCGTTTCCTTGTGTGTGGCTTCCAGCATACACGAAGGCAAGGATAGAATGTTAGTCCTAACCTCACACTGGTTAGCAAATGACAATCTTGTCAATGGGAGCATATTTAATCAATTCCTTGGACAGGAACGTGTCCATGTCCGCCTTGTTCTCTGATTGAGCGATGCAGTTTGCCCAGTTAACTGATAGTGGTATATCATGGCTTTCAATAATGCGTTGGATTATCTTGGGCATGTTGAAGCCATGATCAAATCGCTTCTGTATCTATCAAACACAATGTCAACTCTGTTATACCTAGCACTTGCAGATTTAATTCTATCCATGAAATTATCAGCCAAGTCTCGAAACGTCTGGCATTCCAATGATCTACCTATTACGATTACTAGTTCTTGAGCATCTATGAGGAGACAAGATGCACCATGCAGTGTGATTGATGCTGGAAGTCAATGCCAGCTGTTAAACAGAATGACCGTAGAACCTGTCATTAGGAAACCACTCGTTTCGGCAAGTGAAATCGACCTTTCCAGTTTATCCGTCCATCATCTGACGTAATATGACGTCATAATCAACTAAGTGACGTGTAGGATGATGTCATAATTAATTATGGCATGAATGACTCGATTTAGTCCGCTTAATAGTCCGACACGTTGTTCGAATTTTATGTCTTTACCATTTAATAAACATTCTGTTGAATATTTTGAAACTAATTTGACTGGGCGCTGTTGCTGCCATAGGAAATTAGTTTCAAAATATTAAACAGATTACCTGTATAGTTTTCTGGAAATTGATAGTCGGAGAGTTCAGGGATCGATCGACTCCATCACAAGCATGGTGTGGGTGGAGCTTAGCTAGAGATGGGCAAGGCTTAGCTAAAACCGGAAAGGTCCATTGGTACTGACATAAGCTCAGGTTGCATGACAATGGCTACGTCCACTTCTCTACCAACTACATATAGTCAAGTTCGACTCACTAACCATCGTTAACTATAGTCGACCGAAACCCGATTGCTGTAAAATCCAAAATGGTGGAAATGGTTCGCTTGCCACGGTTAAATGCACATAAACATGTTAATATTTCCGTAATCTATGTAAGTTTGATGAAATTATTGTGCCCTACGACAAGTCAATGTTTCCAAAGCGCATTTCCTTTCTGCTTTATATTATATGGATGCTTTTTGACATCTTAACGGGCAAAAATAACCAATTTTCGTAGAAGGGGTTAATGGAGACTGGTACCCGGCTCCAAATTTTCTGCAATATTAATTCAATGTGGAATCGGGTATCAACGAACTATAGTTAACTATTCAGCGTTCAGCTGGGCATAGCAACTGCGCATGTTCAGTAAACCAGCAAACTGACTATGGTTAGGCAGTCGAACCTGACCTATGTTGCAATCAGGCACTGTAAGATTTTTCGGTCGACCTTCATGACTATATGAATATTTGTCCTTGGCGTCTTATTGTTGGTGAATTTTAAAAAACATTGAAAAACAAAACCATGTAAACATATGAAAACAATCATTATCATTGTGACGAAGTCTGGATGCAATGATGGCATAGAATAATCACGAAAGTGTTATTGAGATCCGATTTAATACCCACTTAATAAACTAAATGTCCATTGAAAAACTAACATTTTTTCTAACACTTGGTAAAAAATTAACTATGCCCAAGCCGGGAAAAATATGTAAAGAATTTGAAAATAATTTTCGTTATGATGGAGTCTGTATACAATGATGGCATAGAACAAATCTGTAAAGTTTGAATGACCTCGGATAAGCCCTTGCTGATTTAAATATCCAGTACAAAACCCTTAACATTTACCTAAGTCTTGGTACACGCTGAACGCCGGGCGTCATTTGCTATGAGCTCGACAATAAATGATCTGTGGTTTGCGCTCGTGCATCTCAGAAATGTATATATGGATCCCAATCGTGAACAGTTCTGATGATTATACCTCGTGAAAATTGGGACCATTCTTGTGAATGAGTGTAAGTGATGAACCCACTGACCTTCCCGTTATAGTCGCGTGAAAATCAGTAGGATAATGACCATTTCCATGTAATTCTACCAGTAATGAAGTTTAGTATTGGCATTGTAATGCTTCTGTTGACGAAGAAGGACATTGCCATTTCGAAGCGGTAAGATTTGAACAGGTTGCACCTCACTACTAGACATGTCGGAGTTTGTCATAATGATCTGTGTGTAAAGCTCTATGTGATGTTGCTCTGTATGCTCGAGGGACCTTGGTGACAATATTCGCCACAGAGCATGATATTCTACTCTTTGAGCGTGCAAGGCTTTCTGTGCAGAGAGTGGTCCAAGCAAACCATTATCTAACAGGGCCTCGACCAGTACGCAAACTCTGATGATCCCCGATGAAAATCTGAACACCACCAAGTCGTAAATCACACACTCTCTGTATTCAGATCTGTACCATTTTCGTTCCTTAAATTTGCAGCAGAGCACGTGAACGACTGTGATTACAGTGTACAGCGTAATGTTGATCTAGACATGGTGATATGAACGCGCAACGCGTGTCTGAGCTTGAATAATTGCCAAATATCATATTAAAGTTTTTATTTAGTCATAATTAAAACCCAGAGATCCATTGGAGTTATTGTCCATACAGGGTTTCTGTGAGAATTCTGCCTTTTGAGGATGAACGCCAGATCACGCTCTGGCGGCCTTTGCATGCACAGACTCGCATTGAGATTTGGTGAACCAAACATGGGCCAGATTTTCGTACTTGGTTTCAGCTTTCCCTTTAGCCATGGTAGTGGGAACAAGTGTTTTCATAATTGCCGGAACATCCAGCTAACGTCGTTTTCACGGCTTCAGGTTGTTGAGCACATGCAGCCGTTTGAGTAGTATGAAAGGTTTTCTTGACATTAAGGGCTTCATCGCCGATATCAGTGTTGTCGGCAGTATAGTGCAGATAAGTGGTTAGGATGGAAACCTACACAGTTCTTCCTGCTCATTGTGCTCAGAGTGTTTTCGGCTAATGTTGTGTCGATTTGAAGTACTTGATCATAGTTCATAATATGTCCCGCCGTTTAGATTAGAGTTTGACTAATTACTTAGTGACCCCGTGACCTAGGTATTTGATACTTTTACCTCAAACTCATTTATGCCTAGCCATCTACAATATGAATATATAGGTAAAATTTGGTGATATTACCGTCTTGTATTCAGAAGATATCGCGTAGGTAGACAGACGGACGTGCGGACGGACGGACGTATGCACGGAGTACGGATTGAGGGACGGACAGCACTAACCGGAATACTCATACCGGCCTTTGGTAGCGTGAGTAATTAGATTGAAGTAATATGACAGATTTCTTGAAAGATGAATATTTATTAGTTTATATTTCTCTTCAAGATGATAGCAAAGTTATAGCCTGGTCATTAACTTTTGGGAACTGAGATTCCATCTTAGCGTTGATCAGCAGTGCACAGGTGTGAATCAATGACTGCACTTTGAGGATTATGCCGTCATGATTTAATTAACGATTTTATCGTGAAAAGATAATTAGGGAACAAGCAGATTCGGATTCAGGGTCGGCGAGCTATCTTAGCACCATGCACTTGTTAGCACCATGCACTTGTTAGCACCATGCACTTGTTAGCACCATGCACTTGTTAGCACCATGCACTTGTTAACACCATGCACTTGTTAGCACCATGCACTTGTTAGCAGCTTGTAATAAAAGATTCAGCAGCAAGCATTTTCTGACTTTTGCGCCTGTTCCTTTGACAAAACAAAATCACAATAATATTGAAGTCGTCACTGAAAAGCGCATGCATCCAATTGTCTAAACTTCAATCTAAAAACAGAGGCGTGGTTTCGTTCGAGCATACACGATCTCGTATCGAAGGAGATCTCGCGAGACACGAATGATATTATCTTTATATTTTTGAAAATCCCCCCTAACTTATTTTCATACAGAAAAGAGAAAATACACCATAATGATATAGATAGAGTTTTACAAAATGTTTGTCAACATGTAATAGGCCTACATAACTGTGTACAAAATTGGCATCGTTCTCTTGCGATATATGGCTTCAATAATATTATGATCTTAGTTCTGCGTATAAACGGCTTAAAGTGCATTACGTTTTGTGGGTGATTGTGGGGGGAAATGATCTCGTATTGTATTAAAGGTACAGGCAACTATATAGAGCTATGCCCCATTAAGTATTCGTCTGCTTATATTCTAGTCACACGACTTTCAAGTTCAAAGGAGAGATTGGAGGTATCCAGTTTTAGTTACACCCCGCCCATCTCTAGCTAGGCTCCACCGACACTTCGCCCGTGTTGGGATCGACCGATCCCTGAACTGTCCGACCATCAATTTTCATAAAACTATACAGGTAAGCTGTTGAATATTTTGAAACTAATTTTAACTGGCTGCAACAGTGCCCAGTCAAATTAGTTTCAAAATATTCAACAGCATGTTTATTAAATAGTAGTCATACAATTCGTACAACAACGCGTAGTCCGTAATCAATTACGCGTTCATGACGAACTTATCTACGTCATTTATGATGCCATTGATTATGACGTCATCCTACACGCCACGTAGTTGATTGTGACGTCATATGATGATGGATAAACTGGAAAGGTCCAGTAACGTGTCTGCCTCTCTGACATAACTATTAACTATGTTCGTTTTAGACACTTCTCAATCCGAGATCTGAGTGTGACGCTTCCTAAGGCAAAGCGACAAGGTGGGCTAATCTCCGACAAAATTAATTAGTCGATTAAATCGGTTTTATGTCATTTTAAAATTGTGCGTTATTGCCTAGCCATATTTAATTTATATCACACGTTTTTAAATATAACGGCGTGGATTGTGACTGTAGAGGTTTTGGAAAATTTCAATTTGCAGTTGACGAGACGGCAATTTTTTGAAAATTTATCATTGTTATGACTGGCTCGGTAATTGGCATTCTATTGGCAACGAAAAGAGAATTGTCTTCGCTTGGTCGGCAAATAGACATTCATTCAGCTAAATATTCAATTTACTTGACGAATTTTGACAAAGGCTTGATAGTGTAGCTTGAAACTGTGCATTGCTGTCTTCACAGGGCCCCCTGGGTGGGTGGTGGCAGGGAGCATGGCCTAAAGGTCAAGTATAATACAAATTCTGTCCATGACGTTATACCCTCCGAAATCATTTGGTGGAATTTAATCAAATTTGTTATGAGAGTTTGGTCCTGCTCCTACCCATAGGGCCTGTCATTGTGAATTGTGAGGTCTCCTGGAGGTCAGGCTGAAATATAATGAGTGTAACTAAATGAAAGAACGGCATCCCATGCAAATATTCTAATGGTGTATATTTGTGTATACTTGCGTTATTAGGCCTACTAGGTCATATTTTGGACGCTTAAAAAGGAACTTGGCCTGTATGACGGCCTAACCTTCTCGTCCCGATAAGGTCACGTGGTCGTAAGAGCGCGCGAAGCTTTTAGATATTGGTGTTTAATTTGCCTCCCATCTATAACAAGTAGGCCCTCCAGTACAGATCAGAAACAACGTATCATGCTTAATCCTTTATTCAAGAAAATTTCAAAATTTTCAAATAAAATGTCAATTTGCAGACCAAGAGAAAACTATTTTTGAGAGTTTAACACTGGAATGACTGGCTCGGTTATCGAGCCGGTCATTCCAGTGGTATATTTTCAAAAATAGTCTGCAAATTGACATTTCTCAAGACGACTGAAGAAGCCGTTTTAGCTGATTTGAGTGTTACAGGTTTAATCGACACTATTTTAACATGACGTAAGGTAATTAATGTTCTGGTAAATATTTTGAACATATTTGGACTGGAAGATATTGCTGCCTATGTCTTCCAGTCGGACCAGTCCAATGAACCTTTCCATTTTTAGCTATGCCCCGCCCATCACTAGCTAAGCTCCACCCACATCTCGCCGTGTTTGGATTGATCGATCCCCGAATGCCCTAGCTATCAATTTCCTGAAAACTATACAGGGAAGCTGTTGAATATTTTGTAACTAATTAGACAGGGTGCTGTTGCTGCCATATATTTATTAAATAGTAAAAGCAAACAATTTGTACAACAGCCCATAGACCGTCATCAAATATGCGTTCGTGACGTACTTATTGACGTCATTTATTATGATGGCATTGTACACATCACGCAGTTCATTATGACGTCATATGATGGGTGGGTACTCTGGAAAGGTGAATTATTCGCAATGAATCGCCACCCGTCGCTCCAAATCTTTCTCCTGGCTTCTCATACGAGAACTGGGAACGCTTTCAAAGAGCGAGCACACATTTCCTAAACTAAAGCGAGTGACCTGCCCCCGGGACATTCTAAAGGACGATGGGTCTTTAAGACAGGTGTCAAAACAATCTGTATTATAACCATCATTTTTCGCCTCCAAAACGCATACCCAGGTATAGCGAGTCACCTGTAATGAGAGGCCACCTATCTATAGTGACTAGATGTCTGCGCTCCATAAGGGTGGTCACATAGGGAAGGTTAAATACTGCAATTGGGGTACGCTGGCTGTTTAACTGGCGGTCTAAGTTCGGCGTTTTGTAGCTGTAGATTAGGCTGTGAATGTTATGTATCATCAATAATAATTGTATCGCTGTACGCTCAAGGGCCGATGGTCTATTGTGGGGAGAAACTATCCATGGAAATGCTAAGGGAGTTATACACGTAGGATTGTTACGTTATCAGCACTCACCACTGCACAGTCTGCCCTTTTGGAAAGTTCTGATAATAAATTCGGTGAGTATCTAATAATATATGCGTGTTACATCGCTGTATTCTATGTACATCGTTAGTGTATAACATGATTGCATACTGGTGCATTTCTGAGCACGCTTCTAGAATGTATACGATACCAGCAGTATCCAGAAGTATTTCAGATCACAATATATAGGTGTGTAGATTTAGTATATATATATATCATACATCATACCATACATCATATATTAACTTCACCGTTAGTTATGAAGTTCCCCCAGGTGTAGGGGCAACAACATGAGTGGAAGGTGGTTCAGAATCGCGGAAGGATGTGGGGGTCTGTGGGTGGGGTGGGGGTGGGGCTGCATCCCCGGCATTTTTACTAATGTAGTGTGGTGGTGGTGGTGTGGGGGGGGCAGAGCCACTCATTAAAATTGTCTTGTATTGTAAAAAATATAGGTGCTTCTTTATTCATCAGAACGCAGGAAATGGCTTCTCAAAGCATCTAATTTCACAATTTTCTTGGGGATCAGAGAGATTATAATGGAATAAAAAGTCGAAGTACAGCTAAAAAATAATTTAACGTGTTTCCAATTCAATTATGTTCAAAATATTTAACAGAACATTTCTTACATAATGTTCAGATTTATACCAACTTTCAGTCTTTGTTTTGGAAACTTTAACTTAATTCTGAGCTGTACAACATATAAAGTAACTGTTGAATATTCTGACAGTAATTTAGCGGCAACAGCTTCCAGTCAAACTAGCCTCCAAACATTTAACAGCTTGCTTGTATGGTTGTCTTGAAATTAAGACGCTAGTACTTCAGGATTTAAAGGGTTAACATGAGAATGGATGACATAAATTAATTACATCACATAAATTAAATAGTATTGCTGATGTTTGAGGTGGATTTAGTCCATGGAAAATCTGATATGTCTAAGACAAGCAGGTCCGTAGGAACAATTTCAGTAATGATTGGTCAATGGGTAAAATGTGGTGGTGGTGGGGGTGGGGGGGGCGGGTATACCCCACCCCCCAGCCCCCCTTTTCCTACGGCCTGAAGTAGCCGTTCCAGTATGCATTACGTATGCCATTATGAACTTCTGATATTACGCAATTCAACCAAATAACCCGATAAATCTGAATTTCGGAGTTGTACTGTAAGGCTACTAAGGACGCGGCTTAACACTATTGTGCAAATCAATTCACGTTTCCAGAGTATCCATCTAGCATCTGGCGTCAGCCAAGCGGCGTGTAGGATGACGTCATAATCATTACGCCATAAATTATTATATTTGGCCCGTCTTTAGCTCTTAATAGTCTGACGTTGTACGAATTGTATGTCTCTACTATTTAATAAACATGCAGTTGAATATTTTGAAACTAATTTTACTGGACGCTGTTGCTGCCAGAGGCAACAGCGCCCGGTCAAATTAGTTCCAAAATATTCAATAGCGTGCCTGTATAGTTTTCTGGAAATCGATAGTCAGGGAGTTCAAAGATTAATAGATCCCAACACGAGCGAGGTGTGGGTGGAGCTTCGCTAGTGATGGGCGGGGCATAGCTAAACTGGAACGGTCCATTGTGCTAACGTACAGATGAGGCATTACAAACACTCAGGCCGTATATAGGCAGATGAGACATTACAAACACTCAGGCCTTATATAGGCAGATGAGACATTACAAACACTCAGGCCTTACATAGGCAGATGAGACATTACAAACACCCAGGCCTTATATGGGCAGATGAGACATTACAGACACTCAGGCCTTGTATAGGCAGATGAGGCATTACAAACACTCAGGCCTTATATAGGTAGATGAGACATTACAAACACTCAGGCCTTGTATAGGCAGATGTGGCATTACAAACACTCAGGCCTTGTATAGGCAGATGAGACATTACACACACTCAGGCCTTATATAGGCAGATGATACATTATAAACATTCAGGCCATGTATAGGCAGATGAGGCATTACAAACATTCAGGCCTTGTATAGGCAGATGAGACATCACAGACACTCAGGCCTTGTATAGGCAGATAAGACATTACAGAGACTCAGGCCTTGTATAGGCAGATGAGGCATTACAAACACTCATGCCTTATATAGGCAGATGAGACATTATAAACATTCAGGCCATGTATAGGCAGATGAGGCATTACAAACATTCAGGCCCTGTATAGGCAGATGATACATTACAGACACTCAGGCCTTGTATAGGCAGATGGGACATTACAGACACTCAGGCCTTGTATAGGCAGATGAGGCATTACAAACACTCAGGCCTTGTATAGGCAGATGAGACATTACAGACACTCAGGCCTTGTATAGACAGATGAGACATTACAGACACTCAGGCCTTGTATAGGCAGATGAGGCATTACATACCCTCAGGCCTTGTATATGCAGATGAGGCATTACAGACACTCAGGCCGTGTATAGGCAGATGAGAGATTACAAACACTCAGGCCTTGTATAGGCAGATGAGACATTACAGAGACTCAGGCCTTATATAGGCAGATGAGGCATTACACACACTCAGGCCTTACATAGGCAGATGAGACATTACAAACACCCAGGCCTTATATAGGCAGATGAGACATTACAGACACTCAGGCCTTGTATAGGCAGATGAGGCATTACACACACTCATGCCTTATATAGGTAGTTGAGACATTACAAACACTCAGGCCTTGTATAGGCAGATGAGACATTACAAACACTCAGGCCTTATATAGGCAGATGATACATTATAAACATTCAGGCCATGTATAGGCAGATGAGGCATTACAAACATTCAGGCCTTGTATAGGCAGATGAGACATTACAGACACTCAGGCCTTGTATAGGCAGATGAGGCATTACAAACACACAGGCCTTGTATAGGCAGATGAGACAGTACAGACACTCAGACCTTGTATAGACAGATGAGACATTACAGACACTCAGGCCTTGTATAGGCAGATGAGACATTACATACCCTCAGGCCTTGTATAGGCAAATGAGGCATTACAGACACTCAGGCCTTGTATAGGCAGATGAGACATTACAGACACTCAGGCCTTGTATAGGCAGATGAGGCATTACAGACACTCAGGCCTTGTATAGGCAGATGAGGCATTACAGACACTCAGGCCTTGTATAGGCAGATGAGACAGTACATTCATTCAGGCCTTGTATAGGCAGATGAGACATTACAGACACTCAGGCCTTGTATAGGCAGATGGGACATTACAGACACTCAGGCCATATATAGGCAGATGAGACATTACAGACACTCAGGCCTTGTATATGCAGATGAGGCATTACAAACACTCAGGCCGAATATAGGTAGATGAGACATTACAAACACTCATGCCTTATATAGGCAGATGAGACATTACAAACATTCAGGCCCTGTATAGGCAGATGATACATTACAGACACTCAGGCCTTGTATAGGCAGATGGGACATTACAGACACTCAGGCCTTGTATAGGCAGATGAGGCATTACAAACACTCAGGCCTTGTATAGGCAGATGAGGCATTACATACCCTCAGGCCTTGTATATGCAGATGAGGCATTACAGACACTCAGGCCGTGTATAGGCAGATGAGAGATTACAAACACTCAGGCCTTGTATAGGCAGATGAGACATTACAGAGACTCAGGCCTTATATAGGCAGATGAGGCATTACACACACTCAGGCCTTACATAGGCAGATGAGACATTACAAACACCCAGGCCTTATATAGGCAGATGAGACATTACAGACACTCAGGCCTTGTATAGGCAGATGAGGCATTACACACACTCATGCCTTATATAGGTAGTTGAGACATTACAAACACTCAGGCCTTGTATAGGCAGATGAGACATTACAAACACTCAGGCCTTATATAGGCAGATGATACATTATAAACATTCAGGCCATGTATAGGCAGATGAGGCATTACAAACATTCAGGCCTTGTATAGGCAGATGAGACATTACAGACACTCAGGCCTTGTATAGGCAGATGAGGCATTACAAACACACAGGCCTTGTATAGGCAGATGAGACAGTACAGACACTCAGACCTTGTATAGACAGATGAGACATTACAGACACTCAGGCCTTGTATAGGCAGATGAGACATTACATACCCTCAGGCCTTGTATAGGCAAATGAGGCATTACAGACACTCAGGCCTTGTATAGGCAGATGAGACATTACAGACACTCAGGCCTTGTATAGGCAGATGAGGCATTACAGACACTCAGGCCTTGTATAGGCAGATGAGGCATTACAGACACTCAGGCCTTGTATAGGCAGATGAGACAGTACATTCATTCAGGCCTTGTATAGGCAGATGAGACATTACAGACACTCAGGCCTTGTATAGGCAGATGGGACATTACAGACACTCAGGCCATATATAGGCAGATGAGACATTACAGACACTCAGGCCTTGTATATGCAGATGAGGCATTACAAACACTCAGGCCGAATATAGGTAGATGAGACATTACAGACACCCAGGCCTTGTATAGGCAGATGAGGCATTACAAACATTCAGGCCTTATATAGGCAGATGAGGCATTACAAACACTCAGGCCTTGTATAGGCAGATGTGACATTACAGACACTCAGGCAGTGTTTAGGCAGATGAGGCATTACAAACACTCAGGCCTTGTATAGGCAGATGAGGCATTACAGACACTCAGGCCTTGTATAGGCAGATGAGGCATTACAGACACTCAGGCCTTGTATAGGCAGATGAGACAGTACATTCATTCAGGCCTTGTATAGGCAGATGAGACATTACAGACACTCAGGCCTTGTATAGGCAGATGGGACATTACAGACACTCAGGCCATATATAGGCAGATGAGACATTACAGACACTCAGGCCTTGTATATGCAGATGAGGCATTACAAACACTCAGGCCGTATATAGGTAGATGAGACATTACAGACACCCAGGCCTTGTATAGGCAGATGCGGAATTACAAACATTTAGGCCTTATATAGGCAGATGAGGCATTACAGACACTCAGGCCTTGTATAGGCAGATGTGACATTACAGACACTCAGGCCTTGTATAGGCAGATGAGGCATTACACACACTCATGCCTTATATAGGTAGTTGAGACATTACAAACACTCAGGCCTTGTATAGGCAGATGAGACATTACAAACACTCAGGCCTTATATAGGCAGATGATACATTATAAACATTCAGGCCATGTATAGGCAGATGAGGCATTACAAACATTCAGGCCTTGTATAGGCAGATGAGACATTACAGACACTCAGGCCTTGTATAGGCAGATGAGGCATTACAAACACACAGGCCTTGTATAGGCAGATGAGACAGTACAGACACTCAGACCTTGTATAGACAGATGAGACATTACAGACACTCGGGCCTTGTATAGGCAGATGAGACATTACATACCCTCAGGCCTTGTATAGGCAAATGAGGCATTACAGACACTCAGGCCTTGTATAGGCAGATGAGACATTACAGACACTCAGGCCTTGTATAGGCAGATGAGGCATTACAGACACTCAGGCCTTGTATAGGCAGATGAGGCATTACAGACACTCAGGCCTTGTATAGGCAGATGAGACAGTACATTCATTCAGGCCTTGTATAGGCAGATGAGACATTACAGACACTCAGGCCTTGTATAGGCAGATGGGACATTACAGACACTCAGGCCATATATAGGCAGATGAGACATTACAGACACTCAGGCCTTGTATATGCAGATGAGGCATTACAAACACTCAGGCCGAATATAGGTAGATGAGACATTACAGACACCCAGGCCTTGTATAGGCAGATGAGGCATTACAAACATTCAGGCCTTATATAGGCAGATGAGGCATTACAAACACTCAGGCCTTGTATAGGCAGATGTGACATTACAGACACTCAGGCAGTGTTTAGGCAGATGAGGCATTACAAACACTCAGGCCTTGTATAGGCAGATGAGGCATTACAGACACTCAGGCCTTGTATAGGCAGATGAGGCATTACAGACACTCAGGCCTTGTATAGGCAGATGAGACAGTACATTCATTCAGGCCTTGTATAGGCAGATGAGACATTACAGACACTCAGGCCTTGTATAGGCAGATGGGACATTACAGACACTCAGGCCATATATAGGCAGATGAGACATTACAGACACTCAGGCCTTGTATATGCAGATGAGGCATTACAAACACCCAGGCCTTGTATAGGCAGATGCGGAATTACAAACATTTAGGCCTTATATAGGCAGATGAGGTATTACAGACACTCAGGCCTTGTATAGGCAGATGTGACATTACAGACACTCAGGCCGTGTTTAGGCAGATGAGGCATTACAAACACTCAGGCCTTGTATAGGCAGATGAGACATTAGAGACACTCAGGCCTTGTATAGGCAGATGAGGCATTACAGTCACTCAGGCCTTGTATAGGCAGATGAGACATTACAGACACTCAGGCCGTATATAGGCAGGTGAGACATTACAAACACTCAGGCCTTGTATAGGCAGATGAGACCTTACAGAGACTCAGGCCTTATATAGGCAGATGAGGCATTACAAACACTCAGGCCTTATATAGGTAGATGAGAAATTACAAACACTCAGGCCTTGTATAGGCAGATGAGACATTACAAACACTCAGGACTTATATAGGCAGATGAGGCATTACAAACACTCAGGCCTTGTATAGGCAGATGAGACATTACAAACACTCAGGCCTTATATAGGCAGATGAGACATTATAAACATTCAGGCCATGTATAGGCAGATGAGGCATTACAAACATTCAGGCCTTGTATAGGCAGATGAGACATTACATAGCCTCAGGCCTTGTATAGGCAAATGAGGCATTACAGACACTCAGGCCTTGTATAGGCAGATGAGACATTACAGACACTCAGGCCTTGTATAGGCAGATGAGGCATTACAGACACTCAGGCCTTGTATAGGCAGATGAGGCATTACAGACACTCAGGCCTTGTATAGGCAGATGAGACAGTACATTCATTCAGGCCTTGTATAGGCAGATGAGACATTACAGACACTCAGGCCTTGTATAGGCAGATGGGACATTACAGACACTTAGGCCATATATAGGCAGATGAGACATTACAGACACTCAGGCCTTGTATATGCAGATGAGGCATTACAAACACTCAGGCCGTATATAGGTAGATGAGACATTACAGACACCCCGGCCTTGTATAGGCAGATGAGGAATTACAAACATTTGGGCCTTATATAGGCAGATGAGGCATTACAGACACTCAGGCCTTGTATAGGCAGATGTGACATTACAGACACTCAGGCCGTGTTTAGGCACATGAGGCATTACAAACACTCAGGCCTTGTATAGGCAGATGAGACATTACAGACACTCAGGCCTTGTATAGGCAGATGAGGCATTACAGACACTCAGGCCGTATATAGGCAGGTGAGACATTACAAACCCTCAGGCCTTGTATAGGCAGATGAGACCTTACAGAGACTCAGGCCTTATATAGGCAGATGATGCATTACAAACACTCAGGCCTTATATAGGTAGATGAGAAATTACAAACACTCAGGCCTTGTATAGGCAGATGAGACATTACAAACACTCAGGACTTATATAGGCAGATGAGGCATTACAAACACTCAGGCATTGTATAGGCAGATGAGACATTACAAACACTCAGGCCTTATATAGGCAGATGAGACATTATAAACATTCAGGCCATGTATAGGCAGATGAGGCATTACAAACATTCAGGCCTTGTATAGGCAGATGAGACATCACAGACACTCAGGCCTTGTATATGCAGAGAAGACATTACAGAGACTCAGGCCTTGTATAGGCAGATGAGGCATTACAAACACTCATGCCTTATATAGGCAGATGAGACATTATAAACATTCAGGCCATGTATAGGCAGATGAGGCATTACAAACATTCAGGCCTTGTATAGGCAGATGAGACATTACAGACACTCAGGCCTTGTATAGGCAGATGGGACATTACAGACACTCAGGCCTTGTATAGGCAGATGAGGCATTACAAACACTCAGGCCTTGTATAGGCAGATGAGACATTACAGACACTCAGGCCTTGTATAGACAGATGAGACATTACAGACACTCAGGCCTTGTATAGGCAGATGAGACATTACATACCCTCAGGCCTTGTATAGGCAGATGAGAGAGTACATTCATTCAGGCCTTGTATAGGCAGATGAGACATTACAGACACTCAGCCCTTGTATAGGCAGATGGGACATTACAGACACTCAGGCCATATATAGGCAGATGAGACATTACAGACACTCAGGCCTTGTATATGCAGATGAGGCATTACAAACACTCAGGCCGAATATAGGTAGATGAGACATTACAGACACCCAGGCCTTGTATAGGCAGATGAGGCATTACAAACATTCAGGCCTTATATAGGCAGATGAGGCATTACAAACACTCAGGCCTTGTATAGGCAGATGTGACATTACAGACACTCAGGCAGTGTTTAGGCAGATGAGGCATTACAAACACTCAGGCCTTGTATAGGCAGATGAGGCATTACAGACACTCAGGCCTTGTATAGGCAGATGAGGCATTACAGACACTCAGGCCTTGTATAGGCAGATGAGACAGTACATTCATTCAGGCCTTGTATAGGCAGATGAGACATTACAGACACTCAGGCCTTGTATAGGCAGATGGGACATTACAGACACTCAGGCCATATATAGGCAGATGAGACATTACAGACACTCAGGCCTTGTATATGCAGATGAGGCATTACAAACACTCAGGCCATATATAGGTAGATGAGACATTACAGACACCCAGGCCTTGTATAGGCAGATGCGGAATTACAAACATTTAGGCCTTATATAGGCAGATGAGGCATTACAGATACTCAGGCCTTGTATAGGCAGATGTGACATTACAGACACTCAGGCCGTGTTTAGGCAGATGAGGCATTACAAACACTCAGGCCTTGTATAGGCAGATGAGACATTAGAGACACTCAGGCCTTGTATAGGCAGATGAGGCATTACAGTCACTCAGGCCTTGTATAGGCAGATGAGACATTACAGACACTCAGGCCGTATATAGGCAGGTGAGACATTACAAACACTCAGGCCTTGTATAGGCAGATGAGACCTTACAGAGACTCAGGCCTTATATAGCCAGATGAGGCATTACAAACACTCAGGCCTCATATAGGTAGATGAGAAATTACAAACACTCAGGCCTTGTATAGGCAGATGAGACATTACAAACACTCAGGACTTATATAGGCAGATGAGGCATTACAAACACTCAGGCCTTGTATAGGCAGATGAGACATTACAAACACTCAGGCCTTATATAGGCAGATGAGACATTATAAACATTCATGCCATGTATAGGCAGATGAGGCATTACAAACATTCAGGCCTTGTATAGGCAGATGAGACATTACATACCCTCAGGCCTTGTATAGGCAAATGAGGCATTACAGACACCCAGGCCTTGTATAGGCAGATGAGACCTTACAGAGACTCAGGCCTTATATAGGCAGATGAGGCATTACAAACACTCAGGCCTTATATAGGTAGATGAGAAATTACAAACACTCAGGCCTTGTATAGGCAGATGAGACATTACAAACACTCAGGACTTATATAGGCAGATGAGGCATTACAAACACTCAGGCATTGTATAGGCAGATGAGACATTACAAACACTCAGGCCTTATATAGGCAGATGAGACATTATAAACATTCAGGCCATGTATAGGCAGATGAGGCATTACAAACATTCAGGCCTTGTATAGGCAGATGAGACATCACAGACACTCAGGCCTTGTATATGCAGAGAAGACATTACAGAGACTCAGGCCTTGTATAGGCAGATGAGGCATTACAAACACTCATGCCTTATATAGGCAGATGAGACATTATAAACATTCAGGCCATGTATAGGCAGATGAGGCATTACAAACATTCAGGCCTTGTATAGGCAGATGAGACATTACAGACACTCAGGCCTTGTATAGGCAGATGGGACATTACAGACACTCAGGCCTTGTATAGGCAGATGAGGCATTACAAACACTCAGGCCTTGTATAGGCAGATGAGACATTACAGACACTCAGGCCTTGTATAGACAGATGAGACATTACAGACACTCAGGCCTTGTATAGGCAGATGAGACATTACATACCCTCAGGCCTTGTATAGGCAGATGAGAGAGTACATTCATTCAGGCCTTGTATAGGCAGATGAGACATTACAGACACTCAGGCCTTGTATAGGCAGATGGGACATTACAGACACTCAGGCCATATATAGGCAGATGAGACATTACAGACACTCAGGCCTTGTATATGCAGATGAGGCATTACAAACACTCAGGCCGAATATAGGTAGATGAGACATTACAGACACCCAGGCCTTGTATAGGCAGATGGGACATTACAGACACTCAGGCCTTGTATAGGCAGATGAGGCATTACAAACACTCAGGCCTTGTATAGGCAGATGAGACATTACAGACACTCAGGCCTTGTATAGACAGATGAGACATTACAGACACTCAGGCCTTGTATAGGCAGATGAGACATTACATACCCTCAGGCCTTGTATAGGCAGATGAGAGAGTACATTCATTCAGGCCTTGTATAGGCAGATGAGACATTACAGACACTCAGGCCTTGTATAGGCAGATGGGACATTACAGACACTCAGGCCATATATAGGCAGATGAGACATTACAGACACTCAGACCTTGTATATGCAGATGAGGCATTACAAACACTCAGGCCGAATATAGGTAGATGAGACATTACAGACACCCAGGCCTTGTATAGGCAGATGAAGGCATTACAAACATTCAGGCCTTATATAGGCAGATGAGGCATTACAAACACTCAGGCCTTGTATAGGCAGATGTGACATTACAGACACTCAGGCAGTGTTTAGGCAGATGAGGCATTACAAACACTCAGGCCTTGTATAGGCAGATGAGGCATTACAGACACTCAGGCCTTGTATAGGCAGATGAGGCATTACAGACACTCAGGCCTTGTATAGGCAGATGAGACAGTACATTCATTCAGGCCTTGTATAGGCAGATGTGACATTACAGACACTCAGGCAGTGTTTAGGCAGATGAGGCATTACAAACACTCAGGCATTGTATAGGCAGATGAGGCATTACAGACACTCAGGCCTTGTATAGGCAGATGAGGCATTACAGACACTCAGGCCTTGTATAGGCAGATGAGACAGTACATTCATTCAGGCCTTGTATAGGCAGATGAGACATTACAGACACTCAGGCCTTGTATAGGCAGATGGGACATTACAGACACTCAGGCCATATATAGGCAGATGAGACATTACAGACACTCAGGCCTTGTATATGCAGATGAGGCATTACAAACACTCAGGCCATATATAGGTAGATGAGACATTACAGACACCCAGGCCTTGTATAGGCAGATGCGGAATTACAAACATTTAGGCCTTATATAGGCAGATGAGGCATTACAGATACTCAGGCCTTGTATAGGCAGATGTGACATTACAGACACTCAGGCCGTGTTTAGGCAGATGAGGCATTACAAACACTCAGGCCTTGTATAGGCAGATGAGACATTAGAGACACTCAGGCCTTGTATAGGCAGATGAGGCATTACAGTCACTCAGGCCTTGTATAGGCAGATGAGACATTACAGACACTCAGGCCGTATATAGGCAGGTGAGACATTACAAACACTCAGGCCTTGTATAGGCAGATGAGACCTTACAGAGACTCAGGCCTTATATAGCCAGATGAGGCATTACAAACACTCAGGCCTTATATAGGTAGATGAGAAATTACAAACACTCAGGCCTTGTATAGGCAGATGAGACATTACAAACACTCAGGACTTATATAGGCAGATGAGGCATTACAAACACTCAGGCCTTGTATAGGCAGATGAGACATTACAAACACTCAGGCCTTATATAGGCAGATGAGACATTATAAACATTCAGGCCATGTATAGGCAGATGAGGCATTACAAACATTCAGGCCTTGTATAGGCAGATGAGACATTACATACCCTCAGGCCTTGTATAGGCAAATGAGGCATTACAGACACTCAGGCCTTGTATAGGCAGATGAGACCTTACAGAGACTCAGGCCTTATATAGGCAGATGAGGCATTACAAACACTCAGGCCTTATATAGGTAGATGAGAAATTACAAACACTCAGGCCTTGTATAGGCAGATGAGACATTACAAACACTCAGGACTTATATAGGCAGATGAGGCATTACAAACACTCAGGCATTGTATAGGCAGATGAGACATTACAAACACTCAGGCCTTATATAGGCAGATGAGACATTATAAACATTCAGGCCATGTATAGGCAGATGAGGCATTACAAACATTCAGGCCTTGTATAGGCAGATGAGACATCACAGACACTCAGGCCTTGTATATGCAGAGAAGACATTACAGAGACTCAGGCCTTGTATAGGCAGATGAGGCATTACAAACACTCATGCCTTATATAGGCAGATGAGACATTATAAACATTCAGGCCATGTATAGGCAGATGAGGCATTACAAACATTCAGGCCTTGTATAGGCAGATGAGACATTACAGACACTCAGGCCTTGTATAGGCAGATGGGACATTACAGACACTCAGGCCTTGTATAGGCAGATGAGGCATTACAAACACTCAGGCCTTGTATAGGCAGATGAGACATTACAGACACTCAGGCCTTGTATAGACAGATGAGACATTACAGACACTCAGGCCTTGTATAGGCAGATGAGACATTACATACCCTCAGGCCTTGTATAGGCAGATGAGAGAGTACATTCATTCAGGCCTTGTATAGGCAGATGAGACATTACAGACACTCAGGCCTTGTATAGGCAGATGGGACATTACAGACACTCAGGCCATATATAGGCAGATGAGACATTACAGACACTCAGGCCTTGTATATGCAGATGAGGCATTACAAACACTCAGGCCGAATATAGGTAGATGAGACATTACAGACACCCAGGCCTTGTATAGGCAGATGGGACATTACAGACACTCAGGCCTTGTATAGGCAGATGAGGCATTACAAACACTCAGGCCTTGTATAGGCAGATGAGACATTACAGACACTCAGGCCTTGTATAGACAGATGAGACATTACAGACACTCAGGCCTTGTATAGGCAGATGAGACATTACATACCCTCAGGCCTTGTATAGGCAGATGAGAGAGTACATTCATTCAGGCCTTGTATAGGCAGATGAGACATTACAGACACTCAGGCCTTGTATAGGCAGATGGGACATTACAGACACTCAGGCCATATATAGGCAGATGAGACATTACAGACACTCAGGCCTTGTATATGCAGATGAGGCATTACAAACACTCAGGCCGAATATAGGTAGATGAGACATTACAGACACCCAGGCCTTGTATAGGCAGATGAAGGCATTACAAACATTCAGGCCTTATATAGGCAGATGAGGCATTACAAACACTCAGGCCTTGTATAGGCAGATGTGACATTACAGACACTCAGGCAGTGTTTAGGCAGATGAGGCATTACAAACACTCAGGCCTTGTATAGGCAGATGAGGCATTACAGACACTCAGGCCTTGTATAGGCAGATGAGGCATTACAGACACTCAGGCCTTGTATAGGCAGATGAGACAGTACATTCATTCAGGCCTTGTATAGGCAGATGAGACATTACAGACACTCAGGCCTTGTATAGGCAGATGGGACATTACAGACACTCAGGCCATATATAGGCAGATGAGACATTACAGACACTCAGGCCTTGTATATGCAGATGAGGCATTACAAACACTCAGGCCGTATATAGGTAGATGAGACATTACAGACACCCAGGCCTTGTATAGGCAGATGCGGAATTACAAACATTTAGGCCTTATATAGGCAGATGAGGCATTACAGATACTCAGGCCTTGTATAGGCAGATGTGACATTACAGACACTCAGGCCGTGTTTAGGCAGATGAGGCATTACAAACACTCAGGCCTTGTATAGGGAGATGAGACATTAGAGACACTCAGGCCTTGTATAGGCAGATGAGGCATTACAGACACTCAGGCCTTGTATAGGCAGATGAGACATTACAGACACTCAGGCCGTATATAGGCAGGTGAGACATTACAAACACTCAGGCCTTGTATAGGCAGATGAGACCTTACAGAGACTCAGGCCTTATATAGCCAGATGAGGCATTACAAACACTCAGGCCTTATATAGGTAGATGAGAAATTACAAACACTCAGGCCTTGTATAGGCAGATGAGACATTACAAACACTCAGGACTTATATAGGCAGATGAGGCATTACAAACACTCAGGCCTTGTATAGGCAGATGAGACATTACAAACACTCAGGCCTTATATAGGCAGATGAGACATTATAAACATTCAGGCCTTGTATAGGCAGATGAGACATTACAGACACTCAGGCCTTGTATAGGCAGATGGGACATTACAGACACTTAGGCCATATATAGGCAGATGAGACATTACAGACACTCAGGCCTTGTATATGCAGATGAGGCATTACAAACACTCAGGCCGTATATAGGTAGATGAGACATTACAGACACCCCGGCCTTGTATAGGCAGATGAGGAATTACAAACATTTAGGCCTTATATAGGCAGATGAGGCATTACAGACACTCAGGCCTTGTATAGGCAGATGTGACATTACAGACACTCAGGCCGTGTTTAGGCACATGAGGCATTACAAACACTCAGGCCTTGTATAGGCAGATGAGACATTACAGACACTCAGGCCTTGTATAGGCAGATGAGGCATTACAGTCACTCAGGCCTTGTATAGGCAGATGAGACATTACAGACACTCATGCCTTCTATAGGCAGATGAGGCATTACAGACACTCAGGCCTTGTATAGGCAGATGAGACATTACAGACACTGTGTTTTTGTGCTAACGTACAGATGAGGCATTACAAACACTCAGGCCGTATATAGGCAGGTGAGACATTACAAACCCTCAGGCCTTGTATAGGCAGATGAGACCTTACAGAGACTCAGGCCTTATATAGGCAGATGAGGCATTACAAACACTCAGGCCTTATATAGGTAGATGAGAAATTACAAACACTCAGGCCTTGTATAGGCAGATGAGACATTACAAACACTCAGGACTTATATAGGCAGATGAGGCATTACAAACACTCAGGCATTGTATAGGCAGATGAGACATTACAAACACTCAGGCCTTATATAGGCAGATGAGACATTATAAACATTCAGGCCATGTATAGGCAGATGAGGCATTACAAACATTCAGGCCTTGTATAGGCAGATGAGACATCACAGACACTCAGGCCTTGTATATGCAGAGAAGACATTACAGAGACTCAGGCCTTGTATAGGCAGATGAGGCATTACAAACACTCATGCCTTATATAGGCAGATGAGACATTATAAACATTCAGGCCATGTATAGGCAGATGAGGCATTACAAACATTCAGGCCTTGTATAGGCAGATGAGACATTACAGACACTCAGGCCTTGTATAGGCAGATGGGACATTACAGACACTCAGGCCTTGTATAGGCAGATGAGGCATTACAAACACTCAGGCCTTGTATAGGTAGATGAGACATTACAGACACTCAGGCCTTGTATAGACAGATGAGACATTACAGACACTCAGGCCTTGTATAGGCAGATGAGACATTACATACCCTCAGGCCTTGTATAGGCAGATGAGAGAGTACATTCATTCAGGCCTTGTATAGGCAGATGAGACATTACAGACACTCAGGCCTTGTATAGGCAGATGGGACATTACAGACACTTAGGCCATATATAGGCAGATGAGACATTACAGACACTCAGGCCTTGTATATGCAGATGAGGCATTACAAACACTCAGGCCGTATATAGGTAGATGAGACATTACAGACACCCCGGCCTTGTATAGGCAGATGAGGAATTACAAACATTTAGGCCTTATATAGGCAGATGAGGCATTACAGACACTCAGGCCTTGTATAGGCAGATGTGACATTACAGACACTCAGGCCGTGTTTAGGCACATGAGGCATTACAAACACTCAGGCCTTGTATAGGCAGATGAGACATTACAGACACTCAGGCCTTGTATAGGCAGATGAGGCATTACAGTCACTCAGGCCTTGTATAGGCAGATGAGACATTACAGACACTCATGCCTTCTATAGGCAGATGAGGCATTACAGACACTCAGGCCTTGTATAGGCAGATGAGACATTACAGACACTGTGTTTTTGTGCTAACGTACAGATGAGGCATTACAAACACTCAGGCCGTATATAGGCAGGTGAGATATTACAAACCCTCAGGCCTTGTATAGGCAGATGAGACCTTACAGAGACTCAGGCCTTATATAGGCAGATGAGGCATTACAAACACTCAGGCCTTGTATAGGCAGATGAGAGAGTACATTCATTCAGGCCTTGTATAGGCAGATGAGACATTACAGACACTCAGGCCTTGTATAGGCAGATGGGACATTACAGACACTCAGGCCTTGTATAGGCAGATGAGGCATTACAAACACTCAGGCCTTGTATAGGTAGATGAGACATTACAGACACTCAGGCCTTGTATAGACAGATGAGACATTACAGACACTCAGGCCTTGTATAGGCAGATGAGACATTACATACCCTCAGGCCTTGTATAGGCAGATGAGAGAGTACATTCATTCAGGCCTTGTATAGGCAGATGAGACATTACAGACACTCAGGCCTTGTATAGGCAGATGGGACATTACAGACACTTAGGCCATATATAGGCAGATGAGACATTACAGACACTCAGGCCTTGTATATGCAGATGAGGCATTACAAACACTCAGGCCGTATATAGGTAGATGAGACATTACAGACACCCCGGCCTTGTATAGGCAGATGAGGAATTACAAACATTTAGGCCTTATATAGGCAGATGAGGCATTACAGACACTCAGGCCTTGTATAGGCAGATGTGACATTACAGACACTCAGGCCGTGTTTAGGCACATGAGGCATTACAAACACTCAGGCCTTGTATAGGCAGATGAGACATTACAGACACTCAGGCCTTGTATAGGCAGATGAGGCATTACAGTCACTCAGGCCTTGTATAGGCAGATGAGACATTACAGACACTCATGCCTTCTATAGGCAGATGAGGCATTACAGACACTCAGGCCTTGTATAGGCAGATGAGACATTACAGACACTGTGTTTTTGTGCTAACGTACAGATGAGGCATTACAAACACTCAGGCCGTATATAGGCAGGTGAGATATTACAAACCCTCAGGCCTTGTATAGGCAGATGATACCTTACAGAGACTCAGTCCTTATATAGGCAGATGAGGCATTACAAACACTCAGGCCTTATATAGGTAGATGAGACATTACAGACACCCCGGCCTTGTATAGGCAGATGAGGAATTACAAACATTTAGGCCTTATATAGGCAGATGAGGCATTACAGACACTCAGGCCTTGTATAGGCAGATGTGACATTACAGACACTCAGGCCGTGTTTAGGCACATGAGGCATTACAAACACTCAGGCCTTGTATAGGCAGATGAGACATTACAGACACTCAGGCCTTGTATAGGCAGATGAGGCATTACAATCACTCAGGCCTTCTATAGGCAGATGAGACATTACAGACACTCATGCCTTCTATAGGCAGATGAGGCATTACAGACACTCAGGCCTTGTATAGGCAGATGAGACATTACAGACACTGTGTTTTTGTGCTAACGTACAGATGAGGCATTACAAACACTCAGGCCGTATATAGGCAGGTGAGACATTACAAACCCTCAGGCCTTGTATAGGCAGATGAGACCTTACAGAGACTCAGGCCTTATATAGGCAGATGAGGCATTACAAACACTCAGGCCTTATATAGGTAGATGAGAAATTACAAACACTCAGGCCTTGTATAGGCAGATGAGACATTACAAACACTCAGGACTTATATAGGCAGATGAGGCATTACAAACACTCAGGCATTGTATAGGCAGATGAGACATTACAAACACTCAGGCCTTATATAGGCAGATGAGACATTATAAACATTCAGGCCATGTATAGGCAGATGAGGCATTACAAACATTCAGGCCTTGTATAGGCAGATGAGACATCACAGACACTCAGGCCTTGTATATGCAGAGAAGACATTACAGAGACTCAGGCCTTGTATAGGCAGATGAGGCATTACAAACACTCATGCCTTATATAGGCAGATGAGACATTATAAACATTCAGGCCATGTATAGGCAGATGAGGCATTACAAACATTCAGGCCTTGTATAGGCAGATGAGACCTTACAGACACTCAGGCCTTGTATAGGCAGATGGGACATTACAGACACTCAGGCCTTGTATAGGCAGATGAGGCATTACAAACACTCAGGCCTTGTATAGGCAGATGAGACATTACAGACACTCAGGCCTTGTATAGACAGATGAGACATTACAGACACTCAGGCCTTGTATAGGCAGATGAGACATTACATACCCTCAGGCCTTGTATAGGCAGATGAGAGAGTACATTCATTCAGGCCTTGTATAGGCAGATGAGACATTACAGACACTCAGGCCTTGTATAGGCAGATGGGACATTACAGACACTTAGGCCATATATAGGCAGATGAGACATTACAGACACTCAGGCCTTGTATATGCAGATGAGGCATTACAAACACTCAGGCCGTATATAGGTAGATGAGACATTACAGACACCCCGGCCTTGTATAGGCAGATGAGGAATTACAAACATTTAGGCCTTATATAGGCAGATGAGGCATTACAGACACTCAGGCCTTGTATAGGCAGATGTGACATTACAGACACTCAGGCCGTGTTTAGGCAGATGAGGCATTACAAACACTCAGGCCTTGTATAGGCAGATGAGACATTAGAGACACTCAGGCCTTGTATAGGCAGATGAGGCATTACAGTCACTCAGGCCTTGTATAGGCAGATGAGACATTACAGACACTCAGGCCGTATATAGGCAGGTGAGACATTACAAACACTCAGGCCTTGTATAGGCAGATGAGACATTACAAACACTCAGGACTTATATAGGCAGATGAGGCATTACAAACACTCAGGCCTTGTATAGGCAGATGAGACATTACAAACACTCAGGCCTTATATAGGCAGATGAGACATTATAAACATTCAGGCCATGTATAGGCAGATGAGGCATTACAAACATTCAGGCCTTGTATAGGCAGATGAGACATTACATACCCTCAGGCCTTGTATAGGCAAATGAGGCATTACAGACACTCAGGCCTTGTATAGGCAGATGAGACATTACAGACACTCAGGCCTTGTATAGGCAGATGAGGCATTACAGACACTCAGGCCTTGTATAGGCAGATGAGGCATTACAGACACTCAGGCCTTGTATAGGCAGATGAGACAGTACATTCATTCAGGCCTTGTATAGGCAGATGAGACATTACAGACACTCAGGCCTTGTATAGGCAGATGGGACATTACAGACACTTAGGCCATATATAGGCAGATGAGACATTACAGACACTCAGGCCTTGTATATGCAGATGAGGCATTACAAACACTCAGGCCGTATATAGGTAGATGAGACATTACAGACACCCCGGCCTTGTATAGGCAGATGAGGAATTACAAACATTTAGGCCTTATATAGGCAGATGAGGCATTACAAACACTCAGGCCGTATATAGGTAGATGAGACATTACAGACACCCCGGCCTTGTATAGGCAGATGAGGAATTACAAACATTTAGGCCTTATATAGGCAGATGAGGCATTACAGACACTCAGGCCTTGTATAGGCAGATGTGACATTACAGACACTCAGGCCGTGTTTAGGCAGATGAGGCATTACAAACACTCAGGCCTTGTATAGGCAGATGAGACATTAGAGACACTCAGGCCTTGTATAGGCAGATGAGGCATTACAGTCACTCAGGCCTTGTATAGGCAGATGAGACATTACAGACACTCAGGCCGTATATAGGCAGGTGAGACATTACAAACACTCAGGCCTTGTATAGGCAGATGAGACCTTACAGAGACTCAGGCCTTATATAGCCAGATGAGGCATTACAAACACTCAGGCCTTATATAGGTAGATGAGAAATTACAAACACTCAGGCCTTGTATAGGCAGATGAGACATTACAAACACTCAGGACTTATATAGGCAGATGAGGCATTACAAACACTCAGGCCTTGTATAGGCAGATGAGACATTACAAACACTCAGGCCTTATATAGGCAGATGAGACATTATAAACATTCAGGCCATGTATAGGCAGATGAGGCATTACAAACATTCAGGCCTTGTATAGGCAGATGAGACATTACATACCCTCAGGCCTTGTATAGGCAAATGAGGCATTACAGACACTCAGGCCTTGTATAGGCAGATGAGACATTACAGACACTCAGGCCTTGTATAGGCAGATGAGGCATTACAGACACTCAGGCCTTGTATAGGCAGATGAGGCATTACAGACACTCAGGCCTTGTATAGGCAGATGAGACAGTACATTCATTCAGGCCTTGTATAGGCAGATGAGACATTACAGACACTCAGGCCTTGTATAGGCAGATGGGACATTACAGACACTTAGGCCATATATAGGCAGATGAGACATTACAGACACTCAGGCCTTGTATATGCAGATGAGGCATTACAAACACTCAGGCCGTATATAGGTAGATGAGACATTACAGACACCCCGGCCTTGTATAGGCAGATGAGGAATTACAAACATTTAGGCCTTATATAGGCAGATGAGGCATTACAGACACTCAGGCCTTGTATAGGCAGATGTGACATTACAGACACTCAGGCCGTGTTTAGGCACATGAGGCATTACAAACACTCAGGCCTTGTATAGGCAGATGAGACATTACAGACACTCAGGCCTTGTATAGGCAGATGAGGCATTACAGTCACTCAGGCCTTGTATAGGCAGATGAGACATTACAGACACTCATGCCTTCTATAGGCAGATGAGGCATTACAGACACTCAGGCCTTGTATAGGCAGATGAGACATTACAGACACTGTGCTTTTGTGCTAACGTACAGATGAGGCATTACAAACACTCAGGCCGTATATAGGCAGGTGAGACATTACAAACCCTCAGGCCTTGTATAGGCAGATGAGACCTTACAGAGACTCAGGCCTTATATAGGCAGATGAGGCATTACAAACACTCAGGCCTTATATAGGTAGATGAGAAATTACAAACACTCAGGCCTTGTATAGGCAGATGAGACATTACAAACACTCAGGACTTATATAGGCAGATGAGGCATTACAAACACTCAGGCATTGTATAGGCAGATGAGACATTACAAACACTCAGGCCTTATATAGGCAGATGAGACATTATAAACATTCAGGCCATGTATAGGCAGATGAGGCATTACAAACATTCAGGCCTTGTATAGGCAGATGAGACATCACAGACACTCAGGCCTTGTATATGCAGAGAAGACATTACAGAGACTCAGGCCTTGTATAGGCAGATGAGGCATTACAAACACTCATGCCTTATATAGGCAGATGAGACATTATAAACATTCAGGCCATGTATAGGCAGATGAGGCATTACAAACATTCAGGCCTTGTATAGGCAGATGAGACCTTACAGACACTCAGGCCTTGTATAGGCAGATGGGACATTACAGACACTCAGGCCTTGTATAGGCAGATGAGGCATTACAAACACTCAGGCCTTGTATAGGCAGATGAGACATTACAGACACTCAGGCCTTGTATATGCAGATGAGGCATTACAAACACTCAGGCCGTATATAGGTAGATGAGACATTACAGACACCCCGGCCTTGTATAGGCAGATGAGGAATTACAAACATTTAGGCCTTATATAGGCAGATGAGGCATTACAGACACTCAGGCCTTGTATAGGCAGATGTGACATTACAGACACTCAGGCCGTGTTTAGGCACATGAGGCATTACAAACACTCAGGCCTTGTATAGGCAGATGAGACATTACAGACACTCAGGCCTTGTATAGGCAGATGAGGCATTACAATCACTCAGGCCTTCTATAGGCAGATGAGACATTACAGACACTCATGCCTTCTATAGGCAGATGAGGCATTACAGACACTCAGGCCTTGTATAGGCAGATGAGACATTACAGACACTGTGTTTTTGTGCTAACGTACAGATGAGGCATTACAAACACTCAGGCCGTATATAGGCAGGTGAGACATTACAAACCCTCAGGCCTTGTATAGGCAGATGAGACCTTACAGAGACTCAGGCCTTATATAGGCAGATGAGGCATTACAAACACTCAGGCCTTATATAGGTAGATAAGAAATTACAAACACTCAGGCCTTGTATAGGCAGATGAGACATTACAAACACTCAGGACTTATATAGGCAGATGAGGCATTACAAACACTCAGGCATTGTATAGGCAGATGAGACATTACAAACACTCAGGCCTTATATAGGCAGATGAGACATTATAAACATTCAGGCCATGTATAGGCAGATGAGGCATTACAAACATTCAGGCCTTGTATAGGCAGATGAGACATCACAGACACTCAGGCCTTGTATATGCAGAGAAGACATTACAGAGACTCAGGCCTTGTATAGGCAGATGAGGCATTACAAACACTCATGCCTTATATAGGCAGATGAGACATTATAAACATTCAGGCCATGTATAGGCAGATGAGGCATTACAAACATTCAGGCCTTGTATAGGCAGATGAGACCTTACAGACACTCAGGCCTTGTATAGGCAGATGGGACATTACAGACACTCAGGCCTTGTATAGGCAGATGAGGCATTACAAACACTCAGGCCTTGTATAGGCAGATGAGACATTACAGACACTCAGGCCTTGTATAGACAGATGAGACATTACAGACACTCAGGCCTTGTATAGGCAGATGAGACATTACATACCCTCAGGCCTTGTATAGGCAGATGAGAGAGTACATTCATTCAGGCCTTGTATAGGCAGATGAGACATTACAGACACTCAGGCCTTGTATAGGCAGATGGGACATTACAGACACTTAGGCCATATATAGGCAGATGAGACATTACAGACACTCAGGCCTTGTATAGGCAGATGGGACATTACAGACACTTAGGCCATATATAGGCAGATGAGACATTACAGACACTCAGGCCTTGTATATGCAGATGAGGCATTACAAACACTCAGGCCGTATATAGGTAGATGAGACATTACAGACACCCCGGCCTTGTATAGGCAGATGAGGAATTACAAACATTTAGGCCTTATATAGGCAGATGAGGCATTACAGACACTCAGGCCTTGTATAGGCAGATGTGACATTACAGACACTCAGGCCGTGTTTAGGCACATGAGGCATTACAAACACTCAGGCCTTGTATAGGCAGATGAGACATTACAGACACTCAGGCCTTGTATAGGCAGATGAGGCATTACAGTCACTCAGGCCTTGTATAGGCAGATGAGACATTACAGACACTCATGCCTTCTATAGGCAGATGAGGCATTACAGACACTCAGGCCTTGTATAGGCAGATGAGACATTACAGACACTGTGTTTTTGTGCTAACGTACAGATGAGGCATTACAAACACTCAGGCCGTATATAGGCAGGTGAGACATTACAAACACTCAGGCCTTGTATAGGCAGATGAGACATTACAGAGACTCAGGCCTTATATAGGCAGATGAGGCATTACACACACTCAGGCCTTATATAGGTAGATGAGAAATTACAAACACTCAGGCCTTGTATAGGCAGATGAGACATTACAAACACTCAGGACTTATATAGGCAGATGAGGCATTACAAACACTCAGGCCTTGTATAGGCAGATGAGACATTACAAACACTCAGGCCTTATATAGGCAGATGAGACATTATAAACATTCAGGCCATGTATAGGCAGATGAGGCATTACAAACATTCAGGCCTTGTATAGGCAGATGAGACATCACAGACACTCAGGCCTTGTATAGGCAGATAGGACATTACAGAGACTCAGGCCTTGTATAGGCAGATGAGGCATTACAAACACTCATGCCTTATATAGGCAGATGAGACATTATAAACATTCAGGCCATGTATAGGCAGATGAGGCATTACAAACATTCAGGCCTTGTATAGGCAGATGAGACATTACAAACACTCAGGCCTTGTATAGGCAGATGGGACATTACAGACACTCAGGCCTTGTATAGGCAGATGAGGCATTACAAACACTCAGGCCTTGTATAGGCAGATGAGGCCTTTCAAACACTCAGGCCTTGTATAGACAGATGATACATTACAGACACTCAGGCCTTGTATAGGCAGATGAGACATTACAGACACTCAGGCCTTGTATAGGCAGATGAGACATTACATACCCTCAGGCCTTGTATATGCAGATGAGGCATTACAAACACTCATACCTTGTATAGGTAGATGAGATATTACAGGCACTCAGGCCTTGTATAGGCAGATGAGACATTACAAACACTCAGGCCTTGTATAGGCAGATGAGACATTACAGACACTCAGGCCTTGTATAGGCAGATGAGGCATTACACACACTCAGGCCTTATATATGGAGATGAGACATTACAGACACTCAGGCCTTGTATAGGCAGATGAGGCATTACAAACACTCATGCCTTATATAGGCAGATGAGACATTATAAACATTCAGGCCATGTATAGGCAGATGAGGCATTACAAACATTCAGGCCTTGTATAGGCAGATGATACATTACAGACACTCAGGCCTTGTATATGCAGATGGGACATTACTGACACTCAGGCCTTGTATAGGCAGATGAGGCATTACAAACGCACAGGCCTTGTATAGGCAGATGAGACAGTACAGACACTCAGGCCTTGTATAGACAGATAAGACATTACAGACACTCAGTCCTTGTATAGGCAGATGAGACATTACATACCCTCAGGCCTTGTATAGGCAAATGAGGCATTACAGACACTCAGGCCTTGTATAGGCAGATGAGACATTACAGACACTCAGGCCTTGTATAGGCAGATGAGGCATTACAGACACTCAGGCCTTGTATAGGCATTGAGGCATTACAGACACTCAGGCCTTGTATAGGCAGATGAGACAGTACATTCATTCAGGCCTTGTATAGGCAGATGAGACATTACAGACACTCATGCCTTGTATAGACAGATGGGACATTACAGACACTCAGGCCTTGTATAGGCAGATGAGACATTACATACCCTCAGGCCTTGTATAGGCAGATGAGATATTACAGACACTCAGGCCTTGTATAGGCAGATGAGACATTACAAACACTCAGGCCTTGTATAGGCAGATGAGACATTACAGACACTCAGGCCTTGTATAGGCAGATGAGGCATTACAAACACTCAGGCCTTGTATAGGCAGATGAGACATTACAGACACTCAGGCCTTGTATAGACAGATGAGACATTACAGACACTCAGGCCTTGTATAGGCAGATGAGACATTACATACCCTCAGGCCTTGTATATGCAGATGAGGCATTACAGACACTCAGACCTTGTATAGGCAGATGAGATATTACAGACACTCAGGCCTTGTATAGGCAGATGAGGCATTACAAACACTCAGGCCTTGTATAGGCAGATGAGACATTACAGAGATTCAGGCCTTATATAGGCAGATGAGGCATTACACACACTCAGGCCTTACATAGACAGATGAGACATTACAAACACCCAGGCCTTATATAGGCAGATGATACATTACAGACACTCAGGCCTTGTATAGGCAGATGAGGCATTACACACACTCAGGCCTTATATATGTAGATGAGACATTACAAACACTCAGGCCTTGTATAGGCAGATGAGACATTACAAACACTCAGGCCTTATATAGGCAGATGATACATGATAAACATTCAGGCCATGTATAGGCAGATGAGGCATTACAAACATTCAGGCCTTTTATAGGCAGATGAGACATTACAGACACTCAGGCCGTGTATAGGAAGATGAGGCATTACAAACACTCAGGCTTTGTATAGGCAGATGAGACAGTACATTCATTCAGGCCTTGTATAGGCAGATGAGACATTACAGACACTCAGGCCTTGTATAGACAGATGAGACATTACAGACACTCAGGCCTTGTATAGGCAGATGAGACATTACATACCCTCAGGCCTTGTATATGCAGATGAGGCATTACAGACACTCAGGCCTTTTATAGGCAGATGAGACATTACAGACACTCAGGCCGTGTATAGGCAGATGAGGCATTACAAACACTCAGGCCTTGTATAGGCAGATGAGGCATTACAAACACTCATGCCTTATATAGGCAGATGAGACATTATAAACATTCAGGCCATGTATAGGCAGATGAGGCATTACAAACATTCAGGCCTTGTATAGGCAGATGAGACATTACAAACACTCAGGCCTTGTATAGGCAGATGGGACATTACAGACACTCAGGCCTTGTATAGGCAGATGAGGCATTACAAACACTCAGGCCTTGTATAGGCAGATGAGGCATTACAAACACTCAGGCCTTGTATAGACAGATGATACATTACAGACACTCAGGCCTTGTATAGGCAGATGAGACATTACAGACACTCAGGCCTTGTATAGGCAGATGAGACATTACATACCCTCAGGCCTTGTATATGCAGATGAGGCATTACAAACACTCATACCTTGTATAGGTAGATGAGATATTACAGGCACTCAGGCCTTGTATAGGCAGATGAGACATTACAAACACTCAGGCCTTGTATAGGCAGATGAGACATTACAGAGATTCAGGCCTTATATAGGCAGATGAGGCATTACACACACTCAGGCCTTACATAGGCAGATGAGACATTACAAACACCCAGGCCTTATATAGGCAGATGAGACATTACAGACACTCAGGCCTTGTATAGGCAGATGAGGCATTACACACACTCAGGCCTTATATATGGAGATGAGACATTACAGACACTCAGGCCTTGTATAGGCAGATGAGGCATTACAAACACTCATGCCTTATATAGGCAGATGAGACATTATAAACATTCAGGCCATGTATAGGCAGATGAGGCATTACAAACATTCAGGCCTTGTATAGGCAGATGATACATTACAGACACTCAGGCCTTGTATATGCAGATGGGACATTACTGACACTCAGGCCTTGTATAGGCAGATGAGGCATTACAAACGCACAGGCCTTGTATAGGCAGATGAGACAGTACAGACACTCAGGCCTTGTATAGACAGATAAGACATTACAGACACTCAGTCCTTGTATAGGCAGATGAGACATTACATACCCTCAGGCCTTGTATAGGCAAATGAGGCATTACAGACACTCAGGCCTTGTATAGGCAGATGAGACATTACAGACACTCAGGCCTTGTATAGGCAGATGAGGCATTACAGACACTCAGGCCTTGTATAGGCATTGAGGCATTACAGACACTCAGGCCTTGTATAGGCAGATGAGACAGTACATTCATTCAGGCCTTGTATAGGCAGATGAGACATTACAGACACTCATGCCTTGTATAGACAGATGGGACATTACAGACACTCAGGCCTTGTATAGGCAGATGAGACATTACATACCCTCAGGCCTTGTATAGGCAGATGAGATATTACAGACACTCAGGCCTTGTATAGGCAGATGAGACATTACAAACACTCAGGCCTTGTATAGGCAGATGAGACATTACAGACACTCAGGCCTTGTATAGGCAGATGAGGCATTACAAACACTCAGGCCTTGTATAGGCAGATGAGACATTACAGACACTCAGGCCTTGTATAGACAGATGAGACATTACAGACACTCAGGCCTTGTATAGGCAGATGAGACATTACATACCCTCAGGCCTTGTATATGCAGATGAGGCATTACAGACACTCAGACCTTGTATAGGCAGATGAGATATTACAGACACTCAGGCCTTGTATAGGCAGATGAGGCATTACAAACACTCAGGCCTTGTATAGGCAGATGAGACATTACAGAGATTCAGGCCTTATATAGGCAGATGAGGCATTACACACACTCAGGCCTTACATAGACAGATGAGACATTACAAACACCCAGGCCTTATATAGGCAGATGAGACATTACAGACACTCAGGCCTTGTATAGGCAGATGAGGCATTACACACACTCAGGCCTTATATATGTAGATGAGACATTACAAACACTCAGGCCTTGTATAGGCAGATGAGACATTACAAACACTCAGGCCTTATATAGGCAGATGATACATGATAAACATTCAGGCCATGTATAGGCAGATGAGGCATTACAAACATTCAGGCCTTTTATAGGCAGATGAGACAGTACATTCATTCAGGCCTTGTATAGGCAGATGAGACATTACAGACACTCAGGCCTTGTATAGACAGATGAGACATTACAGACACTCAGGCCTTGTATAGGCAGATGAGACATTACATACCCTCAGGCCTTGTATATGCAGATGAGGCATTACAGACACTCAGGCCTTTTATAGGCAGATGAGACATTACAGACACTCAGGCCGTGTATAGGCAGATGAGGCATTACAAACACTCATGCCTTATATAGGCAGATGAGACATTATAAACATTCAGGCCATGTATAGGCAGATGAGGCATTACAGACACTCAGGCTTTGTATAGGCAGATGAGACAGTACATTCATTCAGGCCTTGTATAGACAGATGAGACATTACAAACACCCAGGCCTTATATAGGCAGATGAGACATTACAGACACTCAGGCCTTGTATAGGCAGATGAGGCATTACACACACTCAGGCCTTATATATGTAGATGAGGCATTACACACACTCAGGCCTTTTATAGGCAGATGAGACATTACAAACACTCAGGCCTTATATAGGCAGATGATACATTATAAACATTCAGGCCATGTATAGGCAGATGAGGCATTACAAACATTCAGGCCTTTTATAGGCAGATGAGACATTACAGACACTCAGGCCGTGTATAGGCAGATGAGGCATTACAAACACTCATGCCTTATATAGGCAGATGAGGCATTACAAACATTCAGGCCATGTATAGGCAGATGAGGCATTACAGACACTCAGGTTTGTATAGGCAGATGAGGCATTACAGACACTCAGGTTTGTATAGGCAGATGAGACAGTACATTCATTCAGGCCTTGTATAGGCAGATGAGACATTACAGACACTCAGGCCTTGTATAGACAGATGAGACATTACAGACACTCAGGCCTTGTATAGGCAGATGAGACATTACATACCCTCAGGCCTTGTATATGCAGATGAGGCATTACAGACACTCAGGCCTTGTATAGGCAGATGAGATATTACAGACACTCAGGCCTTGTATAGGCAGATGAGACATTACAAACACTCAGGCCTTGTATAGGCAGATGAGACATTACAGAGACTCAGGCCTTATATAGGCAGATGAGGCATTACACACACTCAGGCCTTACATAGGCAGATGAGACATTACAAACACCCAGGCCTTATATAGGCAGATGTGACATTACAGACACTCAGGCCTTGTATAGGCAGATGAGGCATTACACACACTCAGACCTTATATAGTTTGATGAGACATTACAAACACTCAGGCCTTGTATAGTTTGATGAGACATTACAAACACTCAGGCCTTATATAGGCAGATGATACATTTTAAACATTCACGCCATGTATAGGCAGATGAGACATTACAGAGACTCAGGCCTTGTATAGGCAGATGAGGCATTACAAACACTCATGCCTTATATAGGCAGATGAGACATTATACACATTCAGGCTATGTATAGGCAGATGAGGCATTACAAACATTCAGGCCTTGTATAGGCAGATGAGACATTACAAACATTCAGGCCTTGTATAGGCAGATGAGACATTACAGAGACTCAGGCCTTGTATAGGCAGATGAGGCATTACAAACTCTCATGCCTTATATAGGCAGATGAGACATTATACACATTCAGGCTATGTATAGGCAGATGAGGCATTACAAACATTCAGGCCTTGTATAGGCAGATGAGACATTACAGACACTCAGGCCTTGTATAGGCAGATGGGACATTACAGACACTCAGGCCTTGTATAGGCAGATGAGGCATTACAAACACTCATGCCTTGTATAGGCAGATGAGACAGTACAGACACTCAGGCCTTGTATAGACAGATGAGACATTACAGACACTTAGGCCTTGTATAGGCAGATGAGACATTACAGACACTCAGGCCTTGTATAGCCAGATGAGACATTACAGACACTCAGGCCTTGTATAGGCAGATGAGGCATTACAGACACTCAGGTCTTGTATGGGCAGATGAGACATTACAGACACAGTGTTATTGTGCTAACGTACAGATGAGGCATTATAAACACTCAGGCCATATATAGGCAGATGAGACATTACAAACACTCAGGCCTTGTATAGGCAGATGAGACATTACAGAGACTCAGGCCTTGTATACCCAGATGAGACATTATAAACATTCAGGCCTTGTATAGGTGGATGAGACATTACAGACACTCAGGCCTTGTATAGGCAGATGAGGCATTACAGACACTCAGGCCTTGTATATGCAGATGAGGCATTACAGACACTCAGGCCTTGTATAGGCAGATGAGACAGTACAGACACTCAGGCCTTGTATAGACAGATGAGACATTACAGACACTCAGGCCTTGTATAGGCAGATGAGACATTACATACCCTCAGGCCTTGTATAGGCAAATGAGGCATTACAGACACTCAGGCCTTGTATAGGCAGATGAGACATTACAGACACTGTGTTTTTGTGCTAACGTACAGATGAGGCATTATAAACACTCAGGCCGTATATAGGCAGGTGAGACATTACAAACACTAAGGCCTTGTATAGGCAGATGAGACCTTACAGAGACTCAGGCCTTATATAGGCAGATGAGGCATTACAAACACTCAGGCCTTACAAAGGCAGATGAGACATTACAAACACCCAGGCCATATATAGGTAGACGAGACATTACAGACACTCAGGCCTTGTATATGCAGATGAGGCATTACAAACACTCAGGCCTTATATAGGTAAATGAGACATTACAAACACTCAGGCCTAGTATAGGCAGATGAGACATTACAATCACTCAGCCATTATATAGGCAGATGAGGCATTACAAACACTCAGGCCGTGTATAGGCAGATGAGACATTACAAACACTCAGGCCTTAATTAGGCAGATGAGACATTATAAACATTCAGGCAATGTATAGGCAGATGAGGCATTGCAAACATTCAGGCCTTGTATAGGCAGATGAGACATTACAGACACTCAGGCCTTGTATAGGCAGATGAGACATTACAGAGACTCAGGCCTTGTATAGGCAGATGAGACATTATAAACATTCAGGCCATGTATAGGCAGATGAGGCATTACAAACATTCAGGCCTTGTATAGGCAGATGAGGCATTACAAACACTCATGCCTTATATAGGCAGATGAGACATTATAAACATTCAGGCCATGTATAGGCAGATGAGGCATTACAAACATTCAGGCCTTGTATAGGCAGATGAGATATTACAGACACTCAGGCCTTGTATAGGCAGATGGGACATTACAGACACTCAGGCCTTGTATAGGCAGATGAGGCATTACAAACACTCATGCCTTGTATAGGTGGATGATACATTACAGACTCTCAGGCCTTGTATAGGCAGATGGGACATTACAGACACGCAGGCCTTGTATAGGCAGATGAGGCATTACAAACACACAGGCCTTGTATAGGCAGATGAGACAGTACAGACACTCAGGCCTTGTATAGACAGATGAGACATTACAGACACTCAGGCCTTGTATAGTCAGATGAGACATTACATACCCTCAGGCCTTGTATAGGTAAATGAGGCATTACAGACACTCAGGCCTTGTCTAGGCAGATGAGACATTACAGACACTCAGGCCTTGGATAGGCAGATGAGGCATTACAGACACTCAGGCCTTGTATATGCAGATGAGGCATTACAGACACTCAGGCCTTGTATAGGCAGATGAGACAGTACATTCATTCAGGCCTTGTATAGGCAGATGAGACATTACGGACACTCAGGCCTTGTATAGGCAGATGGGGCATTACAGACACTTAGGCCATATATAGGCAGATGAGACATTACAGACACTCAGGCCTTGTATAGGCAGATGAGGCATTACAAACACTCAGGCCGTATATAGGTAGATGAGACATTACAGACACCCAGGCCTTGTATAGGCAGATGAGGCATTACAAACATTCAGGCCTTATATAGGCAGATGAGGCATTACAAACACTCAGGCCTTGTATAGGCAGATGGGACATTACAGACACTCAGGCCGTGTTTAGGCAGATGAGGCATTACAAACACTCAGGCCTTGTATAGGTAGATGAGACATTACAAACACTCAGGCCTTGTATAGGCAGATGAGACATTACACACACTCAGGCCTTATATAGGCAGATGATACATTATAAACATTCACGCCATGTATAGGCAGATGAGGCATTACACACACTCAGACCTTATATAGGTAGATGAGACATTACAAACACTCAGGCCTTGTATAGGCAGATGAGACATTACAAACACTCAGGCCTTATATAGGCAGATGATACATTATAAACATTCACGCCATGTATATGCAGATAAGGCATTACAAACATTCAGGCCTTGTATAGGCAGATGAGACATTACAGACACTCAGTCCTTGTATAGGCAGATGAGACATTACAGACACTCAGGCCTTCTATAGGCAGATGAGGCATTACAGACACTCAGGCCTTGTATAGGCAGATGAGACATTACAGACACTGTGTTTTTGTGCTAACGTACAGATGAGGCATTATAAACACTAAGGCCTTGTATAGGCAGATGAGACCTTACAGAGACTCAGGCCTTATATCGGCAGATGAGGCATTACAAACACTCAGGCCTTACAAAGGCAGATGAGACATTACAAACACCCAGGCCATATATAGGTAGACGAGACATTACAGACACTCAGGCCTTGTATATGCAGATGAGGCATTACAAACACTCAGGCCTTATATAGGTAAATGAGACATTACAAACACTCAGGCCTAGTATAGGCAGATGAGACATTACAATCACTCAGCCATTATATAGGCAGATGAGACATTACAAACACTCAGGCCTTAATTAGGCAGATGAGACATTATAAACATTCAGGCAATGTATAGGCAGATGAGGCATTACAAACATTCAGGCCTTGTATAGGCAGATGAGACATTACAGACACTCAGGCCTTGTATAGGCAGATGAGACATTACAGAGACTCAGGCCTTGTATAGGCAGATGAGGCATTACAAACACTCATGCCTTATATAGGCAGATGAGACATTATAAACATTCAGGCCATGTATAGGCAGATGAGGCATTACAAACATTCAGGCCTTGTATAGGCAGATGAGATATTACAGACACTCAGGCCTTGTATAGGCAGATGGGACATTACAGACACTCAGGCCTTGTATAGGCAGATGAGGCATTACAAACACTCATGCCTTGTATAGGCAGATGAGACAGTACAGACACTCAGGCCTTGTATAGACAGATGAGACATTACAGACACTTAGGGCTTGTATAGGCAGATGAGACATTACAGACACTCAGGCCTTGTATAGCCAGATGAGACATTACAGACACTCAGGCCTTGTATAGGCAGATGAGGCATTACAGACACTCAGGCCTTGTATGGGCAGATGAGACATTACAGACACTGTGTTATTGTGCTAACGTACAGATGAGGCATTATAAACACTCAGGCCATATATAGGCAGATGAGACATTACAAACACTCAGGCCTTGTATAGGCAGATGAGACATTACAGAGACTCAGGCCTTGTATAGGCAGATGAGGCATTACAAACACTCATGCCTTATATAGCCAGATGAGACATTATAAACATTCAGGCCATGTATAGGCAGATGAGGCATTACAGACACTCAGGCTTTGTATAGGCAGATGAGACAGTACATTCATTCAGGCCTTGTATAGGCAGATGAGACATTACAGACACTCAGGCCTTGTATAGACAGATGAGACATTACAGACACTCAGGCCTTGTATAGGCAGATGAGACATTACATACCCTCAGGCCTTGTATATGCAGATGAGGCATTACAGACACTCAGGCCTTTTATAGGCAGATGAGACATTACAGACACTCAGGCCGTGTATAGGCAGATGAGGCATTACAGACACTCAGGCCTTGTATAGGCAGATGAGACATTACAAACACTCAGGCCTTGTATAGGCAGATGAGACATTACAGAGACTCAGGCCTTATATAGGCAGATGAGGCATTACACACACTCAGGCCTTACATAGGCAGATGAGACATTACAAACACCCAGGCCTTATATAGGCAGATGTGACATTACAGACACTCAGGCCTTGTATAGGCAGATGAGGCATTACACACACTCAGACCTTATATAGTTAGATGAGACATTACAAACACTCAGGCCTTGTATAGGCAGATGAGACATTACAAACACTCAGGCCTTATATAGGCAGATGAGACATTACAAACACTCATGCCTTATATAGGCAGATGAGACATTATACACATTCAGGCTATGTATAGGCAGATGAGGCATTACAAACATTCAGGCCTTGTATAGGCAGATGAGACATTACAAACATTCAGGCCTTGTATAGGCAGATGAGACATTACAGATACTCAGGCCTTGTATAGGCAGATGAGGCATTACAAACTCTCATGCCTTATATAGGCAGATGAGACATTATACACATTCAGGCTATGTATAGGCAGATGAGGCATTACAAACATTCAGGCCTTGTATAGGCAGATGAGACATTACAGACACTCAGGCCTTGTATAGGCAGATGGGACATTACAGAGACTCAGGCCTTGTATAGGCAGATGAGACATTATAAACATTCAGGCCATGTATAGGCAGATGAGGCATTACAAACATTCAGGCCTTGTATAGGCAGATGAGGCATTACAAACACTCATGCCTTATATAGGCAGATGAGACATTATAAACATTCAGGCCATGTATAGGCAGATGAGGCATTACAAACATTCAGGCCTTGTATAGGCAGATGAGATATTACAGACACTCAGGCCTTGTATAGGCAGATGGGACATTACAGACACTCAGGCCTTGTATAGGCAGATGAGGCATTACAAACACTCATGCCTTGTATAGGTGGATGATACATTACAGACTCTCAGGCCTTGTATAGGCAGATGGGACATTACAGACACGCAGGCCTTGTATAGGCAGATGAGGCATTACAAACACACAGGCCTTGTATAGGCAGATGAGACAGTACAGACACTCAGGCCTTGTATAGACAGATGAGACATTACAGACACTCAGGCCTTGTATAGGCAGATGAGACATTACATACCCTCAGGCCTTGTATAGGTAAATGAGGCATTACAGACACTCAGGCCTTGTCTAGGCAGATGAGACATTACAGACACTCAGTCCTTGTATAGGCAGATGAGACATTACAGACACTCAGGCCTTCTATAGGCAGATGAGGCATTACAGACACTCAGGCCTTGTATAGGCAGATGAGACAGTACATTCATTCAGGCCTTATATCGGCAGATGAGGCATTACAAACACTCAGGCCTTACAAAGGCAGATGAGACATTACAAACACCCAGGCCATATATAGGTAGACGAGACATTACAGACACTCAGGCCTTGTATATGCAGATGAGGCATTACAAACACTCAGGCCTTATATAGGTAAATGAGACATTACAAACACTCAGGCCTAGTATAGGCAGATGAGACATTACAATCACTCAGCCATTATATAGGCAGATGAGACATTACAAACACTCAGGCCTTAATTAGGCAGATGAGACATTATAAACATTCAGGCAATGTATAGGCAGATGAGGCATTACAAACATTCAGGCCTTGTATAGGCAGATGAGACATTACAGACACTCAGGCCTTGTATAGGCAGATGAGACATTACAGAGACTCAGGCCTTGTATAGGCAGATGAGGCATTACAAACACTCATGCCTTATATAGGCAGATGAGACATTATAAACATTCAGGTCATGTATAGGCAGATGAGGCATTACAAACATTCAGGCCTTGTATAGGCAGATGAGATATTACAGACACTCAGGCCTTGTATAGGCAGATGGGACATTACAGACACTCAGGCCTTGTATAGGCAGATGAGGCATTACAAACACTCATGCCTTGTATAGGCAGATGAGACAGTACAGACACTCAGGCCTGGTATAGACAGATGAGACATTACAGACACTTAGGGCTTGTATAGGCAGATGAGACATTACATACACTCAGGCCTTGTATAGCCAGATGAGACATTACAGACACTCAGGCCTTGTATAGGCAGATGAGGCATTACAGACACTCAGGCCTTGTATGGGCAGATGAGACATTACAGACACTGTGTTATTGTGCTAACGTACAGATGAGGCATTATAAACACTCAGGCCATATATAGGCAGATGAGACATTACAAACACTCAGGCCTTGTATAGGCAGATGAGACATTACAGAGACTCAGGCCTTGTATAGGCAGATGAGGCATTACAAACACTCATGCCTTATATAGCCAGATGAGACATTATAAACATTCAGGCCATGTATAGGCAGACGAGGCATTACAAACATTCAGGCCTTGTATAGGCAGATGAGACATTACAGACACTCAGGCCTTGTATAGGCAGATGGGACATTACAGACTCTCAGGCCTTGTATAGGCAGATGAGGCATTACAAACACTCAGGCCTTGTATAGGCGGATGAGACATTACAGACACTCAGGCCTTGTATAGACAGATGAGACATTACAGACACTCAGGCCCTGTATAGGCAGATGAGACATTACATACCCTCAGGCCTTGTATAGGCAGATGAGGCATTACAGACACTCAGGCCTTGTATAGGCAGATGAGACATTACAGACACTCAGGCCTTGTATAGGCAGATGGGACATTACATACACTGAGGCCTTGTATATGCAGATGAGGCATTACAAACACTCAGGCCTTGTATAGGCAGATGAGACATTATAGACACTCAGGCCTTGTATAGGCAGATGAGGCATTACAGACACTCAGGATTTGTATAGGCAGATGAGACATTACAGACACTCAGGCCTTGTATAGGCCTTGTATAGACAGATGAGACATTACAGACCCTCAGGCCCTGTATAGGCAGATGAGACATTACATACCCTCAGGCCTTGTATAGGCAGATGAGGCATTACAGACACTCAGGCCTTGTATAGGCAGATGAGACATTACAGACACTCAGGCCTTGTATAGGCAGATGAGGCATTACAGACACTCAGGCCTTGTATAGGCAGATGAGACATTACAGACACTGTGTTATTGTGCTAACGTACAGATGAGGCATTATAAACACTCAGGCCGTATATAGGCAGATGAGACATTACAAACACGCAAGCCTTGTATAGGCAGATGAGACATTACAAACACTCAGGCCTTGTATAGGCAGATGAGACACTACAAACATTCAGGCCATGTATAGGCAGATGAAGCATTACAAACATTCAGGCCTTGTATAGGCAGATGAGACATTACAGACTCTCATGCCTTGTATAGGCAGATGAGACATTACAGAGACTCAGGCCTTGTATAGGCAGATGAGGCATTACAAACATTCATGCCTTATATAGGCAGATGAGACATTACAGACACTCAGGCATTGTATAGGCAGATGAGGCATTAAAGACAATCAGGCCTTGTATAGGCAGATGAGGCAGTACAGACACTCAGGCCTTGTATAGGCAGACGAGACATTACAGACACTTTGTTATTGTGCTAACGTACAGATGAGGCATTATAAACACTCAGGCCTTGTATAGGCAGATGAGACATTACAGAGACTCAGGCCTTGTATAGGCAGATGAGGCATTACAAACATTCAGGCCTTGTATAGGCAGATGAGACATTACAGACACTCAGGCCTTGTATAGGCAGATGGGACATTACAGACACTCAGGCCTTGTATAGGCAGATGAATCATTACACACTCTCAGGCCTTGTATAGGCAGATGAGACATTACAGACACTCAGCCCTTATATAGGCAGATGAGACATTACAGACACCCAGGCCTTGTATAGGCAGATGAGGCATTACAAACACGCAGGCCTTATATAGGCAGATGAGGCATTACAAACACTCAGGCCTTGTATAGGCAGATGAGACATTACAAACGTTCAGGCCTTATATAGGCAGATGAGACATTATACACATTCAGGCCATGTATAGGCAGATGAGGCATTACAAACATTCAGGCCGTGTATAGGCAGATGAGACATTACAGACACTCAGGCCTTGTATAGGCAGAAGAGACATTACAGAGACTCAGGCCTTGTATAGGCAGATGAGGCATTACAAACACTCATGCCTTATATAGGCAGATGAGACATTATAAACATTCAGGCCGTGTATAGCCAGATGAGGCATTACAAACATTCAGGCCTTGTATAGGCAGACGAGACATTACAGACACTCAGGCCTTGTATAGGCAGATGGGACATTACAGACACGCAGGCCTTGTATAGGCAGATGAGGCATTACAAACACTCAGGCCTTGTATAGGCAGATGAGACATTATAGACACTCAGGCCTTGTATAGGCAGATGAGGCATTACAGACACTCAGGCCTTGTATAGGCAGATGAGACATTACAGACACTGTTATTGTGCTAACGTCCAGATGAGGCATTATAAACACTCAGGCCGTATATAGGCAGATGAGACATTACAAACACTCAGGCCTTGTATAGGCAGATGAGACATTACAGAGACTCAGGCCTTATATAGGCAGATGAGGCATTACAAACACACAGGCCTTGTATAGGCAGATGAGACATTACAAACACGCAGGCCTTGTATAGGCAGATGAGACATTACAAACACTCAGCCCTTGTAGAGGCAGATGAGACACTACAAACACTCAGGCCTTGTATAGGAAGATGAGACATTACAGACACTCAAGCCGTGTATAGGCAGATGAGACATTATAAACATTCAGGCCATGTATAGGCAGATGAGGCATTACAAACATTCAGGCCTTGTATAGGCAGAAGAGACATTACAGACCCTCAGGCCTTGTATAGGCAGATGAGACATTACAGAGACTCAGGCCTTGTATAGGCAGAATAGGCATTACAAACATTCATGCCTTATATAGGCAGATGAGACATTACAGACACTCAGGCCTTGTATAGCCAGATGAGACATTACAGACACTCAGGCCTTGTATAGGCAGATGAGGCATTACAGACACTCAGGCCTTGTATGGGCAGATGAGACATTACAGACACTGTGTTATTGTGCTAACGTACAGATGAGGCATTATAAACACTCAGGCCATATATAGGCAGATGAGACATTACAAACACTCAGGCCTTGTATAGGCAGATGAGACATTACAGAGACTCAGGCCTTGTATAGGCAGATGAGGCATTACAAACACTCATGCCTTATATAGCCAGATGAGACATTATAAACATTCAGGCCATGTATAGGCAGACGAGGCATTACAAACATTCAGGCCTTGTATAGGCAGATGAGACATTACAGACACTCAGGCCTTGTATAGGCAGATGGGACATTACAGACTCTCAGGCCTTGTATAGGCAGATGAGGCATTACAAACACTCAGGCCTTGTATAGGCGGATGAGACATTACAGACACTCAGGCCTTGTATAGACAGATGAGACATTACAGACACTCAGGCCCTGTATAGGCAGATGAGACATTACATACCCTCAGGCCTTGTATAGGCAGATGAGGCATTACAGACACTCAGGCCTTGTATAGGCAGATGAGACATTACAGACACTCAGGCCTTGTATAGGCAGATGGGACATTACATACACTGAGGCCTTGTATAGGCAGATGAGGCATTACAAACACTCAGGCCTTGTATAGGCAGATGAGACATTATAGACACTCAGGCCTTGTATAGGCAGATGAGGCATTACAGACACTCAGGCTTTGTATAGGCAGATGAGACATTACAGACACTCAGGCCTTGTATAGGCCTTGTATAGACAGATGAGACATTACAGACCCTCAGGCCCTGTATAGGCAGATGAGACATTACATACCCTCAGGCCTTGTATAGGCAGATGAGGCATTACAGACACTCAGGCCTTGTATAGGCAGATGAGACATTACAGACACTCAGGCCTTGTATAGGCAGATGAGGCATTACAGACACTCAGGCCTTGTATAGGCAGATGTACAGACACTCAGGCCTTGTATAGGCAGATGAGACATTACATACCCTCAGGCCTTGTATAGGCAGATGAGGCATTACAGACACTCAGGCCTTGTATAGGCAGATGAGACATTACAGACACTCAGGCCTTGTATAGGCAGATGAGGCATTACAGACACTCAGGCCTTGTATAGGCAGATGTACAGACACTCAGGCCTTGTATAGGCAGATGAGACATTACAGACACTGTGTTATTGTGCTAACGTACAGATGAGGCATTATAAACACTCAGGCCGTATATAGGCAGATGAGACATTACAAACACGCAAGCCTTGTATAGGCAGATGAGACATTACAAACACTCAGGCCTTGTATAGGCAGATGAGACACTACAAACATTCAGGCCATGTATAGGCAGATGAGGCATTACAAACATTCAGGCCTTGTATAGGCAGATGAGACATTACAGACTCTCATGCCTTGTATAGGCAGATGAGACATTACAGAGACTCAGGCCTTGTATAGGCAGATGAGGCATTACAAACATTCATGCCTTATATAGGCAGATGAGACATTACAGACACTCAGGCATTGTATAGGCAGATGAGGCATTAAAGACAATCAGGCCTTGTATAGGCAGATGAGGCAGTACAGACACTCAGGCCTTGTATAGGCAGACGAGACATTACAGACACTTTGTTATTGTGCTAACGTACAGATGAGGCATTATAAACACTCAGGCCTTGTATAGGCAGATGAGACATTACAGAGACTCAGGCCTTGTATAGGCAGATGAGGCATTACAAACATTCAGGCCTTGTATAGGCAGATGAGACATTACAGACACTCAGGCCTTGTATAGGCAGATGGGACATTACAGACACTCAGGCCTTGTATAGGCAGATGAATCATTACACACTCTCAGGCCTTGTATAGGCAGATGAGACATTACAGACACTCAGCCCTTATATAGGCAGATGAGACATTACAGACACCCAGGCCTTGTATAGGCAGATGAGGCATTACAAACACGCAGGCCTTATATAGGCAGATGAGGCATTACAAACACTCAGGCCTTGTATAGGCAGATGAGACATTACAAACGTTCAGGCCTTATATAGGCAGATGAGACATTATACACATTCAGGCCATGTATAGGCAGATGAGGCATTACAAACATTCAGGCCGTGTATAGGCAGATGAGACATTACAGACACTCAGGCCTTGTATAGGCAGAAGAGACATTACAGAGACTCAGGCCTTGTATAGGCAGATGAGGCATTACAAACACTCATGCCTTATATAGGCAGATGAGACATTATAAACATTCAGGCCGTGTATAGCCAGATGAGGCATTACAAACATTCAGGCCTTGTATAGGCAGACGAGACATTACAGACACTCAGGCCTTGTATAGGCAGATGGGACATTACAGACACGCAGGCCTTGTATAGGCAGATGAGGCATTACAAACACTCAGGCCTTGTATAGGCAGATGAGACATTATAGACACTCAGGCCTTGTATAGGCAGATGAGGCATTACAGACACTCAGGCCTTGTATAGGCAGATGAGACATTACAGACACTGTTATTGTGCTAACGTCCAGATGAGGCATTATAAACACTCAGGCCGTATATAGGCAGATGAGACATTACAAACACTCAGGCCTTGTATAGGCAGATGAGACATTACAGAGACTCAGGCCTTATATAGGCAGATGAGGCATTACAAACACACAGGCCTTGTATAGGCAGATGAGGCATTACAAACACTCATGCCTTATATAGGCAGATGAGACATTATAAACATTCAGGCCGTGTATAGCCAGATGAGGCATTACAAACATTCAGGCCTTGTATAGGCAGACGAGACATTACAGACACTCAGGCCTTGTATAGTCAGATGGGACATTACAGACACGCAGGCCTTGTATAGGCAGATGAGGCATTACAAACACTCAGGCCTTGTATAGGCAGATGAGACATTATAGACACTCAGGCCTTGTATAGGCAGATGAGGCATTACAGACACTCAGGCCTTGTATAGGCAGATGAGACATTACAGACACTCAGGCCTTGTATAGGCAGATGAGACATTACAGACACTGTTATTGTGCTAACGTCCAGATGAGGCATTATAAACACTCAGGCCGTATATAGGCAGATGAGACATTACAAACACTCAGGCCTTGTATAGGCAGATGATACATTACAGAGACTCAGGCCTTATATAGGCAGATGAGGCATTACAAACACACAGGCCTTGTATAGGCAGATGAGACATTACAAACACGCAGGCCTTGTATAGGCAGATGAGACATTACAAACACTCAGCCCTTGTAGAGGCAGATGAGACACTACAAACACTCAGGCCTTGTATAGGAAGATGAGACATTACAGACACTCAAGCCGTGTATAGGCAGATGAGACATTATAAACATTCAGGCCATGTATAGGCAGATGTGGCATTACAAACATTCAGGCCTTGTATAGGCAGAAGAGACATTACAGACCCTCAGGCCTTGTATAGGCAGATGAGACATTACAGAGACTCAGGCCTTGTATAGGCAGAATAGGCATTACAAACATTCATGCCTTATATAGGCAGATGAGACATTACAGACACTCAGGCCTTGTATAGCCAGATGAGACATTACAGACACTCAGGCCTTGTATAGGCAGATGAGGCATTACAGACACTCAGGCCTTGTATGGGCAGATGAGACATTACAGACACTGTGTTATTGTGCTAACGTACAGATGAGGCATTATAAACACTCAGGCCATATATAGGCAGATGAGACATTACAAACACTCAGGCCTTGTATAGGCAGATGAGACATTACAGAGACTCAGGCCTTGTATAGGCAGATGATGCATTACAAACACTCATGCCTTATATAGCCAGATGAGACATTATAAACATTCAGGCCATGTATAGGCAGACGAGGCATTACAAACATTCAGGCCTTGTATAGGCAGATGAGACACTACAGACACTCAGGCCTTGTATAGGCAGATGGGACATTACAGACTCTCAGGCCTTGTATAGGCAGATGAGGCATTACAAACACTCAGGCCTTGTATAGGCGGATGAGACATTACAGACACTCAGGCCTTGTATAGACAGATGAGACATTACAGACACTCAGGCCCTGTATAGGCAGATGAGACATTACATACCCTCAGGCCTTGTATAGGCAGATGAGGCATTACAGACACTCAGGCCTTGTATAGGCAGATGAGACATTACAGACACTCAGGCCTTGTATAGGCAGATGGGACATTACATACACTGAGGCCTTGTATAGGCAGATGAGGCATTACAAACACTCAGGCCTTGTATAGGCAGATGAGACATTATAGACACTCAGGCCTTGTATAGGCAGATGAGGCATTACAGACACTCAGGCTTTGTATAGACAGATGAGACATTACAGACCCTCAGGCCCTGTATAGGCAGATGAGACATTACATACCCTCAGGCCTTGTATAGGCAGATGAGGCATTACAGACACTCAGGCCTTGTATAGGCAGATGAGACATTACAGACACTCAGGCCTTGTATAGGCAGATGAGGCATTACAGACACTGTGTTATTGTGCTAACGTACAGATGAGGCATTATAAACACTCAGGCCGTATATAGGCAGATGAGACATTACAAACACGCAAGCCTTGTATAGGCAGATGAGACATTACAAACACTCAGGCCTTGTATAGGCAGATGAGACACTACAAACATTCAGGCCATGTATAGGCAGATGAGGCATTACAAACATTCAGGCCTTGTATAGGCAGATGAGACATTACAGACTCTCATGCCTTGTATAGGCAGATGAGACATTACAGAGACTCAGGCCTTGTATAGGCAGATGAGGCATTACAAACATTCATGCCTTATATAGGCAGATGAGACATTACAGACACTCAGGCATTGTATAGGCAGATGAGGCATTAAAGACAATCAGGCCTTGTATAGGCAGATGAGGCAGTACAGACACTCAGGCCTTGTATAGGCAGACGAGACATTACAGACACTGTGTTATTGTGCTAACGTACAGATGAGGCATTATAAACACTCAGGCCTTGTATAGGCAGATGAGACATTACAGAGACTCAGGCCTTGTATAGGCAGATGAGGCATTACAAACATTCAGGCCTTGTATAGGCAGATGAGACATTACAGACACTCAGGCCTTGTATAGGCAGATGGGACATTACAGACACTCAGGCCTTGTATAGGCAGATGAATCATTACACACTCTCAGGCCTTGTATAGGCAGATGAGACATTACAGACACTCAGCCCTTATATAGGCAGATGAGACATTACAGACACCCAGGCCTTGTATAGGCAGATGAGGCATTACAAACACGCAGGCCTTATATAGGCAGATGAGGCATTACAAACACTCAGGCCTTGTATAGGCAGATGAGACATTACAAACGTTCAGGCCTTATATAGGCAGATGAGACATTATACACATTCAGGCCATGAATAGGCAGATGAGGCATTACAAACATTCAGGCCGTGTATAGGCAGATGAGACATTACAGACACTCAGGCCTTGTATAGGCAGAAGAGACATTACAGAGACTCAGGCCTTGTATAGGCAGATGAGGCATTACAAACACTCATGCCTTATATAGGCAGATGAGACATTATAAACATTCAGGCCGTGTATAGCCAGATGAGGCATTACAAACATTCAGGCCTTGTATAGGCAGACGAGACATTACAGACACTCAGGCCTTGTATAGGCAGATGGGACATTACAGACATGCAGGCCTTGTATAGGCAGATGAGGCATTACAAACACTCAGGCCTTGTATAGGCAGATGAGACATTATAGACACTCAGGCCTTGTATAGGCAGATGAGGCATTACAGACACTCAGGCCTTGTATAGGCAGATGAGACATTACAGACACTCAGGCCTTGTATAGGCAGATGAGACATTACAGACACTGTTATTGTGCTAACGTCCAGATGAGGCATTATAAACACTCAGGCCGTATATAGGCAGATGAGACATTACAAACACTCAGGCCTTGTATAGGCAGATGAGACATTACAGAGACTCAGGCCTTATATAGGCAGATGAGGCATTACAAACACACAGGCCTTGTATAGGCAGATGAGACATTACAAACACGCAGGCCTTGTATAGGCAGATGAGACATTACAAACACTCAGCCCTTGTAGAGGCAGATGAGACACTACAAACACTCAGGCCTTGTATAGGAAGATGAGACATTACAGACCCTCAGGCCTTGTATAGGCAGATGAGACATTACAGAGACTCAGGCCTTGTATAGGCAGAATAGGCATTACAAACATTCATGCCTTATATAGGCAGATGAGACATTACAGACACTCAGGCCTTGTATAGGCAGATGAGACATTACATACCCTCAGGCCTTGTATAGGCAGATGGGACATTACAGACATGCAGGCCTTGTATAGGCAGATGAGGCATTACAAACACTCAGGCCTTGTATAGGCAGATGAGACATTATAGACACTCAGGCCTTGTATAGGCAGATGAGGCATTACAGACACTCAGGCCTTGTATAGGCAGATGAGACATTACAGACACTCAGGCCTTGTATAGGCAGATGAGACATTACAGACACTGTTATTGTGCTAACGTCCAGATGAGGCATTATAAACACTCAGGCCGTATATAGGCAGATGAGACATTACAAACACTCAGGCCTTGTATAGGCAGATGAGACATTACAGAGACTCAGGCCTTATATAGGCAGATGAGGCATTACAAACACACAGGCCTTGTATAGGCAGATGAGACATTACAAACACGCAGGCCTTGTATAGGCAGATGAGACATTACAAACACTCAGCCCTTGTAGAGGCAGATGAGACACTACAAACACTCAGGCCTTGTATAGGAAGATGAGACATTACAGACACTCAAGCCGTGTATAGGCAGATGAGACATTATAAACATTCAGGCCATGTATAGGCAGATGAGGCATTACAAACATTCAGGCCTTGTATAGGCAGAAGAGACATTACAGACCCTCAGGCCTTGTATAGGCAGATGAGACATTACAGAGACTCAGGCCTTGTATAGGCAGAATAGGCATTACAAACATTCATGCCTTATATAGGCAGATGAGACATTACAGACACTCAGGCCTTGTATAGGCAGATGAGACATTACATACCCTCAGGCCTTGTACAGGCAGATGAGGCATTACAGACACTCAAGCCTTGTATAGACAGATGAGGCATTACAAACATTCAGGCCGTGTATAGGCAGATGAGACATTACAGACACTCAGGCCTTGTATAGGCAGAAGAGACATTACAGAGACTCAGGCCTTGGATAGGCAGATGAGGCATTACAAACACTCATGCCTTATATAGGCAGATGAGACATTATAAACATTCAGGCCGTGTATAGCCAGATGAGGCATTACAAACATTCAGGCCTTGTATAGGCAGACGAGACATTACAGACACTCAGGCCTTGTATAGGCAGATGGGACATTACAGACACGCAGGCCTTGTATAGGCAGATGAGGCATTACAAACACTCAGGCCTTGTATAGGCAGATGAGACATTATAGACACTCAGGCCTTGTATAGGCAGATGAGGCATTACAGACACTCAGGCCTTGTATAGGCAGATGAGACATTACAGACACTCAGGCTTTGTATAGGCAGATGAGACATTACAGACACTGTTATTGTGCTAACGTCCAGATGAGGCATTATAAACACTCAGGCCGTATATAGGCAGATGAGACATTACAAACACTCAGGCCTTGTATAGGCAGATGAGACATTACAGAGACTCAGGCCTTATATAGGCAGATGAGGCATTACAAACACACAGGCCTTGTATAGGCAGATGAGACATTACAAACACGCAGGCCTTGTATAGGCAGATGAGACATTACAAACACTCAGCCCTTGTAGAGGCAGATGAGACACTACAAACACTCAGGCCTTGTATAGGCAGATGAGACATTACAGACCCTCAAGCCTTGTATAGGCAGATGAGACATTACAGACACTCAAGCCGTGTATAGGCAGATGAGACATTATAAACATTCAGGCCATGTATAGGCAGATGAGGCATTACAAACATTCAGGCCTTGTATAGGCAGAAGAGACATTACAGACCCTCAGGCCTTGTATACGCAGATGAGACATTACAGAGACTCAGGCCTTGTATAGGCAGATGAGGCATTACAAACATTCATGCCTTATATAGGCAGATGAGACATTACAGACACTCAGGCCTTGTATAGGCAGATGAGACATTACATACCCTCAGACCTTGTATAGGCAGATGAGGCATTACAGACACTCAAGCCTTGTATAGGCAGATGAGGCAGTACAGACACTCAGGCCTTATATAGGCAGATGAGACATTACAGATACTGTGTTATTGTGCTAACGTACAGATGAGGCATTATAAACACTCAGGCCTTGTATAGGCAGATGAGACATTACAGAGACTCAGGCCTTGTATAGGCAGATGAGGCATTACAAACATTCAGGCCTTGTATAGGCAGATGAGACATTACAGACACTCAGGCCTTGTATAGGCAGATGGGACATTACAGACACTCAGGCCTTGTATAGGCAGATGAGGCATTACAAACACTCAGGCCTTGTATAGGCAGATGAGACATTACAGACACTCAGCCCTTATATAGGCAGATGAGACATTACAGACACCCAGGCCTTGTATAGGCAGATCAGGCATTACAAACACGCAGGCCTTGTATAGGCAGATGAGGGATTACAAACATTCAGGCCTTGTATAGGCAGATGAGACATTACAGACACTCAGGCCTTGTATAGGCAGATGGGACATTACAGACACTCAGGCCTTGTATAGGCAGATGAGGCATTACAAACACTCAGGCCTTGTATAGGCAGATGAGACATTACAGACACTCAATCCGTGTATAGGCAGATGAGACATTACATACCTTCAGGCCTTGTATAGGCAGATGAGACATTACAAGCACTCAGGCCTTCTATAAGCAGATGAGGCATTACAAACACTCAGGCCTTGTATAGGCAGATGAGACATTACAGACACTCAGGCCTTGTATAGGCAGATGAGGTATCACCGTTTGGGTTGTGGATCTGGGGGTCGATCCACCCTCAAGCCGGATGATATTCTCTCAAAACACAATGATGTCCGTTAAGTTTCAATATTCAGTGGTTCTTATTCTCTGAACGAATTAAGCTAAATGACAACTTTGAGACAATGTAGGGTCACTTATCTAATTTTTATTAATCATTATTGCACGAGATCTTCATTCCACAGTTTATAATTTAAGGTGAATTATTCTCTTTTATCAAATATTTATTATTTAACATCTAAACTTTCCTTCTCAATTAATTAATTTCCTAAGCAAATGTCTTATAACACTTTCTCTTAATTCTTGTCAATATTATCTTTATATTTCAGTACAATTGATTATCCAACACGAGACCTCATGAAAGACTTATATTTCTTTTAAACAAATGATTCTGAAATTCTTATTGTTTCTAAGTCCAAAACTTATAACGAGAATGACAAGTGATTCCAAGAATGATCAAAAACGGAATGCTCCAAGTGCGCGCTTTTCCCTTTTTATAGGTTTCTGGATCTTCACGTGACCATTATTGACTTCTGGACACGTGTTCAATGAATTCCACCTACGTCATAATCAGATCCAGCCTAGGTCACAATTTATTCCTGTTTATCATAGTGTCTCAGCCTGGATAACAAATTGGAACTGTCAAACTAAATAGTATGCATGGATTTTTGTAATTGCAAATCTGATAGAATCGAAGCCAGTAATGGACTTTTATACCATATAGCATCCATGCATCAAGCCTCAGTTCTATTCCAGTACCAAATCTGACAGTTTTCGCATTAGTTTGGACCAACTTCTCCCATCACTGAGAGTTTAATGTGATCACTGTATGATTTAGTACACTTTTAGGACCCTGTCTTTTACCCAAACTAATTACTATAGAGAACAGTTAACACGCACTGGTACTATGTATAATTCGTCTGCTCTGTATAATCTCTTCTTTCCTTATTCCTTCTATCTGATTCTTAATTTCATTATTTATTAGAACAAAGCAATTTGCCTTGAATGAACTATTGAAGGCCCAGCATATGATATATGCCTCGCCATCAACAAAGCCAGAGCCTGGCTTTCCATCCTTTCATGGCCCATTGCCATTGCCTTTAACTTCAACCAAAGTCAATCAGAACGCATACCTGCAGGCGAATTACACATCCGACCATATCCATCAGTTCCATAGAGGCAAAATTCGGACAAAAAACAACAACCAAACAAACGTAAAGTATAATTCATAATCATGCGTAGGCTGTTCACACAAATACTATCATAGTAAACAAGACAATCAGACGCATCGTATATTCGTAAAACTAAAAAATGTATACACCTGTCAACGTCATGTGGTCTTTTAAGCCCAAAACAGAGGAACAATTCCTCTCAATCCAAACCAGATTCCTTTTTAATCCATCCACCAAAAGGTATGCAAAATGTACTCAAATTATGTAAACAAACATTGGTTGATTTCTTCTGAGTAACCTGAATCCATCACAATCTCATCTATCAGAAATATAGTGTATCCATGTGTATACATATTGTAACATAATCAACAACCACGGAAATCAAAATTGCAGTTGTAACGTATTCACGCAACAACATCCATATTGACCAAATTTCAATGGTCTATCAATAATAATATATATATATGATATAGCATATAACTAATCAACAGTAAACCGTACACCATCTATGCACAGGACCATGTGCCCCGGCCTATCAGGATCTGAAATGGCTTGATGGCGCAACCCTGCTATCAACCACCTCGTAACCTTCATGCATTGTCCCATTGATGAGACACATATGGGACAATATATACACCTGTGCAAAAGTTAAGCACCAGCAAAAACAATAGAACGTAGAAACATGATGGTACAACTAGGCTGCCATACTTTTTGTCCCCGCGTTAGCTGACATAATTCCAAGTACGAAATGCACATGCATGCATGACTTCACGCCGCTTGATGTCCGTGCGTGGCGGGAAACAGCACACGTGTTCAGTTATGTAAAAGTCCAGTTTGAGGTGTAGAACATTACATACAGATTTAGGCGACAAGATTAGGAATTTTGTGTTCATGACCGTGGTTTATTTGTACAGAGAGAATTAGCTCTTGATTGTGAACCGCTATGGTAAGACGAAGGTTAAGTGATCGTGTGAAATGGCAAATCATAGGCATGCATACCACTGGTATGTCATGCAGAGAGATTGGCAGACAGCTGAACATTAACCATACTGTAATCAGTCGTTTGATTGCAAAACATGGGTAAACTAATGAGGTGAAGGACAGGCCTAGATCTGGAAGACCGAAGAAGACTACTGCCCGTGATGATCGAGCCCTAGTACGCCTTGTTAGGAGATCTCCATTCACCAACAGCAGAGTGCTCAGCCAGCAATGGGAAACGCGCAATAGAGTGTCAATGTCTACCGTCAAAAGGAGACTGTATGCTGCTGGCATGAAAGCTAGGAGACCTGTCAGACGTCCTCTCCTCACTGCACACCACAAAGAGGAGCGTCTGAGGTGGTGCAACGAAAGAAGACACTGGAACATGAGATCCTGGAGACGGGTACACTGGTCCGATGAAAGTCGGTTCCTGCTTCATGCCACAGATGGTCGAACTCGTGTATGGAGGTCCAGACGCACGGCCTACGACCAACGTAACATCATGGAAGAAGTTCCATTTGGTGGAGGTTCCGTTATGATATGGGGGTGCATCTCAATTGATTGTAAGCTGGACCTGTTGACTGTACCTGGAACACTAAATCGACAAAGATATCAAGATTCCATACTGGATAGAGTTGTGGTCCCTCATTTTGTAAATCATGCACCTGGAACCCACCCTATATTCATGGATGACAACGCCCGACCACATCGTGCTAGAGCTGTGCATGAATACCTCCGCCAGAATGCCATCGAAACCCTACCATGGCCAGCAAGGAGCCCTGACATGAACCCTATTGAGCATATCTGGGACATTCTGGGAAACATGGTGAGAAGGAGGGATCCTCCTGTGCAGAACCTACAGGAATTAACAGACGCACTCCATCTTGAATGGCAACGAATACCACAATGGCGTATCAGTCGGTTGGTGACCAGCATGAGACGTCGTGTCCAGGCCATCATCCAGGCACAAGGTGGATATACCCGGTATTAATAATGACTGTCTCAAACTCGTGCACAGATGTTAAACTTCGTTTTCAGACACCATTAATGACAATCTAGCCACGTGTGTCAACTGTAGGGCAATAGTTGTCAGTTGTGTCAACGTAACCATATTCAGGCCTCGTTTTCAAGTTCAAACAAAAACATACAGTGTTTCCCCGCCATCATAATCAGCATTCTTCTAGTTGCATTATTACCTCTTGCACTAAGATGGATGGGTACATAAATGTTTATGCTATTGCTTTCTTCATAGCACATGAATATACCCTCGCATGTGCGTAAAAATAGGGTGGTGCTTAACTTTTGCACAGGTGTATAGTTCATGCACATACAACCCAGGACGCATGATGTGGCACTGCTCTCGACCCATTCCAGAGCAATCACAGTGATTGGGCCGGGTACAATTCCTATGGTTCCACTCCCAGGCATTGTTTGTGAAGGGGCGCGAACCACTAATGTTCAGTCACCAAGGAGTATCTGATCCAGGAAGAGGATCAGTAACCTCAACATCGAAACCGGAAATCCCAACAAGTGATTGGAATGCCGCCCGAAAAGATGGCAATGAGTACAAAAGGAAAAGAGAATTAACCAAGTCCCCGTCTGAATAGTTAAAGTATGAGATCAACAATTTCATGTACTGACTCTCTAGCTGCAGGAATTCAGCAGCTTTTATGAACCTGGGAATATTCATATCACGTTTTATATACTGCAGTTGGCCCGACAGTATATATAAGGTCGAGGGATCAAAAATGTCATACGGTAACCGAATAGGGGTCTCCGAATGGCCATCAGTATCTCTTAGTTCATCCGTGGCCTGACAATGCATGCGCAACACGTGAAACCAGGTGGAAGGCAGATGCACCATCAACGTACCAATCAAGAATAAAACAGCCATTGCAAATCCTAGTTTTCAGTCACCAGATCTAATACAATAATATATGCAAATACGTATATTTATAAGTATGTAAATTGGATGTAATTCTCCTGTTAGCTACTGTACAACAGGCTCAGCATGTAGCAGATTTATTTATCTTTCTTGAAATTGTAATCGCTCAGATTGATACGTGTCTCACTGAATACTCGTTAGAATTATTCAATCTGTGTATCGTGTAGTACCTGGGTATTTCTTATTTGAATGACAAGCCGCACAAACTATGGAAGCACCGAATCAATGCATGCAATCAATCTTTCGGCCCTGCTGACCATTGCACTTTCAGGCAATGCATATTCTCAATTCAAATACACCATTGTATATGAATTGAATTTTCAACTGCAATCCTAAAAAGTACTCATGCATCAACCTCAGGTGTGTACCCCTATGACACTCAAACAGAAACACCCAGAGCCATTTTTGCAACTCCATTCGTTGGATTAGGACTATTCCTGAAACACCATACCAACCGTTTCATGTTGAACCTCTATTTAAAAGCAATAGATGGATAAATACACTCACTAATAACAACAAGTCATGCAAATGATCCCATTCACACCTGTCATGATGACGTATTCTATGCAATATGATACCACGCTGATGAAAGAGAGAAATGAATACATTCAATCTTGTCAGCCACTCGTCCACACTTACATTATACATTTGCATGTATGTACTCATCCACAAAGGAGTACATAACGAACAACAAATCAGTACAACATATGTACAATAGTACAATATCCCCGCGTTGTATTAATGCATGTAGTCCGACACAATACATAAATAATCACCCAATAATCATTGGCAGTCCTTTGATTATTTAAGTATCTAGCAGATCACACTTCAGTGCGAATGAACCATTAACCCGAAGCATGGGAATTGTTAATAAGTAGTATACAAACATGCAAAGTATGGAAAGAGTAACTTTACCATATAGTGACGCACTCAGCTGATTGCCAGCGGAGTCCATGATCACACATGGCTACAAATTCAGCCATGCATTCTTACATATATATGTGTATTTAACATTACCTGCATTGATGCATTAACAACATGTATGTTACATATTATTTACTTAAGCATGACTTTGGTTAACCATCAACAACCTCAAAAAATGTACATCAATATCTTTAACATTAACATTGCCCTTCGACATAAATGAAACATATGGAAAAGATATATATTTAAACAATGGCATATTGTACATGCAATCATATCCTCATCCGAGATGGCACAGAATGAATTAAGTACATTCAACTTCACTTACAAACCACTTGCATCACCAAGGTTCATACTATACTTTCGTCCATGTCGAGTGAAGTAAAGTATAACAAGACAATATATATTCAATAATATATTGTCTATCATATTAGTAACCCGACAGAATACAGAAACAATCCAATAATCATTCACATTATACCATCATTCCTGTATCATGTAGGAATCATTTTTACCAAATGATAAGCAATTCATTGTGTATCCTTTCTAGTGTTAAGCACTTGTCATTTGCAGTGCACATTTTCCACGATATAAGGGTTCATATTACCTAGTATGCTGTAACACGTTCACTGCCAAGGAATCCCTTGCATGCTATCCTCACACACCTTCGGCTTTACCTATGGTTGTGAGCTAGAAAGGCCATGTACCCCGCCTTTCACATTGGTTACCCAACTTATAACACCTTACTGTATTGTGTCACATGAAATGTATATACTATAAACTGTATGATAATATTCACAGAAGTAGCTATCGAAATGAACTCGTAATCCATATTTATACGATGCTTCCTAATACTGTGACGATTCCGAGAAATCAAATGTAGCAGTTAAATCGAGTCAGCGAACAACATATCAAGTTCACACTCCGCGGCTATCATCGCGATGTAATATATATATATATATATATATATATATATATATATATATATATATATATATATATATATATACCAACATATAACGAGCTCATTTATGTTTGTATGTATGTAATATTGTAAACGCACCGGCTCAGAATTTTCAAAATTGAAAAAAATTGAAAATATTTTTGCTTATTTTATCACCGGAGATTGTCAATTTTGTTTAATAGATGCCATATGGCCTGATTAGTATACAATGATAAATCATTGATTGATGTTTTGAACACTTATTTGAGTTTCGCTTTTACCAAGATGTCGCGTAGATTAGGATTTTTCTTAAATGCAATTACTGGACGCTTGTTGAATGGTTGTTTTAAATTGTCCTGTAATTTGTGATACTCATCCTTTAGGATTTTCGCAATTTCAACATTTTTCCGATTGTATGTGAGAGTAAATGGGATAATCTCACGTTGATCCGAGAGGCATGGGTCCGAATTTATGCCCCTTGGCCATTGTGTTTCGAGTTCTTTAATCCAAAACGATTCTCTTAGTGATCTTTGTTTATCAGTTTCCTCTGTTGTGTCTGAAAGAGGTAGCTGTTCGATGGGCATAATTTCAAAGTCACGGGTGACTAAATGATCAGGAAGATTAAAATGTTCAGCCACATGTGTGTCTTCCTCTAGTCTAATATCTGAAAGGTGTCTGGTTGCTCGGCATCTTAGTCGATTTTTTGTTTCGCCAACATACTGCTTTTGACACAATTTGCATGAAATTAAGTAAATGACATTTTCAGAATCGCAATCTAATTTCGACTGAATTTGAAATTTGCTTTTGTTTTGAAAGCTCGTGAATGTACTCTGGGAAGGAAGAAATTTATCCAATTTACACCTTTTCTTTTCACATTTCCGAGATTCTCCTTCACCAATAATCGGACGATTATGACAAATTTTGGTAGGCCGAGAATTTCTGGCATTATCTGGAATGATTTCCAAATTATGCAAAGTTTCAGACTTTATTTTGCGCAGGAACCGAGAAGAGTACCCTCTCGGTTTGAGGGCTTTGAATAAGGTCGAACATGATGATTCAAAGTTTTTCTTATCACTCGAATTTCTATGAAAACGGATTATTTGTGATTTTACAAGTCCCTTGAAAGTATGCGAAGGATGGAATGATTTCTTGTGTAGTAGTTGATGCGAGTCGGTTGGCTTAAAATAAACTTTGTAGTCTAAGTAACCAGTTGTTTCATACTTTATACCTTTGTATAAAGTTACATCTAGGAAATCTATGGACAGCTCATCGATTTGAGCTTTTAGTTTGATATTCGGATCATGATTATTCAGAATGGCCAGAAATTCGGTAAATGCTTCCTTACTATGTTGCCAGATCATGAAAATATCATCGAGGTACCTGCGGTAAATGAGCGGCTGATTTGGACAGTTTTCGAGTGCTTCCTTTTCCCAATCTGCCATGTAAAGGTTAGCGAAACCTGGGCTGAAACGCTTACCCATTGCGCAGCCACAAATTTGTTGAAAAATTTCACCAGCAAATTCAAAGTCATTGCCCTTCAGACTAAGCTCTAATAGAGCTATTACTTCTCTGTCGGGCCTGTTGGTGTCAGGATAGTCGGCAAATGCTCTACGAATTGAATTTAGACCCTTTTCGATGTCAATGTTTGTGTACATAGCATCGACGTCCATTGTAATTAAGAATGAATTTGGAGGGACCGAGATCTTAGAGACCTGGGCTAGGAAGTCTTCAGTGTTTTTCAGATAGCTAAAATGTCTATTTGCAATTGGCTGAAGATGGTAGTCGATAAATTCACTAATCCTATATGATTCCGAACCACAATCTGAAATGATGGGTCGCCCTGGTGGTGTCATAGGGTCGGTCCACAAGTCAACAGACTTATGGATTTTAGGAAGAAGATAAAATGTACGTGGTTTCGAATCATCTTTTGCGCACAGGTATTTATATTGCTTTTCAGTTATCTTCTTGTTATCAACCATTTTTTGGAGAATTTTGTTGAATTTGCTACAGTTATTTTGCCAAAGTGGTTCATTTAGTTTTTGGTAATGCTTCGGATTACTAAGCTGTCTATGCGCTTCTTTGATGTAGTGGTCTTTATCCATTATTACAGTAGCCGATCCTTTATCCGCAGGTTTGATGACAATTTCACTTTTTCTAGATAAACCTAATAGGGCCTGGCGTTGCTCATAAGATAAATTTTGCTGATCGTTTGGAAATGTAGTATTTTCAATACGTTCAGAGTAAAGTTTTATACTTTCACCGATTGCTGGGTCAACACATTTTAAGTTTGGAGCCCAGTATGTACGTATGTATGTATGTACGTATGTATGTATGTATGTATGTATGTATGTATTTTTATTTTATTGACGCACTGGCAACGTGCGGCTTCAATTTCCATGTGCTAACTTAGCCGACAGTGATGCACCCATTAGTTTAATTTGTTGATCACCATCTCCCGGTCGGGGGATCGAACCGCCATACTGCAACTCCGCATAGCATCAGCAACCAGACATCTTTCCACTGGGCCACCGCACCAAGACAAAAGTCAAGGATTGGCCGACCAGCTTTCACATGTCTGATATACTGACACACTGACGATTCATATGGGACTATCTGTGGATGCACCTGTCACAATCAATCCTAGGCTTTTACGCCTATTGTACTCTGACTCCAGCACGGCTCTGGCAGTATATGTATGTATGTATGTATGTATGTATGTATGTATGTATGTATGTACGTATGTATGTATGTATGTATGTATGTATGTATGTATGTATGTATGTATGTATGTATGTATGTATGTATGTATGTATGTATGTATGTATGTATGTAGTGACATGCACCAAACAAAAGGAACATAAGAAATATGTATGTGGAAAGTGTTGTGCGAAACAAAATAAAAAATGTTGAGGTATCTACAACCATTCACATGTAAGTCCATTTGTAATTACCAACCCTCCTGTGTAGCATTATATGGAATGGCTGGGTAAAGCGGAGCAGTTGCAGCAATTACAGGCTGAGTAGATTCAATTGGTTTTGTATCCACTGAAGGACGCAGTTCATTATGTCTAAGATAATATATGTATCCCGAGTGCATCAAGATCATATAGACATAGAATGTTTTGGATAATATGCATTTCAAAACAGTGGTCTGAAACATGGGAACCGGAATTTCATTTGGAGGTTTCACATTCTCACCTGAAATTGCATTATGTAAGTCAAAGTTACGCCATTGTGCACAAAGAGTAGAGCGAAATGGATGTTGGGTAAGAGTAAAATCAATCGGACATTCATACCGTCTACTGTATAGTAGCATTGGAGAAACTGGAGCATGCCAAACAGGCAAAGAAGCAGTTCCCTGGGTGTCAGTCAGTTGTAGCAGAAGGTAAGTATGTTTAGGCGGTGTAAAAACATAAGATCTCAAAAGAACCAACACTACACCCAATAAAATAACGCCGATCAGAAATAAAGTGATTGAAGCTGGTGTTAAACGCAATATAACATCATTACTCAATGAGGTAGGAGGAGATGTACTGGGTGTCTGCCACACCAATTTTGGCAGTGGTGGGGTCTGTTCGAGTGCATTAGCAGCTTTTGCCATCTGCACTATGGTCAGAGTCATTGCAAGGATACGCATGCGCCGGATAGCATATATACCTGCCACTAATGATATAGTGGCAACAATCAATGCAATGTACCCAACGATTTCCGGATTAACCATCATGTAAGTGGGTGGTAATGATAAATCACCCATTAGTAGTGAATCAGTCAATGTCTGATATACAGGCTTATCATCTTTAATCAAAGCCACTGCCTTGGATAAAGACAAATCAAACGAATCATCTAATGCAACCAAACGTGAAAAATTGTGAGTAGGAATACGAAAAGACGGAATTTCAAACGGGACCAGCATTTTATGAAGTGTATCACCCAGAAGGTGTGAAAGATTACTAGGTGAAAAGAAATGTACTAGAAGACCCAGGTTCACCCCATATGATTTTGTAACAGTACCATCTAGATCATGACAGTTCGTGAGACTAGACGGAATGTAATAACCATTGGCTAACAAACTGCATGAACAAGGCAACTGTATAACACAAAATGCACACCCTCCTATGTCATTTACCTTCTTGTCACATGACAGTACAGCAGTACTGATATTTGACATTAGAATAGTAGCAGCTGCAATTTGAACAACATACGATCGTGTATTGTTCGGTTTTAGTTTGAACTAGCACAGCTTATGTGCTTGACCTAGATCATTTTGATATATAGCCGACAAGCATGATGGTTTATTCAAAGACATAGTAGCTGCAATATTTGGACATGTAAGAAATAGCTTACCAGTACACAAAGTGTACTCAGATGTCAAATGAAAATAACTGTCAGTGTTTATGGCAAAATAATCAGGAAGACCTACCAACTCAGTGGTATGAGAAATAGCATCACTTAAAGGTACGGGATGTATATTGACTTGGTAAACAGTAAAAAGGTTGACATGTTGTGTAACCAGTATGTGTAATTGTAAAATAACTGAATCCCCATGTAGATAGGCGTCGACATATTGATTGATATAATAATATCCAGTATCAAGGTGTGCAAGACGAAATTTAGGGTGTTTGTCCATCAATTCCTTCTGTATGTTTCTTAATGTCTCTTGCAAAAGCATTGGAGGGACCAGTGTAGGTGACAAACGATGATGTGCAAGCTCATTAACCGCCAGTAAGAATTCTTGAAGTACACTTTTGATATGGATAGCACTGTGCAAAACATCGGCCATAAAGCGAGTAATCATTAACCATTGCGTCTGCAAAGCGTCAGAAATGTTTGTTATTGTCTTCTGCACATATTGTAAGCCACGATGATTGTCATTTATAGCCTTCATATGATTTCGAAATCTATCATTTGTAGCAGCTATGAAAGACGACATATGTAATTCATGTGTCTGAAAATTCTTATTGCTGGATCTCATATGCTGTATAATCTTATTTACATGTGTAGCAACCCGTTGAACATCTGATGTTGTAGCAATTCCAAAAAGATGTTTAGCAATTGTCGCAACAAACGGAATGATTGCTCGACGTGTCCTTGAATCAGTAGAATGAGCTACATCTTGTGGCAAGGTTGTCTTTAATCTTTCCATAGATTCCCTAACATCAGTAAGTATAGACGCACGTAACGTAGAAATGTAATCAAAAACAATGCCAGCTCGAATACAGTAAGTATGATTACTGGCATTTTGTCTTTGGGCAGATGGTAAGAGCTCACACGGATGTTCGTATGTAATTGGATGAATCGATGCATCAGGCAACTTCACTTCAAAACAGTGTAACCAACTTTGTTCAGAAATGTCCATCAATGCAATCTTATTAAATATGACACCGAAATTAATCCTTTGTTTAATTTCTCTGTGTGGTCTACCTATCGCCAATGCAATGCTCACCAACACTAGGGACATGTGAGATAGCATGATCCACAGGTCTGTAATAGAAATGAAATAAAATTGTATAGAAAAGATGGAGATAAGCCAAGCATAAATTATAATCAAATTCATAGTAGTAGGAAGAGAAGACCTGTGAAAGATACATGAAATAGCCATATAGATATCATACATAGCTAAATGTTATTAGTCCCGGTGTGGGTTAATCATTACAATGCACATGTACTACCTTCTACGTCTTACGCGACCAGTATGTGTGCGTGATGCATGAAATTCTCTAATTAGCTGGCCAGGCAAAGTATCTGCTAACTGCCATGTAGGTGGTGACGTTTTATTTTTCCATCTGATCTTATAGTACTTCTTTCCATGTACATTTCTACATGTCATGATCCTGTCAACTTCATGAGTTACAGGTGTGTCATGTTCAGATGGATGTATCTCCTTTGTTGAGCCGTCCAATTCAGGCACGTCAGTATCTTGCACCTGAATGTCTATCGGTGGAGAAGGAGTGTCAAGTTTGTCTTCCAATACTCCATCAGTAGCAGTCGATCCTTCCTCTTCTTCTGGATGAGCTTTAATTAATTCAGGATTAAGTTCCTCTTCAGATTGTATGTACTCCAATGGCGGATTTGTAGGCCTTAGTTTCGGATCAACATAAGGTCGGAGGCGATTAGCATGTACATATGACTGCACCAGAGAGTTATCAATACATTTACGTATCCTATATGTAACATTGCCCTGATGTGTGCATATGTAATATGGACCTATGTACTTGTATGTCAATTTCCTAGACAACCCAGGTTTAGTATGCGAGCAAAGAAGCCATACCTTTTGCCCAACACTATACTGAGGTGTACCTGTGTTCCTATCATAATATGCTTTGTACTTCTTTTGTGCCTCCATGATATTTTCCTTTGCTATTGTTCGAGTTATTTCTAAATTATTCATGATTGATTCTAATTGTGCATGTGGATTCACTGGTGGGGTTGTGGGTATTAACGCAACATCGATAGGCAGTCTGCACTCACGTCCAAACATTAAATAGAAAGGACTATATAAACTACTTTGAGTGGCAGGACTAAATCTATATGCAGATAATATAGCTGGTACAAGAGCTGCCCAATCCTCCTGATCAGGTGAGCAATACGCACGTAGCGTTTTGGAAATAACTCCATTCATCCGTTCCACAGCAGCATTTGTTTGTGGGTGATAAGAACTTGTATTTACTTTTGTTATCGAAAAGATATTGCATAAATCAGTCATCAATTTAGAAAGAAATGACAAGCCTCGATCTGTTATCAGATAAGATGGAGCACCATACCTGCAAATTATGTCTTTATAAAAAATGTCTGCTATTGTTGTGGTTTCCCTATTACGTATGGGGAAAACTTCTGGCCACCTACTATAAGATTCTACACAAACCAATAAATAACGATTCCCTTGAGGATCCTGGCGAAATGGACCAAGGATATCGAGGTGCCAGGTGTCAAAAATATCTCTCACTGGAAGTGGGTGTAATGGAGCTGGATTAGCATATGCCTGATGTTTCGTTTGTTGACATATTATGCAAGATTTCACATAATATTGGATATCATGGTACATAGTCAGCCAGAAACATTTCTGCCTTATTGTTTGAAAACACCGTTCAATCCCCTGATGACCACCTGCCAGAAGGCTATCATGATATGAAAGAAGTATATCATCACGTAATGTATGCGGAACTGCTAATTGCTTAATCAACCTCTCAGCTCTACTACCCTTTGATCTCGGATAATATAAATGGTAAAGTACACCCTGGTCGATTATGTAATCCTGACTGTCTAGCATGACTCGTCTGGCAATTTTCTCATCCTCCGGAAGACTTCTATCTTGTATATAGTCAATTATTATAGAAAAATCAGAATCAGCCTTCTGAGCCACTGTCACAGCATCTTGATTGACAGCTAATATTTCTGTTACATGTTGAATAGGTGTTATATTTGAATATTCTTTCTCAGCCAGTGCTATAGCATTTATAGCTGGTGATACATCATCTGGCTCAGCATCAGATCGAACTTTTGTGATGTCATCTGTCATTGGGTATGGACGTCTACTTAAAGTGTCAGCATCTTCATGTTTCCTTCCTGATTTATATGATTTCATAATCATATTGTTGAAGATATAACGCCCATCTTCCCAGACGACCACTAGTGTCTTTTGTAGCATATAACCACTTTAATGCAGCATGATCTGTGTATATATAACATTTTGCATGCAACAAGTACTCTCTATATTTCCTGATACCAGCAATTACAGCAAGCATCTCTCGTTCAAATATACAATATTTCTTTTCCGCATCAGATAGAGATCTCCCTCCATAGCTAATGACATACTCCTTACCATCATCATCCCGTTGTCCCAAAATATAACCCAAAGCAGTTCCACTTGCATCTGTATATATAGAGAAAGGTCTTTTAAAATCTGGGTATCTTAATACAGGTGGAGATAGCAAGGCCTGTATTATCGCCGTAAAAGATTCTTCGCATTTCTCATCCCAATGAAATGTTATATCTTTACGAAGCAAGGTGTTAAGAGGACTAGCTATGTCAGCAAAATTTGGTACAAACGACCTATAAAATGAAGCCAAGCCAATAAATTGTCTAACGTGTTTTGCAGATTTGGGTCTAGGGTAAGTTCTTAAGACTTCTGTATTCTCAGGATTAACTTGTATACCCTGTGGAGTTAATATATGACCTAGATAACTAATGGATGCACGTGCAAAATGACATTTTGAAGGCTTTAATTTTAGCTTGACAGACCTGAATCTTTCAAATACATTTTCCAAATGTTGAAGGTGAGTCTCAAAATCTGGACTAAAAATAATTATGTCATCGATGTATGCCATGGCATAATCCCAAGTGATACCTTTTAACAGTTCTGTTATAACCCTTTGAAAGCAGAAACTAGCATTCTTCAACCCAAATGGAATTCCACGGAATTGCAGCTTGCCAAACTTTTCACTTTGAAAAGAGGTCTTGTGCGCAGTACTAGGATCTAATGGAACCTGAAAAAAACCCTGGATGTGCTAAAGTGCTGAAAATCTGTGCATGAGAAACAGCTATTTGATCTGTTATAGTATCAAAATGTGGTATGCTGAACGTAGATTGTATTGTCTTTTTGTTCAGGTTACGAAAATCTAAACATAGACGAAATGACTTGTCTGGTTTCCATACCATGACAACAGGTGATTCCCATTCACTATCACTAGACTCCACTATCCCGGCTTGTAATATCTCGTCTATTTGCTGATCAATAATCTCTCGCATCACAGGTGTCAACCGGTAGTATCGCCTGCGGACTGGAATCTCATCATAAGTTTCTATCTTATGTGCTGGGACCCTAGCCAAGCTCAATTCAGTCAGTTTCATTGCAAAAATATCATGATATTGTCCTAGTAACATTAGCAATTGCTGTTTTTGACTATCTGTTATATCAGCCCCTTGTAAATCAAATCCAAGATCCAATGCAAGTTTCATATTTTCAGATGTCCATTCAGTGTCCACAGCAGCTATGAAACCAGTCTCATTTTGTGAAGTATTCTGTGTAGCTGCTGAGGGAGAAAAATCAATAACCATCTCTGCAGACAGCGGAGAGAGCCTAGCAATGGGAGTCCCCCTGTCCAATACAACATGTGAATTAGTCTAATTGTAGAAATGCAAGCACAAGGTCTCCTGCTCGCCAGACAACACTGCGCGTGGAACCAATATTGATTTTTCCTCACGCAAGCTATCCAATGGTTCAAATAGCATTATATTGGCTGAACATTTATGCTGCACTGGAATTGCCATCTGCAATATGGAGTTTTTGGGTACCGTGATAGACTTTTTGATTTTTAAAAGGGATAATTTAGGTGCATCTTGTGACAGTAAAGAACATTTTGACATCCCATCTTGTAAAAGCAATGTATTATGAGTAAAATCAATGGTAGCCTTTTGTGTTTGTAAAAAGTCTATGCTGAAAATTTTTGGATAAGCACAGTTAGGAATCACATGGAAGTCTTGAACAAGAGTAATGCCACCTATGTAAACAGGTAGACTTACAATACCCTTAACTTTAATTTGTGATCCATCCACTCCCTGAACCCAAGGTATTTTTGCACTTGTCAAAGGAAATATTTTATTTAGTTTCATTTTTCGATATGTATCATAATTCATGCAAGAGATAATAGCACCTGTGTCAACCAAAGCATTCATACTGTGGTTATTCACAAAAATTTTGACATGATTATGGGAGGAAAGAGAGCTTATATAGACTGGAATTTCAGAAATTTGTTTTGTGTCATTCTTATAATTTTTAAGTGGATACATATTTTCAAAATTTTCCAGAAGTTGGCTTCCCTGTTTGGATGCTTTTTTTTTTTCAAACAGGTGAGGCCCATGCCCCTATGGAGTTGGATTGCTTCTACCCATCTGCCTGCAAACACATGCAAAATGTCCGATCCTTTGACAATAGTTACATTTTAGCCTCAAAGCCGGACACACATTGAAGATTTCCCGATCCTCTTCACTCACTTATTTGTGGGCTCCTCCTTCGTCGGTACAACCTTGTATGTTTGGCTGCTGCGACAACCGGTTATATTGACGAAGATGGAGCGCGACACTAGCTCGCCTCGCAGGTACAGAGACCTGACGATATTTATAGAAGTGCCTGGGCCTGATCGGACTGCACGTTTCAGAGTGGTTGGTTCGACACGGTGGTCTTCCATGTTCTCCAGAGTAACAATGAACTACACCAAACTTTTGCCTTGGATTACACTCAAGGTGATCGTTTTATTTCTAGCTTTAACTGTATAATAAAATCTACAAAGTTTGGCAATTTATGCTATTACCAGTTTCCGTATTTACAGCAATAAATAAATTCAATCAATGTTTCCTAAGCTTCCCTAACCTTCAACCAGCTCTTGCCTACTTAAAGCCATTCAGCAAGAGCATTTCACAAGGTGCGAGGCGGACCGAACTCTCGATTAAAGTTAAAGTCCCCATTATATACTATCTCAGTTTCTATTCTCCCTCCATCTTGGTTTCGCACCGCCGGAGGTTGCTCTGATTCTCATTGGATTATGACATCACTTTGACTAATCAAAACTCCGACCCTCCCTCCCCGGGAGGGTGCTTTCTACCTAGCACTTGCGGTTTGGCTGGTTCTTGAGTGAGAGGATCTGTTGTTCCCTTAACTTTATTTTAGAATTCCAGCTGGCTTCCCATGTCATTCCTGACGAATGACCTGCCCAAAATGACGAATGCTGGTTTGATACCAAGGCTTGCTGGTGGATTAGCACGCCTCTCGATTTATATGTTTTTGATAATAACTTTCGATTGTGTCCTAGCACGCCTCTACAATTGATATGTTTTTTATCATAACTTTCGATTGTGTACCTACCGCCTACAGGATGCTACTATCTCAGGTTCTATTCTCCCTCCATCTTGGTTTCGCACCGCCGGAGGTTGCTCTGATTCTCATTGGATTATGACATCATTTTGACCAATCAAGACCCCGACCCTCCCTCCCCGGGAGGGCGCTTTCTACCTAGCACCTGCGGTTTGGCTGGTTCTTGAGTGATGGGATCTGTCATCCCCCTAACATTATTTTAGAATTCCAGCTGGCTTCCCATGTCATTCCTGATGAATGACATGCCCAGAATGACGAATGCTTGTTTGATAACAAGGCTTGCTGGTGGATTAGCACGCCTCTCGATTTATATGTTTTTGATAATAACTTTCGATTGTGTCCTAGCACGCCTCTACAATTGATATGTTTTTGATAAAAACTTTCGATTGTGTACCTAATGCCTACAGGACGCTACGATGTCCATGTCATGTTCATTACCTATTAGTCAACAACTTGTAGAATGCTAGAGTTAATCGGCACACGAGTTACCATTCCTCATAGCCGGATTATTCTCGGCTTATCTTGTCCCATGCTTCCGTGAGAACACAGACCGCTACGTAACTAACTAAGTCCGTTTGTCATATCTAATCCCTTTGATTGATTCCAACCTGGTGCTAACCATCATGAGTCATACTCGATTCAGTTTCTACGAAACTGTACCTGCGCACTAGCTGACGTACCTACTGCCAGTCATCCAGTGCTGATAATATTTATCCAAATAATAAGGTGCTGGTAATACATCTAAATATAGATGATGATCAGTGCTGGTAACATATCTAACCCTAGCCGCTGATCCATGCATCTTAATATACATGGTGACATAGTCTATTAGCTCACCTGGTATTCACACATGAATTTCACTCGGGACTTACTCGTACATATAAGATGTCCAGCGGGGTCATGACTTCCCACAAGACAATCCCATATCTACAACATGTCTGTTATTGTATTCATCTCCACAACGGTAACAAGAAAGCTGTCGTGTTCTCTGTAATTGCATGCCTGTATTGCCATTAACTGTCTGGGTGTAACGTGAGCCTTGATATTGATTTTGTCCATTTCCCTTGTATTAAAATTAACTCTTGGTTTAAATGTGGGTGATGGCGGTGGTGTTCTCCTAATTTGTATATTGCTAATCGTGTGTACACGTGTCGGTAATTTAGCTAATTCTGATTTGATCTCTTCAAGCATAGAGGTTATGTCTTCACTATTTGTCTGCTGTAGCCCAACCGCCTGCGCTGTTCTAGCCAAATCTGTGGCCTCTGTCAAGTTCTGTGGGTTTTTCAGCATAGCATAATTACGTAGATGAGGCTTTAGTCCTCTGATAAAACACTCCAGGATTAGGTCATTTGATCTATCTAACATGGCTCCTAATCTTTGCAGTTCTGTTAAATAGTCTTCTACTGTTTCACTAGGCAATTGTTTTCTACCACTCCGCTTGTGACTTTGTATTATTTGGACGTGCAAGTGAAGTGCGGGGAATCTACGAAATAAATGAAAGAAATAGCCTTTTTGATGGAGGGAAGGTGCGTCTCCGATTGCAGTGTTGTTTTAATTTCTTTACACTTGACGAAACGCTATTTCAAAAGCGCTGCCGCCACAATGCTAGTGTTTGTCTTCACGTTGAGCGTGGCGCGAGATCGTCGTCTGCAGATGATGGCTAAGAGTGGCGATCTCCTTTAGAGCATTTTCTAAGGAGAAAATGAAATAGCCACTAAAGAGCGGGAGAAAAATAAACCACACTTAAGGTGATATATCTAGGAATCTGTAAAGAATAGAGAACTAGATTAGTGAGCACAATGAAGATATAACATGCACAGTTCAAGTCCTAGAAGTGCGGCAGAAAGTTCGCGGGTGTGGGGTCTAGGTTTTGCTGTTGTGGGCGTTGTTGACTTTGAACCAGCCTTGATAGGGATATTTCCAAGGCACTTCACACGGTGATTTAATCCTCGATGGTCAGAGATCACAAAAGCTGGGCGTGCGGATCTTCTTAGAGTAGATGAAAGTTTGAGTGGATCCTGATGGTGAAGCGGTCACAAGAGCGACACGGAGGAAGTTAATTCTCACATGGAGTTCTTGTCACGAGAGTGGCATGGCAGAAGTTGTTCCTCACAGGGTGCTTATGTCCAAAAAGGGGTCAGGGCGACACGGTGGGAGCTAGCTTTCACAAGAATGTTCTTCCGGGGTTTTTTGGGTGGGGGTGGTGAAGCGTCCTTCAGAATGAGATGATATGATGCAGCGGAAGTGAAACTCAGTTAGTGGCTAATACCGAGCGGAGGGTTTCTGAGTTCGTTCGCAGCATGTGTTAGGTGGCAGCGGTGTTTCCGGATGATGTTGCGGCACGGGATGGCCTGGCAGGTTCAGCTGCAGTGGAGGTGGTCTACTTTTCTTTCATGAGACGGCGCGAATATTCCGTTCATGGAGTTTCTTGAGCAGCACAAGAACGGAGGAAGTTTCTGAAGGTGGAAGAATTTTGGTTGCTATCGGTTTATGTCACACACACACACGCGCACGCACGCACGCACGCTCGCCAGTCCGCCCGCCCGCCCACCCGCCCGCACTATATATATATATATATATATATATATATCCTAAAAGTGACTATAATAGTCATACTATACTGGTTGGGTAGCCCACAGTTTATCAAGTCTCCCCTCAAATGATGCTATTGTTGGTGCTTCTGTTACATGGGATGGGAGGCTATTCCATGTGTTCACCACTCTATACTTAAAGGAGCATTTTAGGATGTTTAAGCGGTGCCGAGGTTTATATCATTTTACTCATACTTTTTTGTGATTATTTTATAAGCTTCTATAATGTCGTCTCTTATTCTACGATATACAAGTGTTGGTATGTTACGTTTTCTAAGCCTCATTTCATAATTTAGGTGTGACAATCCTGGGACAGTTTTGGATACTCTGCGCGGGACATTTTCTAAAAAATCTATATATGCTTTTTAACTCTTACCACTCTGGTGCCAAAAATGTTAATTTACAAATTAAATTAAAAGATGAGCTGGTGTACATTTTTCAACAAATTTGCTGGTAGATGGTGCTGTCGTATACAGCAACATATTTCCGCGAAATTGTTGAAAAATGCACACCAGTTTTTTGATATTGAAACAGTAAAATATAGAACATTGATATCAGAGTGCTAACGGTTAATATATGGACTCCAAACATGGTTAGCCAATTCTAGATGTGGCCTTATCAGTGATGTGTAAAGAGTTTTGAATGTTTTTATATCTAGAAATACGAATGTTCGTCTTATAACCCCATTATGGAATTTGCTTTATTAACCTTATCTAACATGTGTTTCTCAAAAGACATCTTACTATCAATAATTCCACCGATGTCTTTTTTCAAACTTAGTTAATTGGAGACCCATTTTTAGTTATTATATAACTGTAATTGGTAATTACTAATGAGTGCGTGATATTATTTAATATTACAATTATGTGTTTCCCTATCTTAAGCTTAGCTAGATTTTTTGTTTTTGGTGATATACCGATGCTTCATCAGTATAAATTTACTGGCAGTAATTATGTTGCAGTTTTGTCCATGTCATTTAATGAGAAATGAGAAAAACATGATGGTTACGTCAACTCTCACTCAATACGGCAGATGACAACATTGGTAAGGAAAATATTTACTGATTGTCCATTTTAGCCCACTATATAAACTGAATATCTGAATATTCTGACAGCGAGGATCTTGTGGAAATATGCCCCCCCCCCACCCCTAGCACTCGTGAATTAAATGCTGCGCCACCACCAAAGAACCAATGGAAGACTGCTATTCACTCCTTCTGGACAGGAAGCCTATGGCAAGAAGCTCAGGCCATTGCGAATTGCGATACATGTCAAGAGACCAATTCATTTTGAATAGAGCATAGCCAGTCTGGTTGTCTTCCGCCTCACCCCCCCCCCCCACCATGAGACAAAGAAAGCCACCATACAAGGCTAAAGCAGTAACAGGTAGTCTGTGTCTCCAAACATCGTGCAGAAACCCTAATCAGTATGCTCGGGACACAACATGCTTACTCTGCAGTGCAGGAGCTGAGAACCAGGAACACTTCCAGCTTCCAACATTATGATCGACTACATAACATGCTGTGATGACGTACTGTCTCCACTGATCTACTCATCCAGGTAGTGCTGGATGCACTATATATGTATCCACTCCATCCAGCCTGTCCCAGAGGGCTGCCCATTCCTGAGCTTGAACAGATATCCAGGGACTTGCCTTTTTTTTTTACACATATTCATTGCGGTTCCGGCTGCGGAAGACACGTGGTCTTATCGCTGCCTAATTAGGTAAATTTATAGTCATCAATTGACGTGTGCCTTGAAGAAGCGGAATCTCCATTATCAGGAAAAAGAAGACACAGCAAATACATATATTGAAGATAAAAAATTTAGTTCACTGCAAAAATAAAACTCTTACATGTGTGCGCTTGGGCGAAGTAAACATGTCCTTTAAATTTTTCTCAAATTCAGATTTGAAAACTGAAAAATATTGAATAAAAGTTGAGTACAACTGACTCCCAGATACGAGTTACTAAAGTTTTCACATCTAAATTTCAGAAAATCTTGAAGAAAATGTTAAATAACTGCATGGCTACAAGATACCGGTACCAGTTACTAAAGTTCTCATTCAAATCTGACGAAATTTTGAAGAAAAGGTTAAGTAACTGACTCCCAGTTTTTCCCATCCAATTTTGAGAAGATACTGGAAAAAGCTCCAAGATACCAGTTATTAACGTTTTCACATCCGAATGAGAATATTTTGAAGAAAAAAATGTTAAGTAACTGGCTCCCAGGTATGCCCATGTTTTTTATATCTAATTTTCAGTAAATATTGATTAGGTAATTCACGGAAATTTAGTAACTATTTAGGATCTAGAAATTAACTTCAATATGTTTACTATCATTTAGTAACTAGTATCTGACTTCACACTAAAGTTCAGTAACCATTTAGTAACCACAGGGTTCCATAAAGTGGGTCAGATTGGCATACCGGCCCGCTAAGCCGACGCCAGCATGCTACACCATATATATATATATATATCATTGGTATCTCGCGAGATCTACTTTGATTCGAGATCGAGAAAAGTGTATTCTCCGAGAAGCCATGCCTCTATTTTTAGATTATATATATATATATATATATATATATATATATATATATATATATATATATATATATATATATATATATATATATATATATAAAGATTTTACTACGAATGTAGTTGATGGTCTATGATTGTATTATAATAATCTTTGGGTTCGCGAATATTGCTTGTCTGTTAGAACAAGTCGCCTCTTATGCCAGCGCGTCAACCTTGAAAACGTTACTTCGCTCAGCTGTTTCAGGCAAGCTCAGCCGATCCCCCGAAATGACGTCACGCGCTAAGTCCGTTGTCATTTCGTTTTTCAGCGAGTCGGCGCAGGATCGCTGAATTTAAAATAAATCTGAATAATATCTACTAATAACACATTCTATTTCACTCTTTAATGCCCAATGTTGTATATGAAAGCCACTTTCAATGCCATTGTACTTCTTCTTTAAGCAATGCAGCATTAATCTATGTTTTGAACTAGAGATCGGTTATTCATATCATTAGTACCAATGTTAATCACTATTTTCTCTGGTTTAAATGATCCAATTTACTTTTGAACTAGTCCTCTAGCATGACACAATTTAGCTCCTGGGTAGCAGGCAATGTGTGTTTCAGGGTGGGGCAACATTAATACGACTCAGGTTCGAAGCTCCAAAGATGAGTACTTTGTCCGTGAAAACATGTAGTCGCCAGTCGATTTTATTTTCGATTTCATGACGAAATTTCGAAAATATGTTTCTCTCCAACATGGCTGGTCCTTTGGGCCTATTTGCAAATTTAATAGGACGCACCTCCGGCGCATTACATGAACCTGGAGTTGGAGAGAAACTGGGCTGTGGCAGTTTCCCTGTTGGGGATGGGGTGTTGAGACCCAATGGTTGACCACTCTGAGGGGATTTCTGAGAAGCGCCGGTCCGTTGACCAGATTTGCTACCATTAACCCTTTCCCTCTGTGGCAAGGGTGGATATTCGCTTGGGTCATTTAGCTTGCATCGTTTTAAAACTGGCGGCGATGTTTCGTAGGTGATTTGAAACGTGTTTTCATTTGTGATTGTGGTGCCACAGGTGGTATCATGGCCAGAGGCGTGGCTTGTGCGAGATTTTGAGTTGGTTTATGAGTTGGATCTATCGGTCGCACAAAATCTTAAAAGGAACTAATCGCATTAATGTCGAGCTTTCGATTGTAATTTCTTTTTGCTCAGCGTGTAGCATTGGATTTAGCACGACATAGGTCTAAATGTGTCACTGTCTGTGTAAGGACTACTTCAGCTCTAATACTACCAAGTTGTTCATTATAGTGATTTAACATGGCCTTAATGGTAGATTTTGCCCACTCAAAATTCACATTCCAGATCGCAAAGTAGATCATCATCTGCCATAGCTGGCTTACAAAATCCATTCAGTTCTTCCACCCTTCTGCTAAGCCCGTCCGGGAGAGTATCGGCATCTAAATGCAATATGGTGGAAGCACTGAATTATTTGGTAATACAGCCTTACCAGGCGCGCATGCGCAGATGAACCTCCTTTGGCGATCTGCATTCTTCCTACGACCATTCTTCCTCACAATAGCCATTCAGACAGACAAGCGTTCAATTTAACTAGCAATCAAACAGGCAATTGAGCAGGCAAGAAAAAATTCCATCAGGCAAACTCATATTCAAGCAGACAAAATTCTACACATCAACTACAAATTGAACCAATATATTACTTACAACTGAAAGACAAATTATAGAATTAACATGTAATATGCAATGTTTAACAATACAACAATACTATACACAATATTAGGCCTATAAGTTACTCACAGTAATTATGGACGTCGTCAATTGGCTAAATGCATTCCGCAGGTATGCGTTTCATCAGTAGCTGCCAGTCCTTCAGTCGAGATAGCTATATATACGTTTTAGTCCAGTAAGAAATGACAATGGACCCGGACATTTTAAGTAACAACCAGATTTTTTACCAGAGCTCTTCCATTGTATCTAAATTAAGACCACAAAAAATTCCCCATGAATCTCAACTGGGGAAAATGCTTTTTTAGCAAAAATTCAAAATGGCCGCCAAAATGGCTGAAAATTATACATTTCTAGATAGTTCAGTTACTATATAAGCTAGAGTGGAGATTAAAACCTCTAAAGTGAATGTGTTGGGGGGTCAAGGAATTGAATTCTGATATTATTTCTACAGAATAACACATGCTAATTATGGTAGTTTATTCAAAATGGCGGAAAGACGTCAAAATGGCCGCCAAAATGGCCGAAAATTATACATTTCTAGATAGTTCATTTACCATATAAGCTAGAGTGGCGATTGAAGCCTCTAAAGTTAATGTTTTGGGGTCATGGAATTGAATTCTGATATTATTTTTACAGAATAACACATGCTTATTATGGTAATTTATTCAAAATGGCCGGAAAATGTCAAAATGGCCGCCAAAATGGCTGAAAATTGGACATTTCTAGATAGTTCAGGTACCATATAAGCTAGAGTGGCGATTGAAGCCTCTAAAGTTAATGTTTTGGGGTCAAGGAATTGAATTCTGATATTATTTTTACAGAATAACACATGCTTATTATGGTAATTTACTCATCATAATTCACCTGTCAGGATGGCAGATATAACTAAAATTATGCATGGTGCATAGAGTCAGCAAATTACGGCTGACTCCACCAAGTAATATTCTGCTAAAGTTCAATGTGAGAATTTATACATTGCCCCTCGCATTTGCAGTGTATGCTGCATGGAATGCCTCTCTTGGCACAAGTACAAGATACACAACGCTCGCTCTTACAGGAGCATCTGATCTCTGCCAATATATCTGCTGGTGCTGCTGCTTTATCAGTGATTACCGGCACTACGGCATCACCTTCAATCTTGTATCCGAACTCTTCCTTTTGGAGAATCTTTTGAAGATGACGCCATGTGCTTACTTGGTGATGTACACGTAGCGAGTGATAGTACATAGCTCTGCTGGTAGGTGGCATTCTCTCAAAAGGTACATATTTGGATGATACCACATTTAAATAGCGCAGTTCATCGAGTCCTTCAGCATTGGTTCCCCCTATGTACAAATTCTTTGCAAAATTTTCTCCTACCTTTAGAAGCACTTCTTTATGTTTTTCTGTGTCACCAAAGACCAGCGCATCTGCGCGTAACTGCTGTGATGACTGGAGCAATTTCATGAGCTTCAGTTTCCCCACGCCATACATTCCAGATGTTGTATCACAGCCTGAGATAGCATGAGCAAATGGCAAACACATATACATCTCTCTCCCTAACACCGCCTTTGCAACTTTAATGGCAATGGTATGTTGTCTGGTCTGCATATAAACATGTTTCCCATAATTTGTGTGGTGGATCAACATTATCAGAATGTCTGTATCATCAGCAACAACAACAACATTTTCATATCTTTTTGCCAATTCCATTGCCTTCTTAACTATGCAGACATCAGCATCACCCTCTTCACCAGCATGCTCTACATGGATGCCTGCCTTCTGAAGGTGCTGAGATAATAAGTTGATCAAACCCTGCTTGTTCTTTTTGTTTCCAAGAAATGCCTTCTTGTCTCCAGATATTGGTGTTTTCATCTCCACAACAACATCTGGGAACATTTTCTCCTTTCGCCGTCGCTTTTGTTCCTGATCTTTTATTGTTGCCACTTCATAGCTGTCAAACTCTACCCAAAGAGGAAGACCATATGAAGAATGGGAGACAACAGAGGACACATATGCATTATAAACATCCTCCATAGTGCCAGTCTTGGCCCAAAGCAGTTCGTGCAAAAGAGCACATCCATCAAGCACTTTAGCTGCTGGTCCAACTGTCTCTGATGTGATTTCTGTATCCATCTCAAGTATACATTCAGCCATATCCGCCTTATTTGCTTTCCTCATACTCCTGTCATCTTTGAACAGTGCAGGCGATACAGTTGCAAGTTCATGTGAAACACACTTTTGTCAGGAGGGCAACCATTGACATATGACATGGACACAAATCTATGGTACAGCTCCTGTGAGGACATTCGGACTTCATCACCAGGTATTTTGAGGGGCTTTCGCATGGCAGCAAATGTTTTAGCTTGTTCTACCCTCTTAAACTTTACATCGCCAAATTTCTTCTCATTCAGTTTTTCTTGGATTGTGGTCCCAATTTGTAGGGCATTATCTACATTGACGCGCTCATCAGCTACTACTCCAGTTGCAATGTTTCTGAGCTCACTATCTTGACCAGATCTGAATGGGTTGTTCCTTAAAAGGAATTGCTTGAAGGTTTCCATGTCTTCCGAATCCTTTCTAATGTTTCCTGGATGCATCTCTTTATGTTGTTCTGACCAGGACCCAGTAAACTTACTGGTAAGGCAACGTAGAGCATCAGTGTACATAGCAACAACATGTGCAGTGACTAACCAAATGTTTCTTGAAGAGTCTTTGTGGGTAATATTGATGAGTCCACCTACAGTCTTCCCTGATCTCATCAGTGATTGTTCTATGGTCATATCTGACCAGGTTCCATTCCAGAATCGGGTTTTCTTCCTTCTTATCGCGAATTCTCCATTTTGTATTGGTTCTTCCAAACATTCACATAAATTCTGACAATCTTGAAGATACAACCGGCAATATTTTGCATAGTTGTTGTGACCTGCAGCTGCTAGGAAAGGTAACATTCTCTCTATAGCCAAAAGATGTACCTTCCAGCAACCCGTTCTTTCAGCTCTAATGAAAAGCATTGTAATTTCAACCATGCCCATAAACATTAGCCATAGCTTTGCCGTTCGGTTAGATTCGTGAGATTCTTTTTTCTAATCACTTCTTCATGCAGCTGAATCAGATCTTTATTTCCAGTTATTTCATCCAAGCAGATTTCACCAGCTAATACGGAGCTGTAGAATGTTTTCAAACGTGACCAAATGTTATCACTTTCCACAGGTTCCTCATTAACAGTATATTGATCTTCACAACCACTACCTGGCATAGGAGTTGTTTGGAAATTGCTTTCACTATTCTGATTTCTATCTGACATATTAACCTGATGATGATCATCATCATTGTCAATCATGTCCATACAATCTGATGCTTCATTATCAGTGACCATACGGCAGTCTACATCTACATTCTGAACACCACTGCTCGATTGTTCTGCTAGTTCTTCTGACAAGTCAGTGTCCACAGCATCGCTAACTTCAGGCTCAAACAATAATAGATGAAGTGCTGCATTTGTTAAAAGGCATGCTCTTAGCGTCTTAGTATAAGATTTGCCCTCCATCATTTTAGGTAAGGAGTTTTTGGCATACACTGTACCCCACAACTCTTCAATACCACTGTCCTCCATTAGTTTACACCCTGCACCAAGGAAATACATAAGTAAATGGAATCCTCACAGCCACAAGAACATGTTCTTACATTCATTCTGATTGTCTTGCTTGATTTTGCAAGCACTCAAATACAATGGTTGGTCAAAGGTAAGTGTTCCACAACACATTCCGACTTTCATGGCCTGCTGTTTTACATATACCATAGTACTATAAACAGCTTCATCTGTTGAAGGGTTCAAAGGTACCATAGGGTTGAACACCACATTTGTGCAGCAGTACTCTCCTTTACTTATGTCGGACATGAACCCCTGCCAGGTTGGTGGACTCCGTGAAAGCCTACTCGATAACAGCCACAGGGTATCCATTATTTGACATTTACGTGTGGAAAAGTCTGTAGTGCTAAGAGTTCCTATCTTAACATCAGACATGCATGATTTCAAAGGACGCTTGTAGCATTTGATGATTGAACTGAAGTTCCCATCTTGCATTATATCTGCTGAAGAAGGGTTCTGTCTAACAATTGGTTCTGGTGTACGCTCACATGAAGTCTCAGTTTGACATGCAATTATACCCATTACATGTGTGGTATCATGCCCTGATTTGGTATCTTCATTATAGTCAAAGTTGTCAGCTACCCACTGACAGAAACCGCCCCCTTTGCTGACTTCAACTAGACCGGATATTAATGAATCCACTCGCTTTCCAACAGATGCACTCTTTTCAAACTGCAGAATCTGAGTATACGATATACATAGACCTAAGGATGACAGAACATCAATGAGCACCCTTGATTGTGTTGTCGGCTTGATAAAGAGGCCAACTGATAACATAAGAGGTGATATGTATGATTGTTGGCCTGTTGCCTGCACCAGGATGTGGCACAATGAAGTTATCAGAAGTTGCTTCTTCATGTTGGCTGATTCACTTCTTGATTCTGAGAAAAGGTTAGCAACAAGGGTGTGGAGTGAGTCTGGAATGGACTTTTCTAATTCACTCAATTCAAATTCTGATGGACTTGGATAAGTGTCATTATCATGTTCTATATTCAAGATATCTTCTCTAATTTTTGCACCTATCAGTTTTGTCTGTTTTAGGGTTTCTTCACTGTCTCCTAGGTTGTCTGCATCAATATATGACTGATGTAAAATGTTATCTGCAGCAGCTCTGAATGTAAGTATGTTAATTTTCCCTTCATTGTGTGCAACCAAACTGCTTCACAAGGCGACGTTTCAGATGCTTCTCTGTGTATGGCGGAACACCTTCTGGCAAGTATGTTGCGAGCTGATCTCTCAGATCCTGAAGGGAGAATTGACCCTGCATTTGATCTGTTTGTTGTAACCAGTAACACAACTTGTTGAAAGCACAATCATTAATTGTGTCATGGTTTCTAGAATTGCCACATGTTATGTCAACACAATGCTCGCACCCTGGAACACCTTTTCCTAGCATAAATAATGTCATACAAGTTCGGTGATAATGAGCCTCTACTGCACGGAGATGTATTCATGCATTTACATTTACTGCTAGATTGTCGTGGCTATTGTCACATTTTTTCATTAGTGACTCTTGGATGAGACTTCTTTCTTCTTTGCTTGATACAATCTCCACACTAGATATCTGAGATGCTCGGTCTGGATGGCGCTTGACATCATCAAAGTCAAGTTCCTTTGTACATATCAAGCAATGTGTTGGATAATCAAAAGGCTTGCTTTTCGTTTTCAAACGTAGTGTAACACCAGAACAATCTGGATCACTGGAAGTTCTCTTTGGTTGTTTTCCTTTTGAATAATTTTTATAGCAATTTTCATGAACATAGTTCTTCTCAGTGGAAGATGTTTTCAAATGTATGTCATTACCTCGTTTCAATGAAACTTCATTTAGGGTTTGTGTCCCTTTAGCACCAAGTTCTTTGCCATTGACATGTATCTGTACATCTACATCGCAAATGATACAGGGCGTGTTCAGCCCGGCCATCGCTGTTTAGCCCGCACAAGCTTCACATTCAAATTAGCAAGCCAAAACGGGTGAATAGAAAATAACACACAGGCTATAAGATCAACAATGCGAGAATGAAAAGAAATCAAAGGTCATACAGTGTAAATCGTGAAATTGGAGAAAGTACGAGCTTGAAAAAGGAACAAGTGCAATCTGTGCTTGATCCGAGCAAAATCCGAGTTTTACTTCGTCTCGCAACGAGACAGCACGGACAATAATACCGAAATATATCAAACATGCAATATAAACACGAGGGAAAGGAAAGGGATATTAAATCAGGCGCAACCTGGGGTTCATATGGCATATATTCAACTTTTACTATGTCTAACAAGCAGACGACAAACAAATTCAACCGTATAAAATATGTGGTTTATATAATTTACTTAAATTGCCGATTTCTAAAATTACCCCGGAACCCATATTTCTCAAACGATATGTATTTAACAGTATGCTAAAAATGGTGTAGAAAGTTATCCACTGTGACCTTGGCATCTGACCGTTTGACTCCAAATTTTGGAGACATGAATATGACTATGTGGACAACAATCACGCAATGATTCATCGAGGTATTCCCAGTGAGACGTGAGTAAGCAAATTTTGAAAAATGCTGCCAAAAAGAGATTTTAGGTCGCTGTGACCTTGACCTTTGACCTTTTCACGAAAAGTTTGGCACATATGTTCGGAACCTAACTGCTAACCTCCCACCCAAATTTGGTTAAGATATTACCAGTAGAACCAGGGTTATTAAAAGAATAGCTTATGAGCCAACAAAAATCTGTTTTTAGAGGTCACCACTTTGACCCTGAAATAACCTACTTTCCCCATGTGAGAATCGTGGGTAATTTTTTCTGCAGACACTATGGCATATATAGGCAACTTTGAAACATAAATTTGCTTGTTACTTAAAATGTCCGGGTTCGACCAAAATCATATCAATTCTTACTGGACTATTTACTGAACTACTCAATCTCCTTTGAAAAACTACTCTATGGTTTACTTTGAAAGATTGAACTTTGTGTAAGGTTTGAGTTTCCTTTGATCCGGGTTTATCACGGACATCATCAGGGCCGTATTTAGATATGTGGGGGCATTAGGGCACAGAATGAAGGGGTGGGGATCTGGGGGTCCTCCCCCCATACATTTTTTTACATCTAGGTGCTCTGAGACGGCCAGAGAGTCTAAACTCTGTTCATACACATAGAAAAAAGTAGTATTCAGCTCCCTTAATTTTAGGCGAGTGGGTGGCTGGGCGGACGCTCAGACAGCCGGACGGCTGGCTGGCTGGGCAGATGGACAGACGGATGGATGGACTGATCCATCCATCCATCCATCCGTCCGTCCATCCATCCATCAGCAGCAGTAGCAGCAGTAGCAGCAGCAACAGCAGCAGCAACAGCAGCAGCAGCAGCAGCAGTAGTAGTAGTAGTAGTAGTAGTAGTAGTAGTAGTAGTAGTAGTAGTAGTAGTAGTAGTAGTAGTAGTAGCAGCAGCAGCAGTACGTAGTAGTAGTAGTAGTAGCGGCGGCAGCAGTACGTAGTAGTAGTAGTAGCGGCGGCAGCAGCGGCTGCTGTTGATCACGAATATAACGCGCAGGCCCTATTTGATTTTATTACAGCTGACAATCATGGACTGGGGAAAGGCCCCTGACCTATTTGAAATAGACTCTCCCGGTGACGCGTTATGACGTAATGTCGTCCGGAAATTTTGAAGCTATTTGTTCGCCAGACCTTCTTTCTTTACCAGCAAAGTTTGTGTTCGGTAATAAGTTCTATTAACCTTGTATCAAGTAATTATTGATTGTGTTACTCGAGTTCAAGTTCAAGTTTATTTACAACCCATGTCATATCGTGACGAAGTAGCTGAAGGGGTATTATACAATCTATTAAATTAGTACACGTTTTATCATATTTATGCAGATGCAGATTCCTGATCTACTGTTTTCGCGTAAATTAGTGATAATTTCAGTCAAATTTTTCTAAGCGACAGATTGTTTGAGCATGAATTTACAAACTCTGATTAGATAATAATAAGTACAATAATGAAAGAATCCAGTTTATAGGTCAATCAGATGAGGTCATGATCAACTACGTCACGTATAGGTGGACGTCACAATCCAGTCTCACAACCCACAATCATAATTGACAGTCTTTAAGCTGGAATAGTCTGCCAATTTGTACGAAGTGTAGTCAATCCTACAATAATTAAACTATTTAATAAACATGCGGTTGAATATTTTGAAACTAATATGACTGGGCGCTATGCTAGTTTCTAGAAATTGAGATTCAGAGAGTGCATGGATCGATTGATCCCAACACAGGCAAAGCGTGAGTGAATCTGAGCTTGAGATGGGCGGGGTATAGCTAAAACTGGATTCCTCCATTCTGCTACCATGTATATGTATTCCGTCAAACCATCCTGTCTTGCCATTGCACTATTCCTTCAACTGAGTTGAAGAACTGTCAGAAGTTGTCATGTATGACGAAGGCTTCTCGACCAGCGCAATTTCCTCCAATGTATTTTAATTGATACATGATACCCTCTGCTTCTCTTGCCTCATCAAGCCACAGCTGGTTATCCCTTGGTTACAGGAGTAAGTTGTACAAAAGGCAAGCCGCCTTCACCGAATTTAAAAAGCCTTTTTCAACAACCATCATTGGCCGGCAATGTCGATATTCTATGTGCGTCTTTCCAAAGGCCGATTTCGTTCTCGATTAAATAGCATTTAAGTGAGCATGCTGCATCTGCTACTGTGACAAAGGGAATTCTACCCGACTCTGCTGAATCGGGTAAGAGAAGCAAGAACAACCTTCTTCTTGTCCGATAAGATGTGTTCTGCCAAATCAAATATCATATTCATTTGTTAACTCCTTCACTGTCGTGAACATTTGATCTTAATAATTGAAGTGTGCATTTTATAAGATAGTTGTATGATAGTAGAGCTTTAAAACGATGCAGTATGTAGTATCGATTTATAACACATGTGTTATTTTCAAACCAACATGATACAGGCATAAGGTGGCTTGATATTGTCCCAGGGCTTAAGATATGTTTGCAAACCGTCCATTCTTTGAGAGTATTTAGTGACATTTATGATGGGTTTTCATTTCAATTGCTCCAATTAGAAGGTCAATGGGAAAACAGAGCTTCAAAGCAGACATTATATAATAAGAAATGACTTGCACCTGAAGCCAATGCAATTTGTGTAATTATATACTCGTGCCATTACACGCATTGATACACTAAATTATGAGGTTATACGTCACGAAATAAATATCGTAATATAGTTTGACATTTCTAAGAACATACGCCGTTTATTAATACACGGTCAAGGTCAGCAGCTTTGTTGGTGTCTAGTTTGGTCATATACGTGCACCTGGCGGACGTAATCGCACGCTAGTGTGACACACGCATCCGGTTTGGAGGTGTTCACGAAAAGGGCGTAGCTTACGCCCATCCATAAAATCGGGCGTAGCATATGCCATCCAACTATAAGGCGGAAGTCATTGTTTACAGCGTGGTTGACGTGGTCTCGAATTTTAGTCGAATATCGGATATTACGAATTTTATAAATTGAATTTGCATTTAGCTGACTTTTTATAAATATTAAGTGTTGTTTAATGTGAAGCCATAGCAGCCGTTTTTTAAAACTATTTGAGCTGATTACTTTTCCTATTTCTGTATTCAAATTACCCACGGTGCGCTAAATGTGAAGCTGAAACAATATGGTAAATAAATACGGTAGATCGATACGTCATTGCCTGGCAACAAGCGCGCGTGAACAGCCTGAATGACGCGCCACGCTCAAGTCAAGTTTTCCCAAAAAGGCTTCTTCAGAATGCTAAAGAAAAGTTGTAAGAATATAAAAATTACATGTTTTCGTAGCACTTAGGTTTTGTAATGACAAGCATTTTACTAATGAATGGTTATATGCTAGGTTAGTCAGACTCGATAAAACGTCCGAATGAATACTATTTATTTATTTATTTATTTATTTATATGTCAGTATTAAGCGTATCGTAGAGTATCCAGTTTCGGTGAGTCTAGTTTCGGTGAGCTTTCGTTACGCATGCGCTGTGTAACAACACAAGTTCTCGTGACGTCATTATTTTGTAATCAACCAGTACGGTAATTATCCGTAACGCTTACTGCGTTTCCCCTCAAAATTCACATTACAATGTTGAGTCGGCACTAAATCAACTTTAGCATGTAAAAAATCGCCGATTTTCTTATTACTTTTTATCATAGTCCTTTAAAGCATTGTATTTTTACGGAAGCGTATTAGGGCCACCATAATATATATATTTGCTCATACGTATCTCGAGATCTCGACTTAGTATCTCGAGATCTCGACTTAGTATCTCGAGATCTCGACTTAGTATCTCGAGATCTCGACTTACTATCTCGAGATCTCGACTTAGTATCTCGAGATCTCGACTTACTATCTCGAGATCTCGACTTATTATCTCGAGATCTCGACTTACTATCTCGAGATCTCGACTTACTATCTCGAGATCTCGACTTACTATCTCGAGATCTCGACTTAGTATTCCGAGTGGCGGGAAGGGTGAACAGCCATTTTGAGATGTCGATGCAACTTGAGTTTGACAGCCGTTTAAACCATCTTCAGGTAAGTAGTCAACAGTCCAGTTTGTTGTATTTGTAATATAGGTAATGCCCTAGTATGTGTCAATTCCAGTGCCTGAAAGATCATTGCTTTGACCTTTATGTGCGGGCATGTGTGAGTGTGTGCCTGTATATCATGTCAAGCAAAGTCCATCTGGCGGCCACCCCAACAGTAAAACCAGCTTTCCTTGTAGTCTATTCACCTACCGTCCGATTACATTGATGGCACTACTTAAATACTTCAGCATACATTACACCGCAAATAGACGGTCGTACTGGACTCTTATATACCGGTAGTATCATATATTTAACAGTACACAGTTATCAGAACGTATTTTACCGTGTGGGGTGGGGGTGGGCGGGGGCAAACCTAGGGGGCGCTACGGGTATACACGATGTGACGAGAATAAACATGGGGACACTATCTTGCCCAAACCCCCACCCTGTGTTCCTACGCCTATAACATATATTAATTTTTGCAAGTCTATGTTAAAATTCTTTTTTTGAAAACATGCCCTAGCCCCAGATTTAGTGTCAGTTCAGCCAAGCGTGAAAAGTAGGTCAGAGTGACCTGCTTTTAACACGGGCCACATCCAGACTCGAAGTTGCATTTATATGCAAGATTTGGTTTCTTAGATGTTCAAAGATATGGCTTCGGACAAGCACGCGCGTACGTACGTATATCGCAGTCTTGAAATCCTCTTTCACTGTCCGTTCCTTCCCTCAGTGTTAAAATTTTAGCCAAATCGGATTGACATTTTTCTTAGATACAGATCCGGCCGGACAGGCAGCCCCACAGGCAGCAGACCGGCTGCCGCATGTGTCCATGCGTGTGTACACACACCCGCACGAACGCACGCACACAACCCCTACCCTCTACGTGACGACGGTATAGGGACGTCATTTCAGAGCTCTGCTTGTCAGCGATATATGTAATCTGAATACATCTTTACGCTAATAAAGTCGATAGAGTGTGGTTAGTGGCGGGTGACGCGTGGAATGTAGGTCACACTGGTGTGCGTTTTAGTTACCCAACTTAGTGAGGACACTTAGCGCCAAAATATCGGATGTGGGCACGACTGACAACAGTACTAATTTGCTGGAAAGGTAATCCAATAGCGATTAATAAAAATAATGCTCTAAAATTTAATGGTGGGAAGGCGTCTGTCTGGCGGATAACTTACGTCACAAGAATTCAACAGAAACCACAACGGCCAGGCGTGAGTCTAGACTATGGAAGGCCATCACCGCCAAAAATACAAAACGCAAATGGAACAGGCTAATTCCAAATGGACCAGAAAGAAATACCAAACAATCCAGGCAACGCCGTCAAACAGAACAGACTAATGCCAAACAGAACAGACTAATGTGTCAAACAGAACAGGCTATTGTCAAACAGAACAGACTATTGTTAAACAGAACAGGCTATTATCAAACAGAACAGACTTATGTGTCAAACAGAAGAGACTAATATCAAACAGAACAGGCTATTGGCAAACAGAATAGATTATTGTCAAACAGAACAGACAACTACGACCAACAGAACAGACAACTACGACACACAGAACAGACATCAATGACAAACGGAACAGACAACTACGACAAACAGAACAGACATCAATGACAAACAGAACAGACATCAATGACAAACAGAACAGACAACTACGATAAACAGAAAAGACAACTACGACAAACACAACAGACAACTACGACAAACAGATCTGACAACTACGACAAACAGAACAGACATCAATGATAAACAGAACAGACAACTACGACAAACAGAACGGACAATAATGAAAAACAGAACAGACATCAATGGCAAACAGAACAGACATCAATGACAAACAGAACAGGCAACTACGCCAAATGAACTAGCCTAAAGTCGAAGAAGCTATTTAGTCAAACAAACAGAGGGCGCCACTCGTCTATATCCAAGAGAAGATAACTCTTCAGTCTCACTTGGTACCCCATAGAGGTATTGACTAGAGAAAGCGCTCCCTATACTCCACTATTACACTCGACGTCTAGACCTCAGCCAGCCCGGTTTTGCTGTTAGTATGGCAAAAGAGCGACTAGCGGCTCTATGTATACAAACAAACCCTTGTTGTGTAAAAACCACTCGAGATTTTAAAATAAAATTTGGAACATATGTAGAAGGGTGCATGTTTTAAATAATCACCGATTTTCAGACATATCGGTTAAGTATTTCAACCAAATCCCTTTCAAAATAGTCAGTTAATATCCATTACTGTTGTTGCTATATGCCGTGTATAAAACCACTGTTGTGTCAAACTACTTGAGATTTTAAAATAAAATTTGGAACATATATAGAAGGGTCTTTTTTTTAAATAATCCCCGATTTTCAGGCATCTTAACAGTAATTTTGTCAAATAGACCCCTCATTTCAACGAAATTCCTTTCAAAATAGTCAGCAATATTCATTGCTGTTGCTGCTCTATACCGTGTCTAAGTAGTCAACAAACAAACCACTGTTGAGTAAAAACTAATTACGAGTTTAAAAAATTAAAATTGGAACATAATTTAAATTATTTAGATGGACGTATGTTTTAAATAATCCCCGATTGTCAGTGATATTTGTACCTGAATCAGCGAAATCATTTTCAAAATGGTTAACAATCTTCGTATTTACCGTACCTCCCATTATATAGGCATATTATCAACATAAGTAAACATGAGTTAAATGGTAGAGAGAAATCAGCTCACTTTAAAACTGAGATTGGACACTTTAGATGTCTGAGAGAGTCAAAGCTTTAAAAAATATTCTACCCGTTCTATATTTAGCCACCTTGAAATGTTAACGAGTATTATAACGTTTGCTAAAAAGTAACTTTTGGTCAAATTGTTTTCAAAATGACTTCTGATATGTTTTAATATAATCGGCGGAACAGTCACCCTCAACAATTGTGATAAATATATTAGGCCCTATTCCTATTGTGGCCACGCCCCTTACCATGTCCATTCAATCCACCACCACCAACCCCCTCCAAAAAGCAACAATCATGGGCAAATGTGAGAAATGGCTGCCCGGTCTTCTGCGTCCAGGCTAAGCTGATCAGTAAAATTCTCAAGCTTTCAGGGGGTCTTGGAAGGGAATAATGAGTATTCATGAATAAAGCTATGATTAAAGACAGCATGATTGAGGACTGGATACATCATCATACTTGCCAAACCAAGATATTATGCATTCTCTTGATATAGGTATTAACATGTGTCCAAATTTGATTGCAATAGGGTGAAGAAATCCTGAGGTAAAGACAGACGCAAAGTAGTTAATTTACAGAAAAATTAACGGAAAACCTAACTTGAAAAACTTGAATATTGCTCAAGGTCACGATGACATTGACCCTGTGACCTCACTTTCATTGCACTACCTTTGGGTAACCATGTGTCCAAATTTGGTTTCAATAAGGTAACCATGTGTTCGAATTTAGTTTCAATAAGATTAACTGATATAAGACAATATATGCAGAGCCTAAACCATTACCAAGAACTTAACCACAGACAAACATACAGATTAACCAAGGCACTCACTGTATTTGTGAAAATTCTAATTTCCCCAATAACTATGGAACGTTTTGTTTTCATCATTTTAATTTCAAAATATTTAGCATAATAAAGTGGTAAAATAGTGCTTAATCTTGGTATGCATGGCTGCTATGGGTAAATATATCTTAGGAACAGACAAATAGATCAGAAAAATTATTAAAAATAATAACCTGATAAACGAGAGAAATCAGATTGCAGACCCTCGCCCTCCCATTTTTTGTCACATAAAGGTTTCAGATTTTCCAGATTTTTTGGGATTTTTTATTTTTTCAGACCATGCCAAAAGTTGTAGAATCCTAAGTGTTAAACTGTAAATCAAATTGAACCAGCAGTTTACAAGATATCCATAGATTTCGATTTTGATCCGACCTGGACCCATTTTTTACTCGGCTCCACATGCCTGGAAATCCTCATGCACGGCAAGTTCCTTCGCTGTGTTAATGAGCATGCCTTGAATGCAAAACTGACCCATTTCAAAATTTGCAAAAACCAATTTTATTCACTATCAATTCGTGTCATAATTAGTAACCACAAAACAGAGATTTCATTGAGCGTTCAGTCAAATCATAACAAACATACAGCACGTCATTTGATCACAGATTAACTGCGTTAATAACATGTGTATCCAGCATTTCGCTGTAACACATTACGACACCGAGCTCTCATAGTGTTGATGAGTCGAGTGACACGATGTTGCGGGATAGGCACCCACTCCTCTTGTAACACATGATGCATGCCACCAAGCAGTGCCATCGCTCACTCTACTGTAAACAGCTCGCTTCAACTGATCTCACAAATGCTCTATGGAATTGAGATCTGGAGAGTTAGTTCACAAAATTCTCTCAATTCCATGGGTAGTCAAAAACTCATTAACGTCTCTTCCCCGGTGTTGACGTGCATTGTCATCAATGAAGAGAATTGATTATGACACTGGATTGTGACGTCAAGCTATATGTGACATAGTTGATTATGACGTCAGGCTATTGATCCATAAACTGAATTCCTCCATTTCGATAGGTCTGTTCCCCAGAGTAGTCCAAACAGCCTATGAAGAGTTTCAAAGCGATCCGATAAACAGTAACCAGAGTTATCATCCAGAAACCACTCTGCCCCCCCCCCCCCCCACCCTCCCCGCCCGGACGGCGCCATCACAAAATACTTGGCGGTGTATAAAAATGATACTTAATCTTGGTGTAAAATGGGTAAATATATCTTAGTAACAAACAAATCAGATAAATTAATCTGGATTTATTAGAAATAATAACATGATAAATTAGATACATATTTACAAAAACACACAGTAGCTTCATTGTGAAATAGAGATACTGACATACTACAGGATAATGATAACAAATATTATTTTAACCCTTTAATCGTCATGCCAGACAAAAATCGGTCTCCACAGTGGTCTGGAGGAATGTTGATTTGAAGGACAAGAAACAAATATATTTGAAATTTTATCACTGGAATGACTGGATCGATTACAAGGCCAGTCGTTCCCATGGTAAAAGTAAAAAAACAGCCAACGAATAGGCAATCACTACTTAAGCAAAACTTTAATAAAAACTTTTTGGCCAAATCTTTACCATCACAGCATTAACTGCCGTTGTCTATGGCGGCTTCAAGTCAGATTGATTTGTTTTGAAATTGAATTATGAAGCATAGATCTTTATCATCATTGTCACTCTATTGTTATATCATCATATCATTATAATCATACCATTTGTACAATTACAATCAGAGGTTGCCCACTCGATTTTCTCACCATGCACACAGTTTTCTGATTATCAGGATGTTATGAGATTTTCTGTATTTTTTCGGATTATGCCGAAAGTTGTCGAATCCTAGTGTATGGTCACATGCTTTCTTGTGTTGAAACGTGGGCCATACTGGACCAGTAGTTTCTGAGATATTCATAGATCCATAATTAGATCAGATTCGTTCCAGATTCTTTTAACCGGATCACGGCCGAATTCTGGAAATCATCGTGTACGGAAGTTTTTTTAGATACAGACGTGTGCGGACAAAAGTACCCTCTTCCCCTTACAGGGAAATGGTAACAAATTCAATTTATTTACAAATCCAGGTCACATTTTACACAAATGTACAATATTTACAAATAACTATGTACATATATATTATTACAAATATTATTATCATCATTATTACAATCACTAGTACCGTCACCAGCACTGGCTACCTTGATTATTATTATTATCATTTTGATTATTATCGTCATCATCATCAGTATTACCATCATATCACTGTCAACATTATGGCATTATAAAAATATGTTATTATGATTATTATAACTTTAACATTATACAACTTATTTCATTTTAACACCAATATTATTCTTATTACAAACATATTATCTTTATATCATTGTCATTTTGTAGAATTGAGCCATCATAGATGTAGCAATGTAATATAAATAATTGCATTATCAATTATATCATTCTGTCGCTATATCATTATCATTGCGGGTGTCCTTAATTTGGCAATAATTTCAGCACTATTGTGGAATAATCTACAAGTATTATACAGACATTATACAAAGTAAATTTAATTAACGGTAAGATAGATCTATACAGAACTGAAAGATAGTTTTTGGGCATTTATATTAGCACAAAACTAAGGCGTCAAGTCCAAAACAGTTTCAAAATATTCCGCAGCTTATCTGCATGATTTGAAAATGAATCACCCCAGCTTGAAAGTGATAATTACTCCACAATCAAGTTGATTTATTTTCACATTGGGAGATATATTACAGATATAACAGAAAGCTGTTGCTATCGAGAACAGCAACATATTTTAGCATAACCAATTCAAAAAGCAAAACAGTTTCACATGTGGAAGATTTATAAGATCTAAGAGCAATGAAAGCTAATAATCATTTTGACCATTAAATGGTCAAAAAAGCAAATTTTGCTGAATCAGTGTCCATTCGCCGGACAAGACTATTTTTGAAAATGTAGAACTGGAATGACTGATTCTGTTACCCAGCCAGTCCTCCGAGTGGCAAATTAAAAAAAATGGCCTCTTGACCTGCGAATGGACACAAAAATTGTCCAAGACCACTGCAGAGCTTGCCGGTGGCTCAGTTGACCACTAAATGGCCAAAGGTGATCGTACATCATTATCATGCCATATTACTGAACTTGAAACAGAATTGATTTAGTCAATTTGCTTCTGACATTACGACCTTTGATACCTTCCGTTCATAGCCGGCCAACATAAAAGTGCTTCACTATAGTGTATTCCTTTATGATTAATTTAATTAGCGACATTACATTACTTTCAGGAAACTCAGAATCATATATATGCTCACTAACGGAGGGAAATAACTGTCCCAATGGAAGACATGACAATACCTTGCATTGTACTTGTAGTAACAGATTTCCTGAGCTATCCGCCCTACCATTGACAATGAACCCTCTTATATGCAATTTTCAGTTATGTTGGAAATTTTAACAACGTCCGGTGACGGCAATGTTAATCCACCATTGTTTTTTAAACCAAAAATTCAGAAAAGTTAACTGCATCGGCTGCAGCTGTTAAGGCTGCTGAACATGTGCTACAAGTAAGGCTCGTCAACAATTTTCAAACAATAAATCCTGCAATATACACAACAATATTCTGTGCATATACAGACAGACTGCAACACTGTAAAACTATAACAAGCTGGGAATAATCATGCTCATTTGATACAACATCTACATCAGCTGTGTTGTCATTACCTGGAGGCAAAACTTCAAACCAACGACTTAAAGAACACTTTGTGTGTGTCATTGTACGTTTCTAATTCTGCTTGCTGCTGGAGAGGTGTACCAACTATTATTACCCCTGAGTAATGTCACATGACCAAATGCTGTTATTTAATTGGTTAAGATCAGGGATGGATGATCTTGTATTTCCCTCACGCGAGGGCAATACCACACGGTATCCCCCGCGCGAAAAACGTGTTTTAGTTTTACTGCGCAGTTAACCATAAAGCTCTTTATAATAATATGCATGTTGCTAAAATGGCGGATACGTGCCCGCTTCGGAATTGTTGAATTTCAAGATTTCAAGTGACTCAATTTCAAGACAACTATACGTGAACGTTGTTGCATATTTTGAAACTAATTTGACGGGAGCTGTTGTTGCAGCAAGGTTTTATATCCCGCAAAATACTTGTATTCGAATAGCGAATGTATTACTCGACAAATTAATTATAGCCATAAAAACGGCGAGTTAATTATCGATCGCAAACTCTCTCTCTCGAGCGACCACAACCATAGACGGCGTTTTTGGCGTACAGCCAAGGCAAAACGTGTCAATTTTCCTCTTGCAGAACTAGCCTAGAGATGTCTAAATCTTCGACGTCTGAGGGGTAATAAATTCGTTACACCAGTGTTTTGACGCGGGTAAAGGCTGTGTTACCTCACGCGCAAACAATTATATTTATACAGCCTCTACCCCAGTCAAAACACTGGTGTAACTAATAATATACCTATATCATCCTTCGGGGTAAAATTGCTACGTACGCTGATAGGCTGCACGACACTGCTGAGATGATGGGTTGTTGTTCCAACCACGTCTACCGCGTATCAAACTGAAAAACCATCAAGCATAACAGGAAGAGCCATACATGCTGCTACAAACCCAATTATTGGTGTACGATTTCATTCAGTAATCATTGGTACCCCCATTTAGTTGAAGACAATAGAGGTACTGAAGGGAATTGTGGAGAAAGGATACCCAGAACGGACTTTTAGATTCACGTAGGACAGCTTTATACCCTTTAGCATAAGCATTTCTTGAATTTAGCATGTCAAGCAGACGATCAAAGAAAGACCAGATCTTAGCAGTGGGTCCACATTCAATAAACTCGGGCAATTCTAAGACATTCTCCACAAAATCTAAAGCCTTAGATACAGATGAACTTAAAGCTTTCACTGCAAGCTTCACTTACATCTTTTGCTAATACCATTCGATGTGATTCCTTCGCAATCGGTTTGCCAGCCTGGAAACCTTCACTTGTTTGCAGATCATACAATTTCTTAATGTAAGACCGCTGAACTTGCTTACCATCCGTGTTTACTAAAATACCATTATGGGCAAATGAATTTCTGATAAGCTTAATCATGTGGCAAGTATCTAGAAATACAAATACCTTTGTGGTGGGATCGATCGGATTGGCAAAATAGGGCTGGATGGTAGTAATATCTGGTCCCAGCCCTACACCTAGATGATTGGCCATGGATATGTTAACAGTTGATCCATCAAAGGTAAAAGATACAATAGAAGCCCCGCAATCATGAACTTTCAAGATCACCTGTTTGACAAGATTAGCCTTATCAATGGCACACATACCATCAATAAGGAAATATGCTATTGGAAATTTCCAGGAGCTATTTATAGCTACAACCATAAATACAAGCGCCTCTTTGGCCACAGGAACCGAATCTACGACGGCACCAGTAGCAAGATCAAAATAACCAACACAGTTTTACCCATCCCACTCTACCACTTGCTTAAATGTCATTTCATCAAAGATGAGGGCACACGAAAGTGGCACACTTGCAGAACTAGCCTGATGTTTAATTGCATTGAATGCCTCCTCTGTAAAACCTGGTGAACCGTCAACCGTCGAATACCATGTTCTAAGAGTGCTTGGGTGTGGAAGGCACAATCTCAATGCATCACGTACATAGCTGTATGCTTTGGGTGAATAAAAGTTCAACGTTAAGGCAAATGATTTCAGTGTTTCGCTATAGTGACCTTTGTCAGCCAGACGCTGTTTTTTAAACAAATCAAGGCTTACACTGAAAAATAATTTTCTAAAACTACCAATCCATTTTCATTTAGAAGATCTTTCTCTTTAAGTTCTGTGAAAACCTCCTTCATAATATTAATAGTGTGTTTTGCCTCTTAGGTAATGTATTTTGATAGTGCTTTAAGGATTTTTCCTTTTCATCGAGAATGTCGTTATATTTGCGCTTTAACTTACGGGGACTTAAATCATTAAAATAATTATGGTTAATAGAAACATCCTGGTTTCACTTGGTGGATCTTCAGCCTTTGATGTGCTGGAAACATGCAAGAGTTCTCTCACTGCTGGTAATTTTCTCTCATGTAACACCTGAAATATAACAGACAATTCATTCACACAATGCCAATGATGACAATAAGTCTACTTACTTACTCATCATAGCATAATGAGACATCAGTAAAACACAACATTTAAATATGACTGCTTTCCTCACGAGAATGATGTTCATATTGTATGCCTTCTGCAGAAATTCCAGACTTTTTCCATAACTAATTTAGGATTTCATCCCTCAGTATGGCTCATTTATTTGTACAAAATGTATCAATTGAAAAATTGATGTGTACATTGTGGCGTGGCTGTCATTTTCATTTTACATTACAACTAGAGAGGAGAGATGAGAAAGAGACATGAAAGAATGCTTTGTTTTCTGACACCCAGTGGACTTGAACCACTACAGCCAATGCCCCTTGGGAGAGACGAGCTGCGACTATCAAGCACCTAGTAGATGTAATGCACACGCTACAAGATATGAGTCCAGTTCAGTCTTCAGATTACAATCCAGTTGCAGACCAACAGAATATTTTTGAGATTTTACAACTGTAATGACAGGCTCGGTTATCGTCTTGTCGAGCCAGTCATTCCAGTGGTAAAGTTTCAAAAATACTTAAATTGTGTACATAGATATAATGTATTGAAATAAATCTTAACACATGATTTAATTTCAGAAAACTTAATATAATTTTTTTAGTTGTGAAATTTAATTACAGACAATAGTCGCTAATTCAAATTCACGACTAAAAATATTTATCTATATACGGAATGAAATCATCATGATGGCTAAGATTTATTTTGTTCCATTACATCTAGTCACATAATTTGAGCTTCTAAAAGTATACAATTTAATTTTTTTCAACAATTTTATTTCCAAGCATTCTGTTGTGAATATGCACATTACATGTAAATCAGACATTTAAGGCAACAATCCCATACTAACTAACACATACACGTCAAAGCGGAATATAATTTATGCAAAAACTTGGATTTTATATAAATCCTGTCATTCAACGTGTCAGGAAGATTAGTACTTACCTATTAATGCGTAAGACAAAATAAGCTACCTGTGCTTAGTGTTATGTAGAGTTTGATGCGTCCTGACATATTTTGTTGAAATCAATCAGGTCATCCCTGAGAAGACATTTAAAGTTTCCAATTGTTTTCCTATTGGAGTTTTGGCGGGAAAGAATTCAAGATGGCCACCAAAACGGTAGTCATGTTAGCCCTTAAATTACATTTCCAAGATTCTGGCCTGATCAGTTCAGCGCTTTTGTAGAAATAATTTTTGCGAAAACTCAGCTATCCATGATGGCCACCAAGCAATCCAACTAATCAGCTTCTTTTGAATAAACTCGCTTCAACTCTTTCCGTAGATCAAGTTTTTTGAATGTTTTTTTAATGTTGAATATGATAGGAAAATGGAATGTTTTTTAAAACAGTGCTGCTACATAGCAGAAACAGTTTTCAGCAGCACTGTCCTAAAATTCACAATTTATCCAGTTATAATATAAAAGCAAACTGAATAATCTTAGAGTAGAATTGCTCAAGTTCAAGCATGGCTTGTAGTCACTAGGGCTTGTAGAATTTACTGATCACTATACCTGCTCAGCACCTAGTAACTTATCAAAGTTAATGTTAAGCCTCAAAGACAGCTGAAAATCATGAAAGCCTGAAAAAGGGTTAACATGTGTTCCTTGGAATTAAATGTCATGTCTGTCCTTACAGTCTATAAACACCCCAGCTCCCATCAAATTCATTTGTTATAATAAATAGAGGACTTATTCTGGTTGCAATAGGCCATGTTGATGACACTAAAATAAGCATATATATAAAAGATGCTCGAATGCTAATATCCGTATCGAGTTCAGCAAGCATTTGACCATTAAATTAATCATCTCCTTAAAGATAACATTAAGTTTTGTAGCGAGTGCACACACAGAACTCAAGGTAAGGATCAGTGTTTCTCATGGCATCTAAATTGTTTAGGTTTCAAAGACCACATCCGTAATTTAGGGGTCTTAAACCGCAATCTGGATTTCCCGTGCTTTCTCATTCATGCTAAAATTGCCATAAATGGGATGGACTAGCATCATAGGCAACCATATATGCAAATTTACTATCATTAAATTGTCAATATTGTCATAGAAAACGTCCATATGCAGACCAAGAGAGTAATCATTATTTTTTGAAAATTTATAAATGGAATGTCTGGTTAGATGTTATCGAGCCAACCACTTCTGTGTGGCAAACTTCAAAGCATACAGATGTGAAATGCTGGCTGCAAATCTGTTGGTATTTCAATGGTCTCCAATTCTCTTCTCATCTGTGTCAGCCATCTTTTGAGCAGTTTTGTTGGTCGTCTCAAGAGCCCTCCCTAGGTAAATGGACCCTGAAAATTGGTTGGTAGATTAGATTATATATCAGACAAATTGAATACAAGAATTTAACCACTGCCGTGACTTTTCACGGCCATGTTGGCATTGTTCCCCTGCCCACACCCCACTCCCACACCCCACCCCCATACCCCACCCCACCAACTGTATCATGGAGGTTTCTGGCAAAATTGTTTTATAGCTGTTTGGTGTTGTTTCGGCGGGGACGCCCCACTAGTCCAACAGCCTGGTAGTCCGACAACACAATAGTCCGACAATTTTACACACTAGTTCGACAGTCCAATAGTTCGACAAATTTACTCACTAGTCCAATAGCTCACTAGTCCGACATCCCAATAGTCCGATAATTATACCCGGTAGTCAGACAGCCCAACAGTCCGACAAACAGAAAATTTACAAATCCAGTAGTCCGACAACCCAGTAGTCCGATAATAGTAATTTTATCAGACGGTGCAATTGTCTTAAAACCGTGCAGATGTTGAAGTAGGATAAGAATGGCACGTCGTCATCGGAAATACCTAAATGTTTTATATTATAGACCTATATATTACTGCAGCCTTTATCAAACAAAGCAGTCTTGGACACTATACAAATGAGTGAAGGGCATGCAAACAACAATAACAGCAATAGATCCAGCATTTGATCCGATCATGATCTGTTTGGATAAATGGATGGATAGATGGATGGAGGGTTTGGGTTGGAGCAAGGGCGGACTACAGCTTACAACAAGAGCAATCGGAGATTTCAGACCCTCGCCCCCTCCCTTCACCACGCCCCCCCCCCAAATTTTTTGCTTAGATTGTAAGAAATGTTTTTGAATTATCCAGATTTCTCTTAGATTTCTCTGATTTTTACAGAACACGCCAAAAGTTGTGGAATCCTAGTGTATGGTCTCACACTTTGTTGCGTTAAAATTTGAGCAAAATCGTATCAGTAATTTTCAAGATATGTATCTATCCAGAATTTGATCTGATATGGCTCCGGGCTTTTTATCCGGATCACGGCCAAAGTCTGGGAATCCTGCTGCACGGCAATGTCCTTCCTCGTGTTAAAGATGAGCCGAACCGGACCAGCAGCTTTTTATACAGATACGGACTGACACACACACACACACACGCACGCACGCACGCACGCACGCACGCACGCACGCACGCACGCACGCACGCACGCACGCACGCGCGTGCCAAGGAGTGGTGTGGTTATCATGCTTGGGCAGAAATAGAGACAACTAATATTTTGTGTGGATCGTTTCAAACAATTAAAGATGCAGGTGTCAGATGGTCGGTTATGGAGAAATAAATATAAAGATTATTTTAAGATTTCGAAAACGGGAAACAACATCCTAAATTGAATAATTTTCCGCCATTATCATTGCACCCTCCCAATTATAACATAAACAAGAGGCCCAAGGGGCCTGTGTTGCTCACCTGGAGCACTGTGCATTTTTGTTAAAATTGTTGGTGGGTGGTTTAGGAGTAGTCTTTTAAACGAGTTTGTGGACATTTTTGCAAATCCAATATGGCCGCCAAACACGCTACATTTTGATTGGTCCATTCTGCCATGTTTCTGACTAAGCTCCTTCCCTTGAACAAACTTTAATGACACTCAGTGCCTAATCATATCTCCCAAATTTCCGCTCAGTGGTTCTGGACGGCAAAAAATAGGTCATCCAAGATGGCCGCCAATCCATTTGGCTAATCAAGTTCCCTTGAACAAACTTGGTGCAGCTCTTGTCCTAGATGATATCTCATGATTTTGAATTGATCCCCCAAACGATTTTGGAGAAGATCTTTAAAGACATTTCTAAAAATCGACCAAAATCCAAGATGTCACGAAAATACATTTTAAATTTCCCATTGCTTGAGTATGGGAGATTTTGGCGGGTAAATGATCCAAGATGGTCGCTAAACCGTTTATCCGACAGTCTCGAAAATGGCAATTTTGAAATCACAATACGCACAAACATAAACAAAACCAATTTCGGCCTCAAAATGAATCAAATAAAAAAAATCCAATATGGCCGCCAAACACGCTATATATTGATAGGCCCATAGGCCAGCTTTTTTGATGGATCAACTTCCCTTGAACAAATTTTAATGGCCCTTAGTCCCTAATCATATATCACAAATTTCCGGGGAAGTTCTGGGGAAGAAATTGTTTTTGCGAAAACGAGGGCATCCAAGATGGCCGCTGAACCATTTGGTCAATCAAGTTCCGTTGAACAAACTTGAGTGAGCTCTTGCCCTAGATCATATTACATGATGTTTGAATTGATCCCTCTAACGGTTTTGAAGAAGATTTTTAAAGACATTTCTAAAAATCGGCCGAAATCCAAGATGGCCACCGGCCAAATTGACCAATTGGCTTCGTTTGAACAAAATGAAATTTCTATGCCAAAGGGATGCTTCCTGCCAAATATAATTCAAATCGTTTTAAATTTCCCATTGCTTTAGTATGGGAGCTTTTGGCGGGAAAATTATCTAAGATGGCTGCCAAACCGTTTATCCAACAGTTTCGAAAATTACAAATTTGATATCAGAATACCCAAAAACCTATATAAACCTAATTTCGGCCTCAAAATTCATCAAATAAAAAAATCCAATATGGCTGCCAAACACACTATCTTCTGATTGGTCGACCGCGGCCATGTTTTCTGACGAATCAAATTCTCTTGAACAAACGTTAATGGCCCTTAGTCGCTAATTATATATCACAGATTTCGGCCTGATCGCTTCAGCGGTTCTGGGGAAGAAGTCGTTTTTGCGAAAACTATGTTATCCAAAATGGCCGCTGAACCATCTGGTCAATCAAGTTCGGTTTTGGAGAAGATGTTTAAAGACATTTCTAAAAATTGGCCGAAATCCAAGATGGCCCATCGTTTCTTGAGAAGTCGTTTAAAGGAAAAGTTGATGGACAGACGATGGACACACGACGGACGTTCGACACGACATTAGCTCACTTGGCTTTTCAGGCCAGGCGAGCTAAAAATCGTCATCATCATCATCGTCATCGTCATCATTATCATTATCATCACTACCAGCGCCAGGACTGCCACCACCACCACCATCCTCCTCCTCCTCTTCTTCCACCTCTCCATCATCATCATCCACAGCACCATCATTATCATCATCATCATCTCGCCATCATTTCCGCCACTACCACCACCACTACCACCACAATCACAATTACCCGCACTACTACCGCGAACAATACAACCACCACCACCGCCACCACCGCCGCCATCACCACCGCCACCACCACAACCACCACGGCCGCCGCCACCACCACCACCACCAATAACAACAACAACAACAACAACAACAACAACCGCCACCACCACCAACACACACAGTCACCACCACCAAGAGAATCACCGCTAACACCGTCAGCGTCACCGCCAGCAGAAGTAGCAGCAGCAGCAACAGCAAGTAGTAGTAGTTGTAGTAGTGGTAGTGGTAGTAGTAGTAGTAGTAGTAGTAGTAGTAGTAGTAGTAGTAGTAGTAGTAGTAGTAGTAGTAGTAGTCATCGGACAATTTTTAATTGCGATTCCGCAGCAGGTATACATCTACCTGTCAGTCAGTCTGTATGTCTGTCGGTTGGTCGACCTGTCAAATTTGTGACATTTTACCAAGGCAGCATATGTCGCATCTATACCGCTTTTGCATTTGAAAGCCTGTAACTTGGTAGATACTCATTATATCGGCTATTAACTAGCTTATGGGCATAACTTAAAACATTTCCCAACGTGTTTGTTCCAAACTTTTCTAGGAGCATATTATTAGCTCAGCTGACCTGAAAGATTATGGCATGGCGACCGCCCATCTAACGTTCTTCGTCCATCCGTCGGTAGGCTTTAACATATTAAACGAGAATTTTGATTGATCAATTTTTTTGGTGGTCATGTTTGATTTTCCGACAATTTCCCGGAGCTTTTAAAACGTACCTCCTAAATCGCGAGTTCGTATTGCGGTAGGCTCCATAACAGGAAATCCTTAAAAAATATCGCCTCCTAAAACACTCCACAAATTTTAATCAAATTTTGGCGGAAGGATCTTATTGCGGTAGGATCTACATTAATAATTTTGATTGATTGATGTTTTTTGGATTTTCCCAAGTTTCCAGGAAATCCTTTAAATAAAATAAAATACTACGCCTCCTTTATCTATCCCCTAATTTCAATGAGACTTGTGTGTAACGATCATAGTGTGGTATATTTCAATCAACACCCCTAAAGAGAAATTGGATTGCTCAATTTATTTCGCGACCATCTTGGATTTCCAAATATGTCCAGGAAATTGCTTAAATATTGCTCCTAAAATAGGAGTATAATAGGCACAATATGTACTTTGAAAATTACCGTAGGCAAAATTTTTATTCCAGGCCATAACTGTTGAATTTCTTAGAATTCTAGAGTGTTTTGTAGAACCTGTCTTTTCTAGTTTGAAATGTCGATATAGGCCCCTTGGCCATCTTGTTAGAAGTCATTTATTATTGGCGAAAATTAGAAGTTTTGCCAATATATCGACGGGTCCCATTATGCCGTCTGTCTGTCTGTCTGTCTGTCTGTCTGTCTGTCTGTCTGTTTGTTTGTCAGCGTCTAATCTCGATTAAGTTTATATCTCCAGATCTGTTCACACGAGTGGGACTAAACTTGGACACATGCTTCCTTATATCAGGTGTATGGAGCACAATGAGGTCAAAGTTCAAGGTCATTGTGACTTTGGTATAAAACTCAATTTTTTTATGCTCAAGTTTTTGCTTTAGCTCAACATATTGTCTTATATTTCAGAGTAGGTTCACTCTACTAGAATTTAACTTGGGAACATGGTTACCTATGTCAAGTGGAATGCTATTGAGGTCAGAGGTCACGGACATTGTAATATTTGTATAAAATTCAGACTTTAACAGCTTGGATCTGCTTTTTTTTCTTTTTTTTCTATTTTTGTCTAGGGAATCAGCAACGCATCTGGCCTTTGTTTCAGAATTGGCAAAAGTATTGGAACTAAGCATCGTCATATAGTTACGTCAACCCGCAGGAACATCACAGTCATTCAGACTTTTGAGGTCAAAGTCATTATGATCTTGATACAAAGCTAGATTTGAATTTCGAAAAACACGATGGCAAGATTTTAGCCAATATCCCGTCGGTGTAATACTGATGTCTTGGTTTTTTTAAATCATTTTTCAATACTTGATCCGTCCATCTTCCATAACTTATTTTCTTTGAATATATTAACGAAACTTCATCTCCGTATGTTGACTATGAGATTTGGAAGAAACCTATTATTTCTTTGGTCAGTCCGCCTATGCTTTAGTATAACATAACGTACAATAACATTAGCCCTACATATTTTGTGTGCGGGCGTTAGTGAGTGCGTGCATGCGTGCGTGTGTACGTATACATTTGTCCGTGTGTGCGCATGAACACGCACCATTATTATGCACTGCATTGTATACCTTGTCACTGTAATAGGCCTAGTTCGGATCAGTTGAACCACTTTATCGACTATTAAATTTCTATTATCGGACTGTTGGGCTATCGGACTACTGGGTTTTCGGACTACTAGGCTGTCGGACTACTGAGCTGTCGGACTACTGACGTTAACCCCGTTTAGGCAACAATGCTAATTATAACCAGCAATGTGGTTGCAATGCAACCATGAAGCTGGACTTTACGATTTTGCAATGAACTATAAAGCTTGCAATGAACCACGAATCTTGACTTCAAACATAAAATAAATATAGAAGGCTTATCAATACCCTTATCAACCGGAGGACAAGGGTATGTAATGCTCACATGGGCATTTGAACCATTTGCATTTAGGCTAAATGTTGGTAGACTTGATGGATGATTTTCGAAAAATCAAAGATGCCCACCAAAGAAATTGAACAATCAAAATTCTCGTTTGATACGTTGATAAGATCATTCCACCCAAGTTTCGTTGAAATCGGGCAACTCAATCAATCAATCAAGGAGTTTTCAATGGTTCTTGAAAATTAAAAAAAATCCAAATGCCCACCCAAAAAATCGACCAACCAAGATTATGAATATTTCTTCTAGAGCCTACCGCTATAAAATGCTTCCAGCCAAATTTGGATAGAATCGACTAAGCAGTTATGGAGATGCATTTTTACAATTTCCGGTACATTTTTCAAAAAATAGATTTTCACAAAAAATCCACCTGTTACAATACAGATGTTCTGGAGCCTACCACGATAGGGTATGTCCAGCCAACTATGGTTGAAATCTGTCAAGCTATTAATGATGAATAGCGCTTTAACAATTTCCGGTAAATTTTTCATAAAATCTAAGATTTTCAGCACAAAAATTGAACAATCTAAATTCTGCATACACATTCTGAAGCCCGGTTAATGATGAGTAGCGTTTGTAAACAAAGGTAGACGGACAGACGACGAATGACAGATGGTCGACATGCGTATCAGTGACCATGACTTTTGACCCTTTGCCCCCAACATCATTGTGTGATGCCGTATTATAAGGAGGCAGATGTCCCAGTTTGGGTCCAGTATGAGTAACCAAATATGAGATAGGGACCTATAAATAGAAAAGTTGAGCTAAACGGAAAAATGTTAAAGTTGAAAAAACCCCAAATTTCTCCCAAGATCAGTAACATTGACCTTTAACCTTCTGACATCAAGATCACTGTGTGATGGCGTGTCATTATAAGGAAGCGTGTGCCCAAGTTTGGGTTCAGTATAATTAATCAAACATGATATAAAAAGAAAAGTTGAGCTCGTAAAGTCGAGCTAAAAATTCACAAAATAAAATAATTTTACAGCAAACGGAAGCTCCATATTTCACACCAGAACTGCATTCTCAGTCTCAGTGCATTTGGATTTCATTTCAAAGTTTTTCTGAGGGACGACCCCACCCCTACTAATTCTTTGTCCATGGTCCCCACAAATCTAAATACGGCTTCATTATCTAATATAAAACTTTATTTGTGGGCTAATGTTTTGCTAATTCCGTTTATAAACATGACCCAGATCAGGCACTTATCAACAAAACTAGTACGCACCTCAGCCCCACCCCGCCATACTGCGGATGATCATGTGTACAAACGTTAAAATCCTGTCGTATTATTGTACACCTAAACCTGCGTATATAACGTCCACAATATACATGTAGGCCATAAAAACGGCCGAAAGGAATTTATTAAAACAAGTTCCTTGCTAAATAGCTTTAGGGATCAAAAGATGGTAGGTTCCTGAGGTCATCAAGTACGCTGAATCAAGTACGCTGATGCAACGAATAACAATAATACGGTACTCGCCGCTTGTATTACATTTGTACTTACTCTTCTGAATAATCGGCGTCGGATCGGTATCGACTGGCGCCACTGCCACATGCGTTGCTACGCTGTTGTGCCTTGTAACAGACACAGTTCCAAACCCCATCGCTGGCAATGGGGCGCACCGCTGCAACAGCCAGCCGCCAGGCGGCGTTGGTGCGTTGTGAGGCATCCTCTCTAATGCGGTCATGTTTGACATTACGCGAGTTTGTACTTTTGTTATTCGTATTTTGTCTATTTAAGGAGTTATAGTTCGTATATACGCTGATTGTAGTTGCTTTGTTTAATACCGTATCATTATTGGCAATATATATTTAACAATGACTTTAATAGTGCCCAAACTCGACATTTTCAAACGTCGTTCTACGTTTCCGTGATTTAAAGCATCACCTTCGGACCGAGACATAAATGTCGCCGCTGTCAAGTAATCACTAATCAGACATCGGTGCATTATTTAATCCACTTGTAAATGATGCGATAGTGTAAATTGACAAGCAGGAGCGTCTCCAGGATTAGGTGGCGGGTGGGCAAAGATTTGACAGTGTATCCATCTCTACCAGTATCAGCACTGGGGAGGGAGGCTATGGTAGGCCTATATGCTAGGCAAAGATAAAAAAAAACCTGTTTGAGTTAATTGTATCACAGCAGGCTGTAGTGTCCATACATGTATGCATAGACCACGTTATGTATAACTTTTTATAAGCCCTACCAAATATGTACAATCCAATCCATTACATGCATGCTTTGCTAGAAGTGTATTAAATGTGTTACAAGTTCTGAACTGAGCTATTGAGGGTGAAAGTCCATGGGGAGAATTTAGTAGTGGTACCTTTCATTAATCAAGCAAGAAAGGTCGTTGTGCCCTACTAAATACAACAATAGTTTCTACTCCCCCCACCCCCACCCCGACACCCACACCATCCCTGTGTATGACCAATCTTATTCTCATGGTGGCACATCATGTATTGCAGTAGCAACCATTTACGTCATAGTAGCTATCTATCTAGTCTATGCATAGCCTCACTTCCCTATTGCTTACTTCCCTGTTGCTTGCTGGTAGAGATGGATACTCTCTATCCTTCTATCTATCTACTTTCCTGTCTGTCTGCCTGCCTGCTTGCCTACGTGCTTGCATGCCTTTCAACAGTTTACTGGTCAAGGCAAAAACCAGCCTCTGGAGTGGTCTTGAGAAATGCTCACTTGCAGGACAAGCGAAGAGAACCTTTGGAAATGTACCACTGGAATGCCTTGCTCGATAACCGAAACAGTCATTTCAATGGCACATTTTCAAAAATACTCTTCTCTTGGCCTGAAAATGGACATTCAATAAGCACATGTTTTGATATTAAGGTCTTGACTAAATTTAGCCATTAAAGGCTTAAATAGATGCATCCTATGATCAATATACAATTATATTTAACCTTATAACATACAGAGCTGAAACATTGGAATACTGAATATAGGCATATACTCTTTATTTATATAATGAAATTCCGTTATACCCAAGTTTTCAAAACCAATAGGATTTCCTAAATTTTTTCACACTTTCTGGATTTCTTTGGATCATGCTCGGCCAACATTGGGGACGTCTAGTATAAGATCACACTCTTTGTTGTGGTAAAATTTTAGAAAATCAGACAAGCAGTTTCTGAGATATGGCTCATAGATCCATAATTTGATCCGATCTTACACGCTTAATTCATAAGTGACAGGTCACAATTGACCAAATTACATCCCTTCTATCTCACAATAATATTGATTAAATACCATCATTCACAAGTCTCAATTGATTAATTATCACCATTCACAAGTCTCAATTGATTAAATACCACCATTCACACGACTCAATTGATTAAATATCATTATTCACAAGTCTCAATTGATTAAATATCATTATTCACAAGTCTCAATTGATTAAATATCATTCACAAGTCATACCTGAGCAAATATTATCATTCATATGTGACAATTTGGAAAATTTCATCACTTCTAGCTCACAGTTGTGAAAATTTCATCACTCATAAATCACACCTGAGCAAATTTCATCATTAATATGTCACAATTAAGTAAATTTCATCACTCATAAGTCACAATTGAGCGACTATTATCATTCACAAGTCATAATTGAGCAAATATTATCATTCACAAGTCATAACTGAGCAGATATTATCATTCACAAGTCATAACTGAGCAAATATTATCATTCATAAGTCACAATTGGGCAAGTTTCATCAGTTCTAGCTCACAGTTGACAAGATTTCATCATTCATAAATCATAACTGAACAAATTTCATCACTAATATGTCACAATTAAGCAAATTTCATCACTCATAAGGCAGAAGTAAGCAAATATTATCATTCATAAGTCACAACTGAGCAAATATTATCATTCACAGGCCACAACTGAGCAAATATTATCATTCACAACTCATAACTGAGCAAATATTATTATTGAAAAGTCACAATTGGGCAAATTTCATCATGTCTAGCTCACAGTTGAGAAAGTTCCATCACTAATATGTCACAATTAAGTCAATTTCATCACTCATAAGTCTTAATTGAGCAAATACATGTATTATCATTCACAAGTCATAATTGAGCAAATATTATCATTCACAAGTCTTAGCTGCGCATAACATGGTCATAATTATCAAAGCCTGTATTAAATTTGATTGTATCAAGATTGTCCTGAAATCTCTATCGAATACAAACTCTGTCAGAAAGAAGGTCATACTTGACAGCTAACCACACAGGAAGTGATTGTCATTGATAGATGAAGTACTTTCACCTTCCTCCATTGTCTCCCTGAGGACTTCATTTCCAATATCTAGACTGGCACCCATCACATCCGTAACTAGTTTCCTATTTCTTTGTGTACTTTCTTGTCTGGCCTTGGCATATGGTGTAGATGGAGTGTCAAAGTTGAACAAATTTGAAACAGTACCTTACAGGTGCTTACAGGAGGTACCTGTAAAAGAATTAGAAAACAGATCAGACACATTATTAGCTGAACTGTCCAGAAAGGGTGGGGTGGGATGAGCTTATGCGGTGGTCACTTTCCATCTGTCAACTTTTTCTTTTAACCCTTTAACATATGTAATGCCCATGTCTCAATTTCTAGACATATATACATGAAAGCTCTTGAATAATTTCAAACTAATAGGGCATAGGAAACAACAATAACTCACAGTCAAGTTGGTCTCAAAATATTGAACAGGGCATTGCATACATCATATATAAAACATCTTGTTTTCTGGCATATAGAGGTTAATGTGTTAAAAGACTACTACTCATTATCTGCTTGGCCAAATTTAATTTTTAAAAACAAGACAACAGTAAGGTAAGTTTATGATAATTTTGGAACTAATTTGCTTGGATCCTACTGGCCAAAAATGGATCATCTCAATAGGGCTAGAAATAACCACTAATTCTGTGATCTGAAGGCCTTTTTCACATACAGATCACTGCTTTAATGCTATAATGGCCAAATTTGATCAAAAATGTAAATATTTGCTTAATTAAATGTTCATTTGCAGGTGAAGAGAAGACTATTTTTGGAAATTTATGACTGGCATGCGAGCAAGTCATTCGTGTGGTAAATTTACAAAAATTACTTTTCCATTGTGCTGCACTGCGGAGATTGATTTTGCAGTTCTGTTGAGAAATGTCCATTAACCAGTCAAGATAAGACTATTTTAGAAAACTTAGTCAGTCATTCCAGTAGAAATTGTTTTTAAAGAGTCTCTTAACCCGAAAATGGACATTGCCTATGCAAGCATTCTGATTTGCTTAATCAAAAGTGATCTTGAAAAATGTTTATTTGAAAATGGATGACATCAGTGCTAACAAACCAAACTGATGACAAACTTTCAAACCTGCATTGAGAGACCTCCCATGGGAGAATTAAAAGGTGGTCTCTTAAGGCAGATGGTCTCTTAATAGAGATTCAAATACATTGCGTAAATGGATTTAGAAATTAATCTGTGTAAGTCTTGACAATGAAAAATTGGGGTTAACCTCCTATGATGTATACATTATGCTGTACCTGTGATTAATGTCTGATGTTAAATGTTATAATATATGTAACGGTCCACCTGCAGCGAGCCATTCCCTTGAAAATTTTCTAAAACAATTTTCTTTGTAGGCCTACCCTACTGGATATTTTCTATGAGAAAATATAATTTTTCTGGAACTAATTTTAGCATTAAACGGTTAAAACAGGTTTACTGATAGACCATTGGTTTTACAGAAACAACGGTATTAATGACATATTTATTGACTTGTCTTAAGAGACCACCCTTTAATAGCCACAACCTGGGATTATAACTGGCGATCGCAAGAACGTGTCCGATATAGATGCCATTTGACAATGTGGACAACAAAATATCACAATATAAATTTATTTAAGCATACATGTTAGTTTCTTTGAACCACTCCGTCGTATTATGTATGTAGGGCCTATGCCGCCCTATATGATCACTACTGTAAAAGAGTTCAGTCGATCTCGACATCCACAGTTTGCGCGTCACCTTATCGATTCTTTCACGGCTATTCGCAACTTACATAGCATTTCTGCTTCTTTCGGGAATCTATTTCCACCTCTTTTAACTTTATAGCCAGGAACACAACAATATAACGGCATTTTGTTAGCTAAAACGGCTTTGCGTTACGCAATGATACGGTACTCTGACGTTGTTACTATACACGCCATTGATAAACGCGGAAGTATATTTATGCCTCACAACGCACGCACGCCCTCTGGGGAGATAACTCTTCGCGGCGCGCCCCATTGATCTATTTAGCAGAGACACAGCATGGTTTAACAATTGTACTGCGTCATTGAGTGTATTTGTGTTTGTATTTGTCGCCATAATTGTAACGGCGTTGTAACGCTCGATAGTGAAGAGTTATCTTCCCTTGGATAGAGACGAGTGGCGCCCTCTGTTTGTTTGACTAAATAGCTTATTCGACTTTAGCCGTCTTTGGCGTAATTGTCTGTTCTGTTTGCCATTGATGTCTGTTCTGTTTGCCATTGATGTTTGTTCTGTTTGTCATTGATGTATGTTCTGTTTGTCATTGATGTATGTTCTGTTTGCCATTGATGTCTGTTCTGTTTGTCATTGATGTATGTTCTGTTTGTCATTGGTGTCTGTTCTGTTTGTTGTAGTTGTCCGTTCTGTTTGTCGTAGTTGGCTGTTCTCTTTGTCGTAGTTGTCTGTTCTGTTTGTCATAGTTGTCTGTTCTGTTTGTTGTAGTTGTCTGTTCTGTTTGTCGTAGTTGTCTGTTCTGTTTGTCGAAGTTGTCTGTTCTGTTGGTCGTAGTTGTCTGTTCTGTTTGACAATAATCTATTCTGTTTACAAATAACCTGTTCTGTTTGACATATTAGTCTGTTCTGTTTAATAATAGCCTGTTCTGTTTAACAATAGTCTGTTCTGTTTGACAATAGCCTGTTCTGTTTGACACATTAGTCTGTTCTGTTTGGCATTAGTCTGTTCTGTTTGACGGCGTTGCCTGGATTGTTTGGCATTTCTTTCTGGTTCATTTGGAATTAACCTGTTCCGTTTGAGTTTTGTATTTTTGGCGGTGATGGCCTTCCATACTAGACCCTATAGAATTGTGAACTAGCAAATAAACGCCTTAAAGATTACGACACAGTCTTGCGGATATTTTACAAAAATGGCAGTTAAGTAATATAGACGAATGACGAAATATAATCGGTTGGGACCTTAACGGTGGACCCCATAGCCCAATGTGGCCCGTGACGGCGTCTCAGCGGTCCGGACCACCTAGAGTAGGACGATATAACACTTGTCCACTCAATTGCTATTCCTATTACATGATCCTCGCCCTCCCACTCCGTTCCCGTATCTAGTAAGCTATGTGAGTATTGGGCGTATTAGTCCTTCGCCTGTTGTAATTCCGTGGGCAATCACTACAAAATGGTGCAAACAAATGTTATTTTGGCAAATCAGATTATGACGTCATAATGACGTCATTTCTAACCCAGATTTACCATGTCTATAGAGGAAGGCGTAAACAGCATTTGAGTGAATCTTTAACATTTGTATACGAATATAAACTAGTTTCAGGAATGTGAAGACAATACTACAGATGAGCACAGTTTTAGAACACCATAGTCTATGATTATGACGTGATTATGACATTAAAATGATGACACTATTCATTTCTTTGCAAGATATTTGTGAAATTAACTGCATAAGATAGCTACTGCCATTGTCATATAAACCATACACAAAACCACATAGCGCAATGATAATGATGATGATGTCATAATGACGTCGGACACCGCGCATATATATATATATATATATATATATATATATATATATATATATATATATATATATATATATATATATAGCATAGCATAGCATAGAATAGCATAGCATAGCATAGCATAGCATAGCATAGCATAGCATAGCATAGCATAGCATAGCATAGCATAGCATAGCATAATACAGCGCAAAGAGAACTTCAACGCACAGGGTGCCATCAACAACTACTCACAAAAGATGGATGCTTGCTCAACACAACTCATTGGCTGCATGGTAAACAGCTTTTGTAATAATAAAATGGTGGTCCTTTAAGATACATGGGCACATGAGCATCTATGTGGTCAGACGACCACATATCTTAAAGTACGACTATTTGTTGGCCCCAAAAGCATGTGCTTGCTATATAGGTTTGGCAAACTATTACGTTTTTGGAAAGTCAAAGAAATACTATGTTAATGTGGCTATATAGGTTTCTCCGACACGACACGGCTGTTCTGATCGGTGATGTCTGTCTGTCTGTCCCTCCGTCCGTCCGTCTCAGCCTGCCTGCCTGCCTGCCTGCCTACCTGTCTGTCTGCCTGTCTGCCCCTCCGGCCGTCCGTCTCTGTCTTTCTGTCTGTCTGCCTGCTCGGTCTTGCTGTCTGTCTGTCTCTCTGTTCGCCTGTCTGCCTGCAGCATAACTTGTAAATGCAAGATATTATCACCAAATTTGGCACATCTGTTCATATATGTATGTATGATTACTGTATTTTGCGGCTGTAGTAGTAGAAACATCCTACAGCTGCAATCAGTCCTTCTTCGCTTTTGCCCACTGTTTCTTGTCCTCAGCCAAAATCCTTAGCTTCCTCAGGTCCATTCTTGACTTGGGTGTACCTAATCCTGCTGTCTTGAGGTCACCTCATAGCACGCTTAGCAGATTTATGCAATGCCGTCCTCTCCTGGCTCTGTATTTGCTGGCTCCGAGTAGGGCAAATTCCAAGGCTCTCTGTGCTGGTGTGTTTTCCTGCATCCTTAGCACATGGCCGAACATGGACCATCTTTGCTGAGCGACTTGTACATACATCTGCGGCGTATTACACATCTTGTATAGTGCATTGTTGGAAATGATGCTCTCTGGCCATCGGTGTCCAGTGATGGTGTGTAGGTGTTTGCGGTGGCAGGCGTCAAGTTTGTCTAGAGCTGCCTATGGAGCTGCCCAACTGTTACAGTTATACATCATCAAGGATATGCAGGTTACATTGTATAAACGTAGTCTTTTTACCAAGGGCATCTTTGATCTACGAATCCATAGCTTCCAGAAGGACTGGAAAGCTATGTTCCCCATGATGCAGCGTGCAGCAATATCAGCAGTACTGCAAAGCAGTGAGTCCAGGATTTAACTTTTCCGCTATGGTTCACCGCCACGGAGTGGATCGTCATTTTCTTTAGTTTCACGCTTTGTATATAGGTATATGTGGGTGAACTCTGTTTTGGATTCATTCATAAAGAGATTCTCAATTTTTAGCTTGCTTGCAGCTATTGGGAGAAGTTCGTCAAGGGGTTTCTTTTCCTCACCTATAAAGTCCACATCATCGGCATATTCCATCTCTAGCGGCATGCCCAGTATTGACACCGGGGGTGGGGGTGGGTGGGGTTGTGTGTGGGGTGGGGGGTTTGGGGGGGGGGGTTGGTCTTGTGGAGCTTTCCCGCATGGGTTTCGATGCAGCATCCAGGTAACAGGTGAAGAGCACAGGGGATAGACCATCTCCCTGTGGGGAGCCGATTGATGTCTCAGACTCTACAGACTTCACTGACTTGACTCGTACTCTCAGCTTGGTGTCTGCAAGCAGTAGTCTCGCTAGTCGTAGCTCATCTTCATTGCAACTGGCCTGGCGTAGTACATCTAGGATCTTTGACAACTTAATTGTGTCGAAGGCTCATAACATGTCAATGCCCATTTTGTGGAAATCCCAGTGTTTGGACATGACTACCGACACAAGCATGCGTTGAGCCCATACAATGTCTGCGCAGCTGCGTTCACGTTTGAAGCCACTTTGCCATGATCTAGTGAAGTCGTCGATCTTGTCTCGGATGCGGCATAGAGTAACATTGGATAGGATTTTCCGTATCTGTTAAGGAGCACAATGGGCCGCAGATTGGCTGGGGGTAGGGTGGCAGGTGGCTTCTTGGGCTTGGGTAGCGCGATAAGGATGCCTTGGCCTACAACGTCGATGGGAAGGTGGTGCATAAAAGCTGAATTGATTATGTGCGTGATCGGATTTGCGATAATGTCACTTGCATATTTGAATAGTTCATTGCTCATGCCATCAGGTCCAGATGCACGTCCATTTTTCACGGCTTTAAGTGCCTTCTCAACCTTTGCTGTATTAATTGGTGTTAGTAATGGCCTGGGGTCTCCTGAGAGTGGGTGCAAGGGCTCATCATCGTGGTCAGTTAACTGTTCCTTGAACCATTTTCGAATTGCCTCGGCTTTGCCCTGGTCAGTCCCGATAATGTGTCGTTCAGAGTTGTGTACAGTTAGTGGTGGTGTGTAGTCAGCAACTCTCAGGGCTCGGGCTGCCCGAAACATTTTGTGGCAGTCATCCGTGGCAGTGATTTCATCTTCTAGGGCGTCTGCTTGTTGGATAGCAAGATCTTTTAAGCGTTCGCTAATGTGGCGCAGAATGTTATTGCGTTCCTGGTATAGTTTGGTGTGATCTTCACTTTGGCCACTTTGATAGATGCGCAGACGTAACGCTTTCTGTTCTGCTGACAGTTTTACTATGAGAGGGTCGTCAGTATACCTAGTTCTGTTGTTTTTTAGAACACCTATGGTGCTAGTAGCTGATGATTCCATAGATATCAGTATTTTGGTTATGGCTTCGTTTGGATCGGAGCTGACGTCGGTGTTAGCTATCTGCTCCACGAGGGCCTTTTTGTATGACATTTGAGTGTCAGTGTCGCTGATGAGCTTGGGTAAGTTGGAGGTGATTCTACCCTCTTGCCTGGAATGGCGATTACATCTGTTCATACCCTAATGGAAAGACCCTATCTGTTACTGTATATGACTTCAGAATCAATTACCCTACACGTAAGCTAACAGTACCATCAAAATGCACAATGAATAACGTATCTATGTTCGTCATGGACATTGAATAGTTCGTCAAGTGTACGAATTGTATGTCTACTATTTAATAAACATTTGCAGCAACAGTACCCAGTCAGATTAGCTAACAAATATTCAACATGTTACCTGTATTGTTAGCTTGAAATTGAGATTCTGGGAATTCAGAATTCTATGAATATAAATCGATCCCGACACGTGAAGAACAAGGGGATGCCAAGCTAGAAATGGACGGGGCTAAGCTAGAAATGGATCCCTATATTGGTCAGGACTGTATTGAGTTTGAGTTTAAATAGTCAAATATCTAGATCATACGGTCATGAAGTGCAAACGCAAAAACAGAGAACAAATGTGTGTCAGCACCTCCCGTGAGTGAAGTTCAGTTGGTGCTGCAATATTAAACTAATTTTTCAATGTTTAATAATAACTCCTCGAACTAGGACTCGAGCGTCTTCGCCCAAAATATCATCATCATTAGAGAGTATCGCAGTACTTGCGGGTTCATCATTCTCACAGTTTATACACTTGCAGAGATCAGTACATACAAAATTATTTGAATGACACGAGCAGTTATCTGAGGAGCAGTTCGTTTTCTGGCAGCTCCATTTTACAAACACAAGTATTATATTGCGTCTGGAGCCGGCTTTAGCTTGGATGTAACATGTTTTAGACACCCATCTGCATCCCGATAGTGGCCATTAATGCTAGGATCAAGGAAGATTTGAGTCAAGAGTTGTTGTTTGGTACAACACCACTGCTTGCAAATGAGCACGAGACTCGTGTTCGATAAAAACTCCCATTGTTGGTGGAATATTTTCACTTTCAGCTAAAAACTTACAGAAAAGAAACTACCGTAGCTCTGGTATCTTGCTTATCTTAATGTTCCGAGGGCAGTATCCTGAACAAACAACTGCTTCAAAGCGGAGTATTGTGGCCTCTGAGATCACTTCGGTCTCCAAGACTTCGAAATGCTTTGATGACATCGATATCTGATTCTAGAAAATGCTTGAACCACGTCTGCTTGCTTCGGCCACTGAAACACCCAGTCGTGTCCAAACCCGTAAATGCATAAAATGATGGAATCACTTTTGCGCGGTCAGGTCCTAATGCAATATAGATTGGCTTGACTTGCACAACTCCAAGACATAATAGATATCTATGTTGCGTCTGGCAACTGCTCAAAGTTTGCGATAAAGAAGACGAGGACATCAGTATCTGGTGAGAAGAAGTGGAGCTCTATATCAGGACTTGATCGTTTCGTTGCACAGATACTTAACCAAACCATGAGCGTGTCTGCTTCTTCATGGGTTTTTTCAGTCATTTCATCAGTAATTATATTTAGCCGGTGTGATGCAGTTGTACCATTTGCTGAAACAATGACGACTTTAGCTGAATCTTTATAATAATCTAGTGTTTTTGCAGCCAGATACCTAGTTAAGTCTGATTTTGTCCTTTCATGAGACAGAAACCCAGCAATTGTGACATTCTGAATGTTTGTGTCGTCTTCTACATGATACTGAATAGGATCGTTACCATGTTTCCTTCTCTATCTTGTTATGTCCTTCAATGAATCATTGCCGTATGTATCAAATGCTAAGATCAGTTCTTGGTATCCTGAGATCATTGTGTCAAGCGATTCACTGAAAATGCTATGCAGCTTCCCAACCGTGTTAATCCAAGTGGCTTTCTTGAGTTTTTGGACCACGACCATTGCATCAACGATTGCAATTCTCCAAGCAGACGGACTAGGACATGTAGTCTGAGAAATCTCTAGTACAAGTTCAATACCATGAGCTACATGTATTTCATCCACTGGAATGGATTTGACATGTTTCTCTAAGTCATGAATTAGTTTTGACTTATATGTTAGTACGATGCTCTGGGATGGGCATGCATACCACTCAGCCGTTTGATCTCTTGCTATGTGAAGTAACATTACAACTGTGGGCTGCTGTCCCCAAAATCAGGTTTCAGCTTACTTCGCTCGATAGGCGAGACTTAATCCGGTGACCTAATTTAGAATCACAACAACAACGATTGCGATGCTGTTGAAATCGAAAGAGATAATTGAAAATGTTTGCAATGGTTTTGGTGCACGTGTAAATTTGTGTGTTTCCTTATTTCTTTTCGAGCAATTTCATTGGCTGAAGTTGACTGACACCAGCTCATAAATATTCATGCAGTTTCGTGAACTTAGCGCAGACATCAAAACCGTGCAAGATCGGTGCATGATACATGAGCGGCGTGGGAGGGTGAGGACCCGTGCAATAGGACGATGGGTGCGCCTCAGAATGATGAGTTTTTTAAACCAATAACGTATTAAGATAATACCAGATGTCCATTTCTTTACAAAAATCACGTCTGTTGTCTCATTTCATAGCCCATTGACACCCAATGCATGCAAAGGATTGTTTCGGAAAGCGAGTAAAAGAGCAAACTGAACAAACAAACATTAAAATGGTTAATTTTTTATTTTTCTCTTACATGTAAGGCTCAACTGCAGGCTTGGTATTATTATCGTGTAAATTCAAAATTAAGCCAACATTTAGCATGATAAGTATGCCGAGGGTACCTTTCCAATCGCCCGAGTGTTAATTACAGAATGCTTTAGCAACATATAAATGAAAAAGTACAGCAGATAGGGGATGCAGTGCAATATTGCATTGAGACCCATTGAAGAGGTTAATACTGCGCTCCAAATAAGGAACTACCCCTTGGCCAAACATACAAACTGCCATTCGTTTTAACTACCATCCAATAATATATGCACATTTCTAAGAAAAATTACCCCCATTCTGTCCAATTTCATTGCAGTGCTGAAGAGATACATCCATGCATATCTTTGTATTGAAGACTCTGAGGTTAAAGTTTGCAGCAAAAATATTTGCCATTAAATAACTTAAAAACTTCCAGACAAAAATTGGGCATTTTGCATTTTAGTACACAATTATGTGTGTTCACCGGCATTCTGAGGAGCACCTACCTGTACTCTGGTTTTGAAGCTATTTTTTCGCTATCATGGAACTAATGTTTCTTTGCCGAAGTCTCCTATCTAACATTAGTAAGATTGTGTATGCATGTAGCTCAACCAATCATAATTGCTTGTGTAAACTTTCAGTTTAAAGTGTCATAATTCTAACAAATATATTGAAAAGTTTGTAACCCCATATTGCTTGCAGCTATGGGACATGGTTGTGAAATTTATTAGGTATTTTACAAGCTTTAAAAATCATTTATAAAGGTTTAAAATTCATTTATAAGCCTTTATAAATCATTTATAAGCCTTTAAACATAGTTAATCAATTCCACAAGGACGCCAAATATGCAGTTGCCTTGTGACGCACCATTTTTGTAACCAGATAGCTCGGCGAAATCTGAGAAATTTGCTATATTTGTGGTAAATATCTGAGATTTAAAAAAGTTTCATTGCTTTCCTTTAGTCACGTTTAGCACCCTTCATAAGCCTTATTGAGTTTTAAGAACGATTAAGGAATCCAGTTTTAGTTATGACCTGCCCATCCATAGTTAAGCTCCACCCACTCTCCATCCGTGTTGGGATCAATCGATCCCTGCAATCTGTGAATCTCAATTTCCAGACAACTATACAGGCCAGCTGTTGAATATTTTGAAACTAATTTTACATTGGTATTGTTGCGCCCAGTCAAATTAGTTTCAAAATATTCAACAGCATGTTTATTCAATAGTAAAAACATACAATTCGTAAAATAACGCTTAGCCCGTCGTCAATTATACGTTCGTGACGAACTTAACTACGTCATTCATACCATAATTGGTTATGACGTCATCATACACGTCACGTAGTTGGTTATGTCGTCATATAGTTGACTGAGAAACTGGAATCGTCCATTAGCATACATCACAGCATTCGTGCCTCGCGAGATCTTCTATACGGGATCGAGAAAATAATCTAGTATGTATTGAATGGCCATTGCGTAGTAATTTCCCCCATAACTTGGCAAAAAAGAGAATTGAATCTTGAAAGGACACGATACATACCAGACAATGCGCTATACATAAGACAATAACTTTTTTAATTTTTATCCAAAATGAGGACGAGTTGATTTTAATGTCTGTATTAAGCTAGTGATACAGGGGTAAAGATGGTATCAAAATCAAAACGACCCACAGTGGTGGGTTTACAGTTCACTACAGAGATGGTCTGGGTCCCGACCTGTCTGGTCTTCGAAGTTGAGTCTGTGTAACAGTCTCGTCGTTGTGATGACGTAACAAGATGGCCGGTTAGAGGCGTATTCTCAGCATGAAGCCGTTGACATCGCCACTGACCGTGAGGGTCAGGTCCGTCCATAGAAAGCTAATCAACGTAGAATTGCTACGACCCTCTCAAATGCGGAATTTCAGTTCAGTATTTTATCATAGTTTCCAAACTAATATGTCTTTGTTAGTAATTCAATTTCGTAGTTAAATAAAGTGTCAGATTAATATAGCCAATATAAGTCTATTTCTCTTAAAATTATATACATTTGCGTCTGTTCAACTTCTCTTCCAATTACCAAAAGAGCATTTAACCCATTTACTCACTTTTGGAGGCTGCATATCATATGCTGCTGAACGTCTTGCGTCAACCCGCCCGAACAAGCGTATTTGTATTTTATCATATAAACAAGCCTTCTAGCCCATTCCATATTTTTCGATATGAGCACACGTGCCATATTCAACGGAGTATTTTCATTGGCTGTTGGGTGCGCAACCCATTTAAATCGACCAATTAAAACATCGATTGATGTAAGCGTGACGCGTAAGGATTACTACGCGATACTGTTTTACTACGATTTGTTTACTACGATTTGTCATTCATGAAACGTCATCGCAAAGTGTAATCGTTTAACAGTTTATCAGTCGGCAGCGAAGTAACGAAGGCTCTGCGATAGTCTTAGAAGAAAAGTGTAGTTTACGGCTGACATCGCCAGATTTTGTGTTTGTCACTATATTTTGCTGCTCATTCAGTATCTGTTATCAAGTTGTGGTGCCTCACAGCGGCGGTATCGTTTTCACGAAAATCAACAATGAGAAATCAGATAAACGTCACATCTGCAACTATTGGCAAATATTTTCAAAATTACAGTTTATATGATAAATAAAATCTCAAACTCGGTCACTTTTCATATCACTATTATGAACCTCATTGCAAATTATCAATATTGCACTCGCTAAAGCTCGTGCAAATTGATAATGTTCAACTCGGTCCATAATAGTGATATGAAAAGTGACCTCATTCCAGATTCTCTATTTATTGAACTATACCTTCGCTATGGGGTTAGCTGTCGTGACTGCCGGTGACGCAAGTTCAGTACATCGCAATTGTACATGACAGGGTGTTCGAGGACTGGCTGACGCAGACGATCAACTACATGTATAGCCGCCAAAAGGGACACAATTCGCTTTTTGGTAATTTGAAGAGAAATTTAACAGACGCAAACTTATATATTTTGTCAGAATCACAATCTGACACGATTCGACTACTTAGTAACAAAACATAATATTTAGAGACTAAATCCGGTGAGAAAATACTGTACTCTGAAATCCTGTTTTTGAGAGGGTCATGAGCTAGAGATCTAGCAAGTATATACTAAATCTATGGTAGGGACAGCGTCAAGGCATTCCACGGTGATGATATGCGCATGCCACTACGCTTATTAGATTTCTATGGATCTATGTGTGCGCATTCCGTGGCTGTCAGCCCAGGGGGACTTATCGCTGCCGAATTCACAACACGGAATTCCCTGTAGTAGTACTCTTAATTGACAAAAGAGGGCGCTTCGAATGACTATCCCCACGCCAAACAAATCAGGTCGAATGGCTCACATTGAATGGATAACTGAAACCCGGATTTAAATAGCTCTGTAAATATGTATTTACAGTCCGATATCATGTCAATATTACCAAGATGGATTGTACTGCGGTTGGGTAACGGGAAGGGCTAGCCAACCTGGAACCAATAAGAGCCGCCTGAGATAATGGCTATACCCAATACAAGGACGAGGGCAAAAATATCTAAAACACGATTCACCCATCTGCGCATGCGCCGGGCCATTGGGCGTACACCAGTAATAGACAGGTTTTTATAGTATGAGAAGAAAGCGACAACCGAACGTGTCTCTAATTGTGTACACAATAAAATATCTTAAGAAAGCTAACTTCTGATGCATCCATCGCTCTTGTGACCGCAACCTCCGCGAGGAACTGTCTGAACAGTTCATCTGCTCCAAGAATTACTACATACCCAGCAGTGTGATCTTTGGCAACCGAAGACTAAGTCATCGCGTGATATTGTGCCTTGGGTATATACCTACCAAGGCTGGTTCAAAGTAAGCAACGCCCGCAATAGCAAAACCTGGACCCAGCAATCACAGAATTTTTGTGACTGTGATCGTTCACCGTGCTATAAGGACTTTGGAATAGTGTATGTTAAATCTTAAATGTACTTACTAATCTAATTTTCTATTTCATTATAGATTCCGAGATATACCGCCTTATCTTTCTTCCACTCCCATTTCTTTCTCGCTTAGGAAACGTTCTAGAAAGAAATCGAATGTCATAGCCATCATCTGTAGATGACGATCTTGTGCCCCGCTCGACGTGAAGATAATGTTATCATCGTAGCGGTGTTGCCTTTCGAATACCTAGAAAAATACCTCAAAGAACGTTCATCTTAGCCGCCTATTTAGCGGGTGACGCACTAAGGGTTTCATGCAGCAAGAAGATACTGAGTATGGCTGCCCTCCTTCGCCAAAAAGGGTTATTTCTTCACTTGTTCAGTAGATCATTCGCATTTCACTTGGATCTCCCTTAAATAGATATAAGGTCGAAAGTGGAATTTCTACTGCTTTTTTTCTGTTGAAGCTCCTGCAATCAGCCTGTGTCTCCGAAACCTCGATCTGCACTGTTTCGGTAGGCCTACGAGCCACTTAGAGAAGGAGATAGCATTAGGACTAGGAAAGCTGAGTTCGCCGGTCCACCTCACCTGTCAGCTCAGCTTTGTTATGCCTTAAAACTTTGTCGCTGTATCCTCGCGCTGTTGCAAAAGGTCCTGATGCCATGATAATAATTTTTGGTGCTACACAAGACCACTCCGCATGGATGCATTCTTTCCAAGGCTTTGACAGCCTCCGCTATCCTTTCGACCGCTCCCACGGGCCATCCACTAGGACCTCTGGGCAAAGGACAAAAACACAGCGTCTTTATCTCTTCAGTCGATTAGCAAACTTTCTTTATTTTTAGACCACTTAGCTAACGGTTATGATAAATGCAACTTAGTTAAGCGATGCAGTGGTTAACATCAGTTTTGAGATGACTAAACCAGATAACCGTCGGATCACCTGGAATCTTTTTCTCATCTGTTGTGCCTCTTCATGTTGTTGTCACTTTAGACCTGAGCTACTTTCAGACTGGACGGAGATTCCCAAAACTATTTCCTCATTAATTACACAGGTCGGTTTGTGCATCTGCCCATTGGATCACGTCAAGTTCTTTTTGAGGTTGCTCAAGACGGTCTAGGCTCCTACCCAAAGATTCGCCTGACCTTGCGAGGGCAGACATTCTCGCTTACTCTAACCGATCACATGCTTCTGCGGCAACCTGAGGCCTTAACCTGCAAAAATCATATATGGCAATTAAACTACCGCCTCATGCTGGATCCTTTTGAAATGCTCGGAATAGGCACACAACAGAAGGCCCACCTCTGAACATCTTCTGAGAACACTCTGAACATCTTCTGAGAACATCCGATCAACCTGGCAACAACTACTAAACATCTTCTGCGTATTCCTGCTCCCCTTAGGACATCAAAGTAGGTTTTCTGCGTCTTTCTCCGCTCCGCCTTAAGTGGGTTCTTAAAAAGTTTACAACCTTTCACGCCAAATGACTTTCATGACCGAATAACTCTATATAGACTTACGAGATGAATAGTGACTGATAGTGACATACTGACTGCAAGGGATAAATAACAAAGCCTACTGCCTCTCATCCCTCCTCCTCCCTGAAGAACCCCTTCTGACCAATTTAAGACTCTCCCGAGAAACAGTTTTGCCATCCACCTTGGAGGCCTAATAATCTTTTTTTGAGCGACGATAATAGAATAGGGTAATGCTTGTTAGACGACCAGGGCGCAAATTGGTCCTGTCTCCACCCCGTGCACCGCTTTTGGCCTGCAGAAAATACTGTGCACGGAACCTTTGTGAAACTAAAGCTAAGAAAGACCGCCCTCTCATTCTCTCTCTTGCCTCCCATCCTCTCCTCGATACACTAGCGAACGAGAGAGAAATGCTTACAAAGAGCTTGGCTCGAGCACAGGCAGGAAAGACTGAAAGCCACATGCGCTGAAGAGAGCCACCCATGGCCCTTTCCTCCTGTCTTGCATTCACTACACCCACACGCACTTTCCTCGCCCCCGCGGATAACCTGGCCAGATCTCACCTCCTCGGAGCAAAGATCTACACGCTGCCCTGGAAACACCCTCCGAACATGCACACCTACAACTGCCGCCGCCACTGCCTCGAAGCAAACCATCACCACTAAGACTACCACCACTGCCACAGCCACAGCCACCGCTATGCCCACCAACACCACTTCAACAACTGCCGCGACCACAGCCACTGCAGCTTCACCGACCGCTTCTGCGGAAATGAGCATACTCATCTAGCGAACGATATTCCATTATTTCCCTTCAATGATTAGGAGCACCCAGCGCTGTACGTTGATGAAAATCTTATAACGTGCTCTGCCACCCGGCTCAAACGAACCCCCCCCCCCCCCTCTGTGGCGGAGATAAGGCACTTATGACATTCACAGACATCTTACAGCTGATTGGTCAGGCTGAAAAGGTATTTCCCGGACAATGACATATGCGTAGTTTAATTTTATCAACAAACCATATTGACAATGCTAATAATTATATCTAACTCTATATGACATATCAAGCATGTAAATAGTCAACAATGTAGACAGTGGCCTATCCAGGTGGTTGGGGTGGGGTGTGTGTTGGGGGGTGTGGGGTGGTGGTGGTGGGGGGGGGGGGGGTTGGGGCCGATGTTGCCCCGGGTGACAGAGTAGATTATAAGATTTTCATCAACGTACCCGCTATACTGTGCTCCTAATCATTGGAGGGGAATACCAACATGAAATATCGTTCGCTAGGATTTTAAATTGTTGGTTAAATTGTCCAAAAAATGGTTAAATTATCCAGACATTTGCAGCAGCACCCGGCGATATACGTTGATGAAAATCTTATAACGCGCTCTGCCACCTGGGTCAACCCTCCCCTCCCACCACCAATGACCTGGATCGGCCACTGTATGCAGTCATCTTATAATATATATATATATACCCTCCCCTCCCACCACCAATGACCTGGATCGGCCACTGTATACAGTCATCGGCGATCGCGACATCTAGCCTCATAGTGAGGTATGACCATGAGCCATCTACACACACACGCACGCACGCACGCACGCACGCACGCACTCACGCACGCACGCACACGCACGCACGCACGCACGCACACACGCACGCACGCACACACACACACACACACACGAAATGGGTCTTATTGGGTCCATGCCCTTACGAGGTTATTATGCACATACCTAATAAGGAGTGTGGGCATGAAATGCTGAGAGGTAAACGCACACAAAAAATTATTAATTAAGAGGTAATGCACACACATCTTAAGGAAATGCACACACACACACACACACATCTTAAGGAAATGCACACACATCTTTAGGAAATGCACACATAGTAATTAAGAGGTATGCACACACATCTTAAGGAAATGCACACACATCCTAAGGAAATGCACACACATCTTAAAGAAATGCAAACACCTCTTAAGGAAATGCACACACACACACACATCTTAAGGAAATGCACACACACACCTTAAGGAAATGCACACACACACACACCTTAAGGAAATGCACACACATCTTAAGGAAACGCACACACATCTTAAGGAAATGCATAAACATCCTAAGGAAATGCACGCACATCTTAAGGAAATGCACACACATCTTAAGGAAATGTACACATAATAATTAAGAGGTATTCACACACCGCATAAGGAAATGCACGCACGCACGCACGCACGCACGCACACGCGCGCGCGCGCGCACACACACACACACACACATACACACACACACACACACATACATACATACATACATACATATATATATATATATATATATATATATATATATACCGTTTTACTCACAAGCTTTTCGGTCAGAGGCTAATTCAAGTGCGAGAGTGTTTGATGTTTAACACAGTAATCAGCTATTTGTCGTTGGAATCTGATCGTGGCAGGATGATCCCATCACTGCCAGTTATTATATAGGGCTGCCACCTTGAAGCGCAATGTCGCAGAAATGGGAACATAAACCCATCGTCACACTATACTAACGAGACCAACCAGTCCATCCATTACCCTTTTGGTGTCGAGTACTTGGTCGCTGGCATGACCTTCTGTGCCCAATGGTTGGAATAGGCTTAAACAATCACTAGATATAAGCCAAGAACTTTTTGCAAAAACTTAACATTGAAACAAGAATTCCGGGAATTAAATGTCTCGCATATCACCACGTTTTCAGTGACAGTGACAGTGACCTTTATCAGTAGACATGTATCCAAGTTTAGTTTCAATAGGATTATTAAATCCTGATAAATAAGCTGACAAATAATGTTAAGAGTAAAAATTAAATGCTATACGCAAATGCTTAATGTTAAAAAACCCCAGCCATTTATCAAGGTCAAAGTGACCTTGACCGTTGACCCTGTGACTTCATCCTCATCCTGCTGCTCTATAACACCGTAGGTGACCATGTGCCCAAGTTTAGTTGGAATAGACTTCAACAATCTTGAGATATAAGCTAAACGCAAAAACTTAACATTGAAAAGTTGTATCAAGGTAAAATTGACCTTGACCTTTGACCCTGTGACCTGACTATCATGGGCAACCATGTGTCCAAGTTTGGTAGAAATAGGATTAAACAGTCTTGAGATATAAGCCGAGAAGTTTTGTCAAACGCAAAAATTTAATGCTGAAAAAGCAGCGTTTTGTATCACGGTAAAATTGACCTTGACCTTTGACCTCATACTCATCCTGCTGTTTTCTAACAGTATGGGAAACCATGTGCCCAAGTTTGCTTGAAATAAGATTAACCAGTCTTGAGATACAAACCGAGAACTTAACGTTGAAAAAACAGTTTTGCATGTCTTGCTTTTTCTGCAGATGCAAGACAAAAATCTCACCTTACATTTATTAGTTCCTGAATGCATATGGTGATTAGTAAACAGTTAATTTATTGCTCAAATTGTTTTAAAAACATTATCTTCTGTACATATTTATTATTAATTTGCGATATTTGCATTCCTGACACGTTTTTGTTTTGTATGCCTTCTAGTCCTGATAGTTCAGTGGAACACAAGTTTTAATTTGTCATTTTGATGTCATTTCCGCATGTGCGCTTCATATTCATAGTCCCAATAAATATTATCGATAGGAAGATATCTGCCAATTTTACATTAATCCATCAACAAGTGAAGAAACAAATGTATCTTCTCCATAGGGTTCAATAGTCTAAAATGTCTAAATGAACCAGAGTCATGGCCCTTGTTTAAAGGTATGCCCTCTTTATATTAATACATTAAGGATGATGGCAGATGTCTGCCAAATTTGGTTTTAATCCATCGATAAATGACGAAACGTCCTACAAACGTATTTTCCACATAGGCTTCAATACAGTGAAAATATAGCAAGGGCCATAACCACGCTATTTGAAGGTGTGACGACATCACATTCATAGTCACTAGAGATATTGCCTATAGGAACATATAAGCAAAATTTGGCTTTAATCCATTGATAAATGACGAAATGTGCCACAAACATATTTTCACCATAGGCTTTAATATCTAGCAATAATAAAGCAAGGGCCATAACTCTGCTATTTGAAGGCATGACCGCATTCTCTTAACCCTTAGCACACTGGTGTCAATATTCTATCTTTTACGGTGTCAATAGCAAAGAAACTGGAGTACATTTTCCAACAATTTTGATGAAAGATGTTGCTGTCTACGACAGCACCATCTTCCAACAAATTTGGTGAAAAATATACACCAGTTCAAATTTTAATTTGAAAATTTTAAATTTTGTCATCAGAGTGCTAGGGGTTAAGAGCCCAAATAGATTCTGCTTAAAGGAGTAGATCTGCTAAGTTTTGTCACTGTATGTGAAAAACTAATAAGAGTACAGCACAAATATATTACTGTTGGCACAAATGGGAAAATTGACTGTTGACCTGTTTTCAAGAAACTAGGTCAGTCTAGACTGACATAGTTCTTACAGGTGTGGTAGCTTATGGCTGTTGGTAACCACCCACCGAATTAGAAGCCAATACCTCAAGAAATAATGAAATGTGCCACATATGTAGTACCTTTCCCCAGTGGGTCCTATACTGAAGAAAATTTGCAAGGGGGATAACTCCGTTTTTTTTATTATCGAATCAGCCTCATCTTCAGAATGCATACATCAAATGCGTACATGAACATTTTGACCAAGTTTGATCTAAATCTGCCCAGAAATAACAAAACAGCCGGATGGGGAGTGATCGCTATAGCTCAGCTGACTGACAAGTCAGCTGAGTTAAAAAGGGAGCAACATTCTAAAAACTTCTGTCACATTCTAAACCTACTTACCTTTCGCCAAAATGCGGTTGTATCCCCGTAATCCTATTGCAACTCTTCCCCTGTCTTCAAAGGACGAAGTGCAAATAGACAAAGATGAGGGTTTCCCTCCACCTCCACAATCTTCATCTTACAGTTTGGCCTCCTCTTGCTGTCATTCACCAAACGTCCGAGGCTGTTCGTCTGGTATGTTGCATCAATACTGAACAACAAATGTGAAAACTTGCAAAGACATGTAGCACAGTGGTGAATAAAGTCCTTTATACATTTTATATCAGTTAAATAAACTAGACAAGCGAGATCAGTAAAAATGATGGATGCTCCCCGAATTTCAAAATAATTTCCACCAGACATTAGTTAGGTTAAGCTAAACGCAAAACCAAATGTTGAAAATATTTTCACTGTGACCTTGACCTTTTCACTGCAAAGGCAATATGTCATGCCCATTCAGTATAGGGAAGGGTGTCCAACTTTTGGGCCAGTATGATTAAGCAAACCTAAGACAATACAACATATAAAACACTAAGTCTAGGCAAACGTAAAATGTTAATTGCTGAGGAGTTTTTGTAAACGTCACAATGACCTTGAGCTTTTGAATCCCATGGCCAGTGTGTTATGCCCACTAATTATAGGAAGGCTTCTTGTCCAGGTTTGGGCCCAGTATGATTAAGCAAACCAAAGATATACCACACTAAATTGAGCCAGTAAACGCAAATTGGACGCTGCTGCTACCGCCGACGGTATCACAATAGCTCGTTTTACTTCGTAAAGTTGGGGCCTCTTACGCTCACCTGGACCATTAGCATTAGACATGATGGATAACTTCTGGATAATCCAAGATGACCGCCAAAGTAATTGACCAATTGAAATCTCATTTGATTTCATGAAGCTTATAATCATCATAGGATCGTTCTACGGTTTTACACAAAAAAATTATGAATCAAAATTATATCTGGTTGTTGTAGAGTCTACCACCTTAGGATCCTTTCAACCAAATTTGGTTGAAAAATCCCAGACTGTTATAGAGAAGAAGCAATTCGACCATTTCCGATACATTTTTCATAAAATCCAAGATTTTCTCCCATAAAATTGATGAACCAAAATTCTGAATAGAAGTTCTAGACCGTATAGACATAGTCATTTGACAATTTTCTCACCCAAAGAAATCGATGGATGTTCTAGAGCCTATGACGATCGGATCCTTTCAGCCACATTTGGTTAAAATCTATCTAGATGGTAAGGAGAAGCAATTTGACAATTTCCGGTAAATTGGTAATAAAATCTAAGGTTTTCACCCAAAAATTTGACGAATCAAAATTTTGAATGGAAGTTCTAGAGCTTATCGCCATAAGATGCTTCCACCACATTTTGTTGAAATCTGCCAAGTGGTTAATGAGGAGTAGCGTTTTAAAGCAATTGGACAATTTCCGGTCAATTTTTAATAAAATAAGATTTTCACACAAAAATTTGTTGAGTCGAAATTCTGAATGGAGGTTCTGGAGCCTATGAACATAGGATCAGTTCAGCTAAGTTTGGTTGAAACCAGTAAAGATGATAAGAAGAAGCAATTATGAAAAATGTACCGAAAATTATCAAAGGGCTCGGTGAGTTTCTTCTTCTTCTTTTCGATCGCTGGTATCACACATGGAGAGCCGTTCTCAAGATGAAATCTGTGGTTTCCTGCAGTTCTTCCACAGGCCCATACAGCTTTTCAAGAAAAGAGGTTGACAAAGGCCAGATCTCTTCTCTCAGCAGCTGATACGTACTGTAACATTGAAGTATGTGCTCTGTGGTCTGTTCTGCTTCTCCACAAGGACAAGCGGGCGATGTCGTAAGGTGGAACTGCCTGTACATGTGTTGGTTTAGTCTGTTGTGTCCAGTTCTGAGACGAAAAATGGTCACTTGCTCTGGCCTCGAGAGATAATGGTAGGCATCTTCTAATTGAGGTGTTCTATAGAGTGACTTGAGGATAGTCTTCATCTCTGTATAGGTAACCATGTTTTCTGTCTGATTCTCTTCTGCACCCACCTTTGCCATCTTGTCTGCTTCCTCATTTCCTTGGACTCCACGGTGTGAGGGGATCCACTGCAATGCTATCCGAAAGCATTTGATGGTTTGTAGTGCTTCTTCAAGTTGTGGCAGCTTACCTTTGGGGATAGCCTCAAGAACGGAGCGGGCATCAGATAAAAAGACAATCTGTGCAATAGGGTATGCTGTTCTGCTGATGGTATTAGCTGCATGAAGCAGTGCTTCGACTTCAGCTCTGTAGTTTGTGCAGTGTTTGCCTGTCGGTATTGCAGCTAGCTCATGTTGTCAGTTTGGATACTGTATGTGCAGTCCAGCACCTCCGCTCCTAATTGCATCTTTGGCTGATCCATCTGTGTAGATCCTTATCCATGTCTCCTGAGGGTACATCTCATCCAGCATCGCTAGGGTCAAGGCCTTCTTGCTCACCTCACTGTGTTCATCTTTGGTTGCGAGATGAGGTACTGTGGTGCGAATAGCTATGCTCTCTAGTTTGTTTTCTCAGGGTCCAGGATCAAGTGTGTGGTTTGGGTCTTCTATTTGTGCTGGCAACATTTCTTGGTGTTTCCTTTGAAGTGCTTTTGTCTCTTTCACAAAACTTGATCTTTTAAGTCTTCCTGATGACAGTTGTGCTTGCCTGATCTTCATCGGGTGGTTGTTGAACGATTTAAACTTTACAGCTTGGATTAGTGCTTTGCATTCCCTTCCTTTGCTAAGTGGGGGGATGCCTGCTGTCTGCTCCATTTTTTCTATTGGTGTTGATCTCATTCCACCAGTGACGATGCGCAGTGCCTGGTTTTGTACTCTGTCGAGGTTCTGTTGATGAGATTTAGCTGCTGTCATCCATGAGCTGGATCCATACTCAAGGTGTGGTCGTACGGCACCTAGGTAGATGGTCTTGAGCATCATTGGCACCCCACTTTGTTCCTGCCAGCTTCCTCATGATGTTTAGCTTTCTTCTGGCCTTTGCCTCTGCACTCTGGATGTGCTCCTTCCATGTTAATCTTCTGTCATAGGTGACTCCCAGGTGTGTCTGCTGGTCCTCATACGCGAGTGGAGTACCGCCCAGTGTCAGATTGCCAACCTTGGTTTTTGTGGACAGTGAGAATAGCATGGCTGATGATTTTTCTTTGTTGATGGTAATGCACCAGCGACTGGCCCAAGCTGTAATTCTGTCCAAGGCGAGCTGCATTCTGTACGTGGCAGTGGTTGTGTACTCCTCGGTTCACCAAAGTACGAGGTCATCTGCATAGAGGGCTGCTTGGATCCCATTGGGCAGCTCTGCTACAATGTCATTAATGAAGAGTATGAACAGAGTTGGTGATAATACCCCGCCTTGTGGCACCCCTTGTCTCAGCAATACATTCTGTCCAGATTGTCCATCCACCAGCACCCTAGCTCTGCGATTGTGTAGGTATGACTTGGTCCATCGGAACATGTTGCCACCGATGCCTGTGCGCCGGAGCTTCACGAGGAGGCCATCCTTCCACACCTTGTCAAATGCCTTCTGCAGATCGATAAAGGCAGCTAGCATCACCTTCTTGGCTTGAAAAGTGTTCTCTATGACCTGTGCAAGATGTGTTGTTTGATCTTCTGTGCTCCTGTATCTTCTGAAGCCGGCCTGCTCTGAAACTATAATGTTCTCCGACTCCAGGTACAACTGCAACCGCTGGTTGACGATGCGCTCCATGGTCTTGCATATGCAGCTTGTAAGACTGATAGGACGGTAGCTCAGCACTTTCGTCTTGTTCTTCCCTTTTTTCAGAATAGGGGTCATTCTGGCTTCCTTCCAGCACTGAGGAACCTCTCCATTGGTCCAACTGATATTAAAGATGTCTAGCAACTTGCGGAGAGATGCATTACCAAGGTGTTGGATCATTTCATTCGTAATGCCATCTGGCCAAGGAGGTTTCTTCTTCTTCAATTGGCGGATAGCCTTCTTCAGTTCTGCTAAACTAATGTCAACTTTCATTGCATCATGAGTGTTGGTGTGTGTTCTTTCCTTTTGCTCTTTTCTAACCTCTTTTTGACGCATGCGTGGTATAGAAATGTTGCTTTCTTTTGCATATGCCTTCGCAAAGGCATTTGCAGGCATCTTTCCTGTCAGTGTTTGTCTATCTTCTTCAAGAGTAATCTTCTCTCCCCTGACACCCTCATCATTCAGTGCTTTAGTCGGTCTCCATAGCTTCGTGGTGTCGCTCTCTAAATTAAACCCAGCAGTCTTTTCCCTCCAGCTGTCTTCTTTTGGCCTCCAGCTTGGTCTTTAGATACTGCCTTTAGTTTGTTGTAGCGTGAAGTGGTTTTCATGACTGGGATTACCCTCTGCATCTTCTCTGGCCTTGTCTAGTTTATCATGTGCTGCTTGCAGTTCTGTTGTCCAGTAGGGGCGGTAGTTTTTTCTGAACCCTCGAGGAATCGCTTCATTGGCAGCCTTGAGGATACTTGAATTAAATTCCTTGACCACATTGTTGATGTGTCACCCTTCTACTGCTATATTTTGGGTAAGCTCATTGGAACGAATGCCGAACAGACTCCAATTTGGCTTTTTGTAGTTCCACCTTGGATGTTGAGGTGAACTTGTCGAAATACTTCCAGAAAGAGAGAGGAGGACTGGGCGGTGGTCGCTTCCTCCTAACTGCGATCCGACCACTCTACTGAGATTTCTGTGAATGTCTTCTATACAAAATGCCAAGTCCGGCGTTGTTGTCGAGTGCCACCGGCGCGAGTTGAAGGTAGGCTGATCTGTGGGATCGTTGACAAGTAAAAGGTGCTTTTCAACTTGCATGCTTCAATGTCTTCTCCTCGTTTATCAAGTGTTCTGTATCCCCCAGCTCTGGGACTGGCTATTAAAGTCTCCTGCAATGAGGAAGTGGCAGTCCGGGACCTGGATTGTGTCAAGTGAGAGATTCTTGTCATTAGGGCAGTAATAATTGACAATATCAATCACAGAGTTGCTGGTTGTTACCTTGATCTTGATATATTCTGCCTCTTCCATAAAGTTTTGATCTGGCTGGAATTCACGCTGTTTCGGACCAAGGTGATCACCCCGCCTTTCTTTCTTCCTCTTCGATCACACCGGAAAATCTGGTAACCTCTGACCTTAAATGGTTTTCCTTCTTGCAGGTGTGTCCCTTGGATGCAGCAGATATCAATGTTGTTTTCGTACAGGATCTGTTCGAGCTCTGATTTCTTGTTGGTAACCCCTTCTGCGTTCCAGGGCATGATGTTGATACTGGGGTTCTCTTTGGGTTTGGTCATCTCCTTCGGTTGGCCAGTAGCTCTCCATCCTCGTCCCCTGGCTCCACAAGACGAGTTGATGGGACCTCCAGTAGCTGAGGGTGGGCTCCTTCGAGGCGTGGAGCCCGGCGCTGCACATGCCTGGCGGATCATCACAGGGCGAGCACCATTTCGGTTGATTCGATCTCCAAGTGTCATTTCATTAGCGTTGTGCATAATTCTCTGGTTAGCCCCTCCAAATGTCTGGATTGACACCCAGTGGGTTACACCCCTGCGCCACGTTGAGGCCGAGCATATAGTCTTAAACAGGGTGAGCTAATAAACAGGCAATAAAGCAATGTTTCCACTTGGCTTAAAAAATAAATCTCATATTAACTTTTAATAATATTATTTGTTTCAATTTAGTGAGTAAGTACTAAAGATATTTACCGCCGTACTCAGCAATTTTTCATTCATATGGCGGCAGTGCCCACAGCAGGACGACCCAATGCCGCTACATATTACATAGGGCTGCCAGCCTAGGGGCTAAGGGCACAGTTCTCTCATCCTGACTCGCCAGTTTGCACTTATATTTGATCTTGGTGTTGCCGTGCTCTCTACTGAAATACAGAGACCATGGCAACACCAAAATCAAATAGATCAATCGTACGATGACATGACCTCGCATCCCCACGTTTGCCACTTTGAACTTTTGACCATCCCCACAACCCACCCCCGGTGGCAGAGCCAAATGTAAAAGGCCTCTTGCACTCCACAATCATATGGATAACTCGCATATCCAATTTGGTTGAGTTCTGTGTAACGGTTCCAGGAGTTGCATTATAAGTGATTTGACCTCTGTCCAGCCCCCTTCAGGGCGGAGCCAAATCTAAATACCACCCTGCTAAGCATAATCCTATGGGTAACACACCTACCAACAGAATTCCACTCACTGGTTTGGGAGGAGATAGCGCAATAGGCGGACAGACAGACGGAGCGACTGCAATATCCTCACCACTTTTTAAACGTGGGGATAAATATTTAACATATTCACATATCATGAACATAAAAAATCTCACGCTTACCAGTAATGACAACCGCTGCATACAAAGAAATACAGTAATGAACCCTTTGACTGAGGATGTGATTTGAGTCGCCGTTCTCCCTCGACCTGATCCACGAGTTCACCCTTGTACTCAAGGAGAAAATCCTCTTTGTCGAAACCGATTGTTGTAAAGGTACCACAGCCTGCAACATACATGTATACGTACACGAATCTGAGAACTTTTTTAATAATATCTGATTTTCGCGCCGGAAAAGACAATAGGTTCTGATATGATGGCGCTGACAAACAAAATCTAGAATGGCGACTACATTACCAGTTGGTTAAAGAACTAAGAAATATGTAGTGGCAATTTATTTAAAAATCTAAAATTATTCTTAATTTTGCTAAATAAGAACTTTAAGATGTGTGTGTATTTCCTTAAAGCTATCGTTAGCCGAGCAAACTACCAGATTAGGCTAATAAAAATGGTCAGAGTGATGCCGCCAGGAGACACTCTGCAATCTTGTGTTGAGTTGTGACATCAAAATTCCCTATATACATGTATACCGGTCTAGCCACAGGCCTGTCCAAATTGGAAATGTGCGTAACCCATTTTGGGGTTGCGCAAATGTGTTTTGGGCAACCCATTCTGTTTTGCGTAACCATGTTTCCTGCATTTATCTACAACATGACAGAAATTGCGGGAACGGAAAAGAGGTTGGGTCATAAATGTTTGCATAACCTTTGCGCGAACTTAAAATGGGTTACGCCAATTTGGACAGTTCTGAGCCAGGTAATACATTTTAGTTCAGCAGTACACGTAGAGTCGATCGTTTGCGACATGCTAGAGTAATTATCTTTGGAACAAGTTGGTTGGCAAATATTGTTGCCGATAGCAGTAGGAACATTCGGTCAAATTATTTTCAAAATAATCTAGTAGATATAGTGTAGGGGTGATGATTTTCTGCTTCGTAAAGTGTAAATTCTGCTTTGGAAAATAGCAACTTCTGCTTCGTCACCGGTTTCACTGTTTTTCAACCTTCGAACACTAATCTGCTTAATTAACAATCGCAGATGCATGAAAATTTAACAATTCATGCCTATATCGAGAGGATACAAAATATTCATAACTAGATTCACACTCTGCCTTGTAATTTGGAATGGCACACAGATGTACATGTATTGTTTTTCTTCAATTTGATGGATGATTTTTCACAATTTCTGGTACAGACAGAACTCTACTGAAGAATATAAACAAGAAAGGCAATTATTTAGAAGAAAATGTCAATTTTTGCCGATTTCTGCTTCAGTATGTCAATTCTGCTTACGAAACGGAAATTCTGCCGAAGCAGAAAATCATCACCCCTAATAGTGTTCAACAGCAACTGTTTTGGTAGCGAATTGACTGAAAATCATTGTGGTGTCAACTTTCAATCAAATTATTCCCAAAATAAGTAGCAATGTAGTAATATTCACTGTAGATATTTTGAGCAATCTGAGCTGACTAATATAGAAACAATTGACCCAAGGGCCTGTGATTATTTAGAAGAAAATGTCAATTTTTGCCGATTTCTGCTTCAGTATGTCAATTCTGCTTACGAAGCGGAAATTCTGCCGAAGCAGAAAATCATCACCCCTAATAGTGTTCAACAGCAACTGTTTTGGTAGTGAATTGACTGAAAATCATTGTGGTGTCAACTTTCAATCAAATTATTCCCAAAATAAGTAGCAATGTAGTAATATTCACTGTATAGAAACAATTGACCCAAGGGCCTGTGATGCTCACCTGGACCATTAACATTTGAACCATTTGCAATTACATAGACATATGGATAATTTGCATCAAATCCAAGATACATGTAGATGACAGCCAAAGAGATAGACCAATTGAAAGACCATTTGATTTCCTGAAGCTTATCGTTGTATGATCATTCCACACAAGGTTGGTTGAAATCTAACTTTGTTGATTAAGTAGTAGTAACGATTTAAACGGTGGTGGGAAATCCGAAATCCCTGCTGAAAGAATTAGCAAACCAAAACTCTCATTAGAACTCTTGAAGTTTATCATGATACATGTACATGTAGGAGAATTACATTTCCAGATACATTGGAATCGCATAAAGTTGATGAAGTGTGGCACCTAAAAGGGGTTCTGGAAATTGCAAAATGGCAAAGGTTTTGAAGCCTAGTCCCATAGGGCAGGTCTTGACGTTAAGGGCTGCCCACCAACCCAGGGCAAGTTATTTCTCCCACAGGGCAGGTGAAACCTAATACATACCTGCCCTATTGGATAGGTCAATAATTATCACATTAAAGCATAAATTGCAAAATTAAATCAAAATATGTAATGAATAAAATAACAGATCACAAATTTGGACAAGTGCTTCTTATTAAGGGCAGTTGAAATTTACGTTAATTAGTAGATTTTATTTTAAATGTACTGGATATTTGTCAAAATGCTACTAATTAATAATGACTGCGGATTTCAACTAATTGGGCTAGAAGGATTTTATGGGAAAACTTCCGGACTGAATTTTGATTTGTACATTTTTGGGTGGAATCTTAGATTGAAAAAAAAAATTAAATTATATACTTTTAGAGGCTTAAAATGTTGGTCTAGGTCCACTGAAACAAATTAAATCTTAACAAATGATCATTTCATTGCGTATAAATTAATATAATGTTTTTAAATTTTGATTTAATTAGGGGACAGTGCCTCTATTTCAATTACACTACTTAAAAAAATTATATTAATTTATATGGAATTAAATCATCATATGTTAAGATTTATTTCGTTTCATTAAACATAGGACCACAGATTAAGAGTCTAAAAGTATACAATTTAAATAATTTTATTTTGAAGCATTTTGCTGTGAATATCCACCTTTAAATGTACTAGAAATTGTCAAAATGCTCAGATTTCACAAAAAAATTGATGAATCAAAATTTTAGTACAGAGGTTCTAGAGCCCATAACCACATAACCCTTCAGCCAAATTTGGGTAAAATCACTCAGTATGATAAGCAGAAGCAATTTGATAATTTATGGTATATTTTACATAAAATCTCAGATTTTCATCTAAAGAATTGACGAATCACCATAGGATCCTTTCAGCTAAGTTTGTTTGAAATGGATCAAGATCAAGGATAAGCAATTTGAAAATTTCTGGTCAATTTGTCATAAAATCTAAGATTTTCACTCAAAAGATTTGACGAATCAAAAAGCGCAATGGAAGTTCTGGAGCCTATGGCTATAGGCCTTGCTATTGACACAGTAAAAGATAGAATGTTGACATCAGAGTGCTAAGTGTTAAAGCAATTTGACAATTTTTGGTCAATTTGTAAATACAATCTAAGATTTTCACCACGAGAATTTGACAAATTAAAATTCTGAATGGAAGCTCTAGAGCCAATCACCATAGGATAATTCCACAATTTGGTTGAAATCCATCAAGCGGTTAATGAAGAATAGCGTTTTAAAGCAACTTGACAATTACCGGTCGACTTGTCATAAAATCTAAGATTATAACCAAAAATCTTCTGAATCATAATTCCGACTGTCAAAATATGGTAGAAATCCACCAAACAGTTAATGAGCAGTGGCATTTCAAAAGTTGATGGGTAGATGGCAGGCGGGCGGACGGACGGTCGCCACAACATACAAAGTAACATGTAGGCTAACAATCGTCAGTCAACTTGTGCTAAGGATAATTAGCCTTGCAGATTGCAAACTATCGACTCGATGAGTGCCGCTCAACTAAAATGTATTATCTGGGTAGTCCAGTATATTTATAGGGAATTTGGACATCACAACTCGACACAAGATTGCAGAGCGGTTCTTGGAAGCAGGACTCTGATCATTTTTATCAGCCTAATCTGGTAGTTTTATCTGCTTACGATAGTTTTAAGATGTGTATTCATTTCTTTCGTCCTGAAAGATCTGTGTGCATTTCCTAAAGATGTGTGTGCATTTCCTTAAGATGCGTGTGTATTTCCTTAAGATGTGTGAGCATTTCCTTAAGATGCGTGTGCATTTCCTTAGGATGCCTGTATTGCCGAGAAGAAAGGTCTATGTGCATTCCCTTTAATAGGTGTGTGCATTTCCTTAAGAAGTGTGGGCATTTATTAGTTCAGAAAAATCTGTGTGCATTTCCTTAAGGTGTGCGTGTTTTTCCTTAAGCTGTGTGTGCATTTCCTTAAGATGTGTGTGCATTTCCTTAAGATGTGTGTGCATTTCCTTAAGCTGTGTGTGCATGTCCTTAAGATGTGTGTGCATTTTCTTAAGATGGGTGAGCATTTCGTTAAGATGCATCTACACCGCTCTAAGATTTCAAGAACACACTTACTTTTATAAATTATTAGTCAACAACCATTTTTCTTAGCCAAATCTAAACTATTTTAGTCAATGTTTTCCCAAAGTCTACAATCTATCATCATCAAGTAGCTCTTTCAGCTAAACGCTACATGTAAATACCAGATACAAAACTATGCTGAATATTTTGAAAGTAATTGTTCTGGAAGCTGTTGCTGCCTAAGACAGCAACAACTTCCAGTCAACTTAGTTTCAAAAATATAACAGCTGGTAAAACAAAAAACATAATATAAGTACTAATAACATACATATTTATCTTAAGATTTTCTCCAATGTTAATTTTAATGATTCTTTTCTTTGAAATTCTTTAAAATAAAATGATTAAAGAAGTGGCCAGATATTTAGCCAATTCTGATTTCTATTAGCCAGATCTCAGTTTTACTAGCATTTGACTAATTGGTGAATGGGCATGTCGGTCCGTGCATTTCCGTAACAATTTAACCCTCGAATTCGTTTTAAATTTTTTTAATTTTCTCAAAGAAAATGCCAATTTGCAGAGCAAGAGAAAACTATTTTTGAAAATCTACCACTGGATGACTGGCTCGGTTAAATCTACATGTAGCCAGTAATTCCACTGATTCTAGTGGCAAATTGTTTAAAAGTCTTCTATTGATCTGCCAATGGACATTTCCCAACACTACTCCCAAGACTTCTGCAGAAGTTGTTTTTGGCTGATATGAGTGTTTAAAAAAGTTTACAAATTAAATCTAAGTTTAGATTACCAAAGTACATGTGTCCTGTTTATTTAGCTAACCTTAGATTTCTATGTAAATCAATACTCTATATTATGCCGCCTCCCACATTCAGCTCATATACCATAACACAGGTGTGATATGTCTCACAGTGGAAGGACAGCAATTGGGTGTCTAATTGGGGATTGACTAATACTTATGGCGACACGTTTCCTTCTGCTGTATATACGTTTATATATACTAACATTGCACTATTCATACTATTACATGTACATGCTATAATATGAATGGTTGAAAATGACTCACTTTAATTTCAATAGTCTGTAAATTTCAAGCGTAAATAGCAATTACAATTAATTTTTACATCTCTACAACTTCAGAATTAAATATATTCAGTCACCATAGCAATAACTTAGATATAGTGACAATTCTCAGCGAATGAATTAGTAATTATTTAACCCTTTAACACTTAAATTTATTCAAACAAATTTCAATTATCTCATAGAAAATATCTATTTGCAGATCAAGAAAAGGCTATTTTGACAACGTACTACTGGAATGACTGGCTTTAAGTTGTTAAGCCAGTCATTCAAGTGGTAAATTTTCAAAAATAGTATTCCCTTTGTCTACAAAAGGACATTTATCAAGCCCACTCCAGAAACCATCCTTTACCAAGTTCAGTGTTAAATGGGTAAAGCAGGTACATAGCAATAGGTAAATACCTTGAATGTAAATTTACATTGCATGTTCTGACAGTAGTCAGTCTTTTATATAGATAATTGAATAGATCAAGTGAACTCCAACCAGAGCTATAAACAGTGATAAAGTTACATGTACAGTGATGTACTGTCACATAAATGCAGCCATGCCGGTTAAAATTGTAATGGTAGTGTTGCTTTAGCAGGTAGGTATGTTTTATGCATATATTCGCAACTTACATGTATGCATATGTCAAGCATCATAATTACTAATGCCTGTCAGTGCTTTCTTAAGCCTAATAAACAACCAGGATGCTAAATATATAAACTTGGCATCTGATATCTGAGTACTTATTTCCCAATATTTCTCAGTATTTACCAGTATTGCCCACTGCCCTGGCAAATACTAGTATTTCTCGGGAAATTGTCAACCCGGTGTACTACTATGCCACCCCCCCCCCCCCCCCCGGTGTAAAAGAGGGTTATTTTACAACTAAGTCTGTCAGGAAACTTATGAGGTTATAATAAAAGCAGAATATACCTTTATAGGTATCAATAAACAGGCATTCGAATCCCTCTCTATCCCGTCCTTCCTTCATGTACTGTCTCGCTACCTCCAGCGGATCATTTTTCTTTCTTCTTCGTGACATACCTGGAACAATAAATTGGAAAAAATGTAAAGAATTACACAAAAGGCGGCAGTGTGATACTGGATAAGATATGTCACCCTGACAGTTTCATATGGTAAATATGGCAAGACCCTGCACTACAAATACAAGGTAAAATTATATGAATGCATTGTACTGTAATATTAACATAAATAGGTAGTAATAAAGCTATATATAAACTTTGGTTATCATAGACATAATAGGTAAGCAGTAAGAGACGTAAACGTAAACCCTAAGTTCCTAACCCTATCATGTTTGAATTAATGCACTTAAAGTCCAGCTAAATGTAAATGTTAACCAGAACTGATGAAGTTCCAAAGGCAATGCTACAAATATAAAGTAAAATTGTATGAATGCATTGTACTATCATATCAGTAATAAAGCTTTATATAAAATTTTGTGACCATAGGCCTGATCGTTAAACAGCAAAAGACATAAACGTAAGCTGTAAGCTATCACGCCTGCATACACTAGAGGTCCAGCTAAGCGTAAACCTTAAAACATGAAATAACAAAGCCCCTACTCTGGAATTACAGTCCTGTCTGAATGATATTGATATATATGTAATGATAAAACAGCATGTAAAGTTTGGTGATTATAGGGCTAATAGTTTAGAGCTAAACGCGAAACTTAACCAACATTGTATGCCAACGCCGCACCTGGTATATCCCATTAGCCAAGCTAAAAATCAATCTAGAACTGAAAACAATATCAACACTGAATGCCCCTTCGGTGCATCCATAGAAACCATTATTGTTATGGTAGGCTAAGGATGGTACACTTAAACACAAGGATGATTATGGTATCGTAAATTCTGAATGTACCTCTTCAGGTGGTAGTGCATGGTCACCCGTACAAAATTTCAAAAGAATCGGGACTAAACTGTAGGAGTTGCATTGACAGGAACTTGCTAACAGATGGACAGACGCCACACGCCATCACATCCCATCTTATGACAGGCGTATAATCATCAATGTAAATTACCTTAAACAAATTTGACTCAATCCAATAGTTTAAACCGTGCAAAACACAAAACTGAAGAACTGAGGCAATATCGTAAAAAAACCCAAAGTAAAGGCATCCATTAAAAATGTTGGAAGCTAACTGGCAATTAATAGAATTGAACCAAATGAAATAAACAGTATCAATAAAATGCTGGCCTGTTCTAAAATATATGCTCGGCATTTCTTCAATCTGCCTTAGAGACACTGCAATGAAAGAAGTAAAATGAATTGAGTTCATGTAATTGCAAAGCCTTTCTAAATTAGAATTCAGTAACTTCATCTTTCCAGAAGGTTGCTATCAGGGCTAATGTTGCCCTGAACTATTTTGACTTATTACCATCGTTCCACCGAAGGTATGGCAAGCGGGTATTGGATTTGGGTCCGTCCGTGTGTCTGCCTGTATTTGTCTGTCCACAGGTGTTTCTCAGAAACTGTTGATTCGATTTGCTTCAGATTTTAGCATAAGAAAGGATGTTACAGTATACTAGGGTTCCCAAAGGTTTGGAGTGAGCCAGATTAAAATGTCTGGACATGGGTCAAATTATTGTCGTGTGGGTTTCTCGGAAGCAGAAAGGGTGAGGGTTTGTACATGTAATCTCTGATTGCTCCTGTATCGCTCACCTGTCTTACCTGAATTTAAGACTGGGATGACTGGATCGGTTTTTGCCGGCTTGACCGTTAAAGAGTTAAGGAGAAGCAAACGGACAATAATCATTGGAAAAATCAAGCGAACATGTCTACCAAATCTTACTTTAATCCATTGGCAAATCGCGAAACGTCTCAAATCTATTTCTGCAGACGTCAGTACTTACAACATTTAACAAGGGCCATAACGCTGCTATTTGAAGGTGTGGTATTTCATATTCAATTACGATATTACCCAAATGAGCAGTTTCAGACAAATTTATTCACACATTTTAAGTTTTTTGCCCAAAATATGGACACACTTTGGACACATAAAAATCTGATTAGATGTTCTGAAGCCTTCCACCATAGGGTCCCTCCAGCCAATGGTTAAACTCTGCCAAAGGACTATTAGGAGGAGATCTATACATTTTAAAGCAGAAGTTGATAGACAGACAGACGTCAGATGATTGTCAGACGTCAGATGATCGTCATGCTAAAAATTATATGTGAAATGACTATTTTCAAAGAAATTCTTTACGACTTCGACTAATCACAAGTATATAAAATATCCATGAGGCAATAATAAGCTATGAGGTTTTTTCCCACCCCATGAGCCATGCTTGAGAGTGAAGACAAAGAAAGGGCGGTTTGGGTGAAATATGAAGAGTCATAGATTTTATTAATTTTATGCCTGAGCCCAGTTAGGCCCATATACCAATTCCTGGCTTAGTAGCCGGGCCCAGTTAGGCCCATATACCAATTCCTGGCTTAGTAATACTATACAATCTATGGTCCTCGATCTAACTAATGAAAGGACAATGATTAATTATATTTACAAAATAATATGAAACAGTGACTATATTATTTGACCAGTATGACTATAGGTTGTATATGTTGTGGTTTTTATAGTCTACTTCCACGTGCGTGCTCAGCCGATTTTACAACTTTACCCCCTTGTCATTGGGCCTTTTTCATTCCTTCACGAGTTCAACTCCCCTGTTTGGGAGCATGCAGCCAGGCTGCCGTTTATAGGCGCTCGGTGGCTTTTTGCCGACATTCCACATTGCCGACACTGCCCTAACAGGTACCTATGGTGCGTTTTAATTTTAATGGGAGTGCTAGCGTACTAGGATGGGGACCTAGCAAACCGTGGCAGTTAACAAAAATTGGTGATTTATCGGAAATTTTCTGAAGGAAATACTCTACAACACTATATGTAATGGGTAGTGTCAGATAGATTTTAAGTGTTCTTTCGATACATATATGTCATATTTTAAGGTCCTGACGAGTATCCTACAATATCAATTTCAAATTACCATGTCATGATCAAATTTGTCTACATTCAAGTTGAGAAAGTGTTTATGTAACTATGGTAGCAGGTCAGAGTAATAAAAAAATGTATCTAGCGCATTAAAGTTGCCAAACAAAAATGGCAAAATAATTTAGTCTATCAGCGACACAGTTCACTTTTAATTGTTTTCCGCTTAATTTTCTCTGTTTAAATATGGATTTGAAAATACACCCGCTAAAAATTCAGGGTGGAAACCATTTTGAAGCCAAAATCAGATGATCCGAAGACAAATTTACAAGTTCTGGCATAAATATTCGACATATTTAATCAATATTTTGCATGGACCTAAAGAATGAATATATGTGCATTGTGTGCTGAAAGTTTTTCAATCCAACACATACGTTTGCAATAGTACATGTTTAAACATAGATACCATGGTTTGCAAGATGCCACGGTCTGATAATACCCTACCCTACTAAGTTCACTTAATTTCTTAGAAAATATTCTGAGTCAACGCACAGGTGCTGGACGTTTAGATAAAAAAACCATGAAATCCAAAAACCTTATAAATGACCAGCGCCTGTGGTCAAGGCAGAAATTACTGATTCCTTTAGTCCTCGAGGATGTATGTCATCTGGGAATGGATATTTTGAATAGATGTGTTTAATGTCTACAATTTAACTCTTTTTTTAATAATATGATCATACCTAGTCCGTCTCGCGGAAGTCAGTTAGGACTCGTGGGTGGACTCGTGGCCGTGACGGGTATTCAATATTGGACTCGCAGTAATCCAACTTAGAGTCGTACATTCAAGATTCGGCGTGATAAAGACACGAAATCACGCCTCTATTTTTAGATTGAGCCCTCCTACGATGCTTGTTACTATGAATATTTCGGAAACTACAGGTGCACGGCATAGGATTATATGCTGTAAAAGTTAACAATTATATGCTGGATAAAAGGACAAATTTGTCCCCGTGTTGTGTTTTTGATATATTTCTTCCGCCGGGCCGGCGTAAGGTCAACCACGTGTCTATCTTGGAAAATAACGTTGACGGAATCTGTTGCTGTTGCGTTTTAGTTTTTAACCGCAAAATTAACATACGAGTTAGGGCCCCCACACGTCCCCCCCCCCCCCCCCAGACAGTCATCAACCAAAGTGCGGAAAATCGCTCCATTAGCGTTATTGAAAACGCTTCAAGGAAGTCTATTTTGAAAACAATGTTGCTGAAAGCCGTTGCTATTTACGCTTATTGGAATCGCTTTTAAACCTAAATTCCCAGAGTCTAATTTTCAAGGTAACTATACAGGTAAGCTGTGAATATTTTGAAACTAATTTGACTTGAGTCTGCCCAGTCAAATTACTTTTACAATATTTAACAGTCTAGTAGGTCGATCAAACATATATGCAATTCGTACACTTGACGAACGATTCGATGTTCATGACGAAGCCAGGTAGCCTACGTGAAATTATGAGAGTGACATCAGCTAACTTGAGATGCGTGTGATTATTATGTCGAATACGTGAGTGTTAGGTCGGATTCCTCCATTATATATGCTAACTCTATGTTATACAGACCCGATATGACAACATTGTATGATGTCGAATATTTTGAAATTAAAATACCTGGAAGCTGTTGCTATCTAAGGCCAGAACGGCCTCAGCTCAAAATCTTCTAGAGCTTTCGTATATGTTGGATTAAAATTGAAGTAAATTGCGTTTCGTCGGGGAAATAACAATTTGCAGGTGGAGACCTTTCTTTGAAAATTCCCGACTTTTACAGACAATAGACAAAGAATATGGCGTCCAATTACTGCAACGATTCATACACGCTGGTTAGTATTGCATGCTAGGTAAATTGAACAAAAATCAACAACAACCATCTCATATCTCGTGCAAACATGTTTCTATTTAATGGGAGGTCTTTAACACTGGCTTTGATCATAGAGTTACATAACACTAGCTGCAAACACGCCTCGGTGGAATTAAACTTAGATGGCAAACAATGTCTTCCGCAGACACGCAAGCTATATTGTGTATCTCTATTATTCGGCGTCTCACCTGGATAAATATCTAGGTTCAGACGTCTTTGTTGTTATCATGATTGTTACCATTATTAAATCAATTTGAACAATCACGGGTAACCCGGATGATAATTCTCTCCGCTTCAATGGCGGTTATATCACATTATTGCTATTAAGAGTAGTATGCAATGTGGTGGTATTTGTTACTGCTGGCAACTCTCGTGTAAATATTTTCTCTTTTACTGAGTCAATAGCAAAGAAACTAGTGTACATTTCCCAGCAAAAACTTGTGTGGGCTGGTGTAGACGGCCTGATTACGTGATTGATTGTAGGCCTAATAATTCACCTTTGGGAATTCGTATTAAATGTATACATTTCCATTCTTTATTGTATGACATTAATATTGGTTTGGATATTTTTATACATGTTTTAGTCTACATCGTTACAATGTTATATGCCTTATCATTGTGTAGGTATGGATTATAGGAATAAATAATGTTGAATCATGGATCATAAAATAACCGTTTAAACCTCGTAAGACACTGTTAAAGCGTAGGTCTTAGTTTCTCAGACCATTGTCTAGTTTCTAACCCGTTCAACAAGATATTTGAAGTCAGACCATTGTCCAGTTCATAACCCTTTCAACAAGATATATGAAGTCAGACCATTGTCCAGTTTCTAACCCTTTCAACAAGATATATGAAGTCAGACCATTGTCCTGTTTCTAACCCTTTCAGCAAGATATAAGAAGTAGAAATATATTTATGATGCACGAAAGTTTGAGTTTTGTGGAACTATAATAGGACTGGAAGTTGGTGTGCCATAAGCAGCAAACAGCTTTCAAGGCGAATTCTGTTCAAAATAATGCACATTACAATTCTGAAACTAGATTGCCTGGTCGAAGACGCATAATATCAAATCCCCATGTTCACTGCTTTGACCTTTTGACACTCCCGAAAACAACCCCTTGGGGTGGAGCCAAATGTAAATGTCCATTTGCAGTCCGCAATTATATGGGTAATTGGATATTATATTATATTATATATTGTATAAATACTCACATATCCTAATTAACTTCTTGGTCTTCAAATGGACATTTCCTATTATAAAATTTTAATTTGAGGCTGAAATGGTTAATAACTGGTTTACCCTACACGCTATATGAACCAACCTCATAGTGTCCTCACCCCTACCCCCAGAATCTCGCTGTGTCAGTCACCTTTACAGTCGTTTTATTTGTTTTATGGTCAGCAAGTTGAATGCACCTCTCACGGATGGTGGACCGTATGCGGTCTAAATGGGTGTGACCTATCCAACCAGAAATAATTGGGACCTTTCAACTTACATATTCCACCTTGATAATGTCAAAATTATTATCGCGTACTTGCTTGGTCTGAATACTATTTTGTCAAGTAGTGTGCGGGTGAACTGAGTTGTCGAGCTGCACGCGCTGCACGCGCACGGTCTGAATGGGCATTTAGGTGTTTTTGAGGATCCTGGGATTTTGAGTGTTGGTCTTTTTACACTCTCATTGTGCGCTTTGTCAAGTGTAGGTGGTGTCAGCAAAATGAGCAAATCATTGTTTAAAAAAAAAGACAGTATTTAGCACTGCATCTGCAAATTTTAACGTCTTAATGGCTTAATTTTATCAAGGAAATTAAAATATTGACTTATTTCCTTAGGAGACTATTTTGAAAATTTAACGCTAGTGGCATACGGAGATACGTCGGACGTAGTCTTACGATCGTTTTATGCACTCGGCCACAGTCATTCAAGTCGTACATGTTCAAAGAATTTGAAAATAGTATTCTCTTGACCTGCAAATTGCCATTCACTATCTTGAAGACCACTGCATTGGCCGGGTTTTTTGGTGGCTTCACCATGAAGGGGTTAAAAAGACACCGCAAGAAGAGTGGTGCCAGGAAAATTGTATGCCCTACATATTTCAACTATATAGCGGATATGCCGCCATGACGACAACTTATTTCTCCAGAAGCATTAAAGATCCTTATGTAGTTTTGAGACCCCGATTAATTTTAAGTCAGGTTTTAAAGCTTAATAGTCCGACACGTTGTACGAATTGTCTTTACCATTTAATACACATTCTGAGCAACAGCACACAGTCAAATTAGTTTCAGAATATTTAACAGTTTTCCTGTATAGTTTTCTGGAAACTGATAGTCATGGAGTTCAGGGATCGGCCGATCCCAACACGAGCGAGGAGTGGGTGAAGCTTAGCTAGAGATGGGCGGGACATATCTAAAACTGGACAGGTCCATTGTATGGACATCATCAATGAGATTTATATAGGCTTACATGTGTGGATGTAACGAATAACCAATTTGGCCCGTTTGTAAATGTTATCTTAGAGCATTTTGGTGTGAATGTGCACCTTAACATTTGATGATTTCATTCCGTATAAATTAATATAATATATTTATTTGTGGAGCTGAAATATGTACGCGTGTCTCTAATTCAATTTCGCAAATTAAAAAAATTATATGAAATCACCGTAGGCCTATATGTTAAGATTTATCTTGTTTCATTTATATAGGCACACAATTTAATCCTCTAAAAGTCTACAATTTTAATAAATTTATTTTAAAGCAGTTTAGTGTGAATATGCAACTTTAACAGGGGGATTATTCCAAAATAAATTTTTCCTCACTTGTAAAAGATTTTTCTATTGCCTTAAGATACCTCCGTTGGTCATGTGACATGTGAAGGGTTAATTATCATTCAGCTGTTTCGTTGAGCTTACAATTCAAAATATATTTATATCAAAATTTATAACTCGGTGCTTTCATGTAATAGTATTATAAACATCCTTCCCCCTAGTGATGATCTGCAACGCTGACCGCTTATGTCTATATCACGCACACACTCTGTACTTGGCTTTGTATAATTTTTAAAGGTGTATATTCACAGCAGAATGCTTGAGAATAGAATTGTGTAGTTTTTGAGGCTTAAACTGTGGGCTTAGACGTAAAGAAACGAAATAAATCTTAACATATGATTTTGTCAAGTATAAATTAATATAATTTTTTTAAGGTGCAAAAATGTAATTAGAGACACGAGTCCCTATTTCAAATTGACAGCTAAAAAGTATCATAATTTACACGGAATAAAACTATCATATGCTAAGATTTGTTTCGTTACTGAAGCTTGTAATTCAGTCGAGTACTAGGCTCGAGTACTCGACAATTACTACGCGTAGAGTCGGATATGAGGGCTACTTTTAGGTTGTCATCAAACGTCGAAAGGCGATAACTTGTCATTTCTGCATTGTTTTGTCAGATAACAGACTAATATAGGCTCTATTACATGCAAAACAATATCTGTTTAACTTACTCCGTTAGTCCGTAAATCACGAATTCAACCGCAAACCTTACAGATATGAAGGAAATTTTCGTGTGTTCCTTAGGTTAATATGTATGCATTCCAGAATTAATTTTATTTATATATACAAAAGGAAGCAGAAACCCAACAGCTGAACAGGGCTTTAAATGTATCAAACAACAGCGCAAATTCACTTACCAATTAAACAAAATGCCTCCCATTTAGCGTTGGTATTCTTCTTCTTCTTATGTTGGAAATCTCCTCTTCAGAAGCAGAATAATGATAGTCCAGGTTAATATTATAACGAATATACGCTCGAGAACTCCCTCTACAGCTGAATATAGTAGTTTCTGGATTTAACAAAATGTTTTCCACTCATGTTCTTTTCTCTTTTCGGATCTCCACATGACCTACTAGGTTGTAGCACAGGGAGTTATTGAGGTACTGTACACACATCTTAAGGAAATACAAACACATCTTAAGGAAATGCACACATTTGTGCATTTGTATATTGTCCTCTAGTCCTCTCCCCTGCAAGTTTATTAACTAGAACTGTAACTAACAATAATATTTACCACTGCTGTGGGTGCTCCAAGCTATTGGAGGATTATCCTGACTCAACAACAACAACAACACACATATACAGCAACAAAATTATATTAGCCAATAAATTTATTAACATATATAAGACATCTTCACTACACTGATAGCTTGCTATACCTTGCCCTACCAACATTAGAAAATAGGAGTGCAAGGTATAACACTATAAAGATTTAATAGTAATTAATAGGTATGCACACACCTTTTAAGGATATACACACACCATGGTAAACATGATTGTCCAATCAAAAAAGAGCAGAAAATGATTGCCCAATCAAATCACGCGATATATCCAATTCTCATTGTCCAATCAAATGGGGCATTATATAATTCCATCTTTTGGTCTCCCTGAACGCATTTAGTGGACTTTCACTACAACGCGTGTGTACACACACACACACACACACACACACACACACACACACACACACACACACACACACACACACACACACACACACACACACACACACACACACACACACACACACACACACACACACACACACACACACACACACACACACACACACACACACACACACACACACACACACACACACACACACACACACACACACACACACACACACACACACACACACACACACACACACACACACACACACACACACACACACACACACACACACACACACACACACACACACACACACACGGGATGTGTGCACTTTCCTTATGATGACCTTTTAGAAACTTCCTAAGGGAAAAGTACATCTTAAGGAACTCGTGGACGCACATACTATCCAATAAGGCATGAGTTGTGCGCCCACACACACACACACACACACACACACACACACACACACACACACACACACACACACACACACACACCCACCCACCCACCCACCCACCCACCCACCCACCCACCCACCCACCCACCACACACACACACACACACACACACACACACACACACACACACACTATCTATGGGTCAGCCCCTCCGAACTATACGTGAACGGTCAGCCCCGTATAAATCCACATGGAAACGATTGGCCATGGTGTTATCGTAATCAATTGATAATCAGCCGGGCGGTGTTCAAATCCCGCTCGAATGTCAGGCGATCGGGTGGCTGATGAGCAATCAGTGGAAACATAAGCAATCTTCGTTGCCTCTCTCCACCCAGGAGCATAAATGGGTACCAGTGTAAAAACTAACATTAATAGACTGAAATAAACCCAGCCCACATATGGCGTTAATGGGACCTGGAATCAGGGACTCGATAGACGCCAATTAAACCAATAACTTCATAGCATCCACCCATTTGGTAGAGGATATTTCACGTACTCTAGATATGGGACCTGGAATCAGGGACTCGATAGACGCCAATAAAGCCAATAACTTCAGATATTTTCCGTAAAGCCTCAAGGTGAATCCGTCACCAAAATCTGACACAAGAGCTGAGGCTAAAACCTCGCGATGCCTGTGGACACCAAAGGGCCTTGCCAATTTATCCACCCATCATCTGACGTCATATGATGTCATAATCAACTAAGTGACGTGTAAGATGACGCGTCACAATTAATTATGGCATGAATGACTCGGTTTAGTCCGTCCTTATAATTAGCGCGAACGGACAAACGATTAAGGTCCGACACGTTGTACGAATTGTCTTTACCATTTAATACACATTTTGTTAAATATTTTGAAACTAATTTGACTGGGCGCGGTTGCTGCCATATGGCGGAACTTTGAATGTATGTTTGATTACTGTATTCTTCGGCTGCAGTAGTAGAAACATCCTACAGCTGCAGAGCCGTATTTAGATATGCGGGGACCTTGGGGCAAGAATGAGCGGGTGGGAGGTGGGTCTGTGGGTCCTCCCCCAGAAAATTTTGTACATCTAGGTATAGTATTATGTAAGCAAAACAAGCGTGGTTGTAAGGTATATTAACTTTACTAAAACTACTGACTATGACATAGAATGATACAGGGTTTGAATAACGGTGTGTACAGCACGAGAGCTGGGTCAGAACTGACCTTTGATATAGAGCATTGGGTATAATGAAGCTGGTGAGAGCGCATGCGCTTGAGAATGTTTTATGAGAGAGTCCGGGCAGCAGCCATCAGAATTAGATAAAGTTTAATTGCTCTAATAGGGCTACGAGTTCACATCAATACACTACATCTCTCCCCTCTTTTGAATAATTGTCTACAGTAAGAAACTCTGCAGTTATATTATAGATAATGAAACAATTGACTATTCCATTGAACTGATATGTGACAGATATATTCGCAATTTCAAAGGGTCAATTTAAACGAACTTACTGGGGATGCGCTGACTACACAGTTCCCCATGCCAATCAAGGGAATTATTATGTCCCTATCTGCACTGATTGGCCCATAATAATGCTATATAATATAACGGTAGGTTATATTCCCCTGATTGCAAATTTGGTGTATAATATTCCGTTATGAGTTCTACACGTAATAGCGAGTAACATACGTGGTCCAGGTGGAATTATTATTCCTGATGACAGGCCTATTGCAGAAAGTGTATTATTCGTTGAATGGTTTGTGTAAACGGTGACGAAACGGCTGACGATCTGTGTCAGTTTTATCCAAAAATGCTCGCTTCTTTTAATATGTTCATGATGTCATCATTTCGAATAGCTTCTCGGATTTCATTTAATGTCATGGCTTTCGACTGACGAAATTAATATATTCATTAGCGATGTTTCTGTCTGCCCGCGTATGCGATGACAACGGATACCGTGATAGGTAATCGGCAAGATTTTGAGCACCTGGTCGGTAAAACACTTTGAAGTCATAAGGTTGTAGTCGTAATTGCCATTGCCCGATTCTGACAGGTAGTTCCGCTGTTGGTTTATTAAATAGTGATTGCAGTTGTTTGTGATCTGTTATCACTTTGAAATTTGTTCCATAAATATAACTATGGAAACGTTCACAGGCCCATATGATTGCCAAATTTTCGCGCTCTATCTGAGAGTATTGTTTCTCCACATCGGTTAATGTACGGCTCGCATACGCTACAATATTTGTTTGTTGGACAGAATCTTTCTGTGTAAGAAATGCACCGAGACCTACTACAGTAGCATCTACGATTATTTCGATTTCCTTTCCAGGATCGTAGTACGAAATAACGGAATCGTTAGTGAAACTGTCTTTTGTCAATGACGCTGATTGTTGAACAGTAGCCATTGGGAAATTATCAACATTAGGCAAGGCGATTAGTCCAAGTTCAGTTGCTGTTCTGTAACCTAATAACGATCCAGCACATTTGTCCACAACAAAAAATGTTCCTACCGATATACATGACTTGGATTCTACGGTGGCTTCAAATTTTCCGATGATTGGCAATGGGACATTTGATCTATAAACATATAGACGAATGTTTGCGTTGTGTAATTTCAGACGTCTGTTTCGCTTGGCAATGATTGCATAATGTTCAGCATCTATTAGGTTTACTGATGCACCACTGTCTATAACTATAGGTATTTGGACACCAGCTACTGTGATGCTAGTCTTAGGCTGTTTACCATAGACAGATCGTACATAGTTAGCACGAGATTTGTTTCCATTAACTGCAAATGTAAATTCGTCATCCGAAGTTGAACTTTCTTCGCTGGTGGGTTGTTCATGTACCGTGCGCACCGTTCCGTTTTGACCAGATCTGGTCGTTAATGGTTGTTTTCCTGACCTGCAAACTTTCTGAAAGTGATTCTTTTTCGAACATCTATGACATGTTTGACCAAACGCTGGACACGACATTTGGTTATCGTGAGGCCACTCTCCTCCGCAATTGAAACATGAGCGTGATTTAGCAGTTTTATTCCGCATTGAGTTACGCTGCTCTCGGTTTGCTGAGCGTTTTATGGATGTCAGTGAGTTCACGTGATTATCTCGAGACATCGGCTGTTCCATCGAATGCACCTGCGTATCCGCGCGCTCCATTGCGCGACCAATTTGTAGAATGCTGGCTAGCGATGTATCAGTATCGCGCAACACTCTACGCTTGAGGCGATTAGAAGTACATTTTTCTAGCACCTGGTCTGCAATTGCGTCATCTGAATTGATATATTCACACGTCAATGATAGAGTCCGCAACCGCGTGGCAAACTGATCTACCGATTCACCTGGTTCTTGCCTTGCTTGTTTGAACACGTACCTTTCGTAACGAATGTTCATTTTCGGCAGGAAATATTCATCCAGTTTGTCACAGGCAATTTTGTATGATTCTCCCGTGTCCGTTAAGCCCTGCAACACATTCTGGACCGATTCACCGGATAGGTGAAGCAATAACGCCCGTTTCTGCTTGTCAGTTTCTATTCCCGCAGCATCCAAGTATATTGTAAATCTATCCCTCCAAGATTTCCACTTGGAGCCCAATGATGCATGATCTGCATCTGCATCGAATGGAGGTAAAGCCGGTAGCCCAAAGTTCATATACATAGCCATGGTGGATATTGTCCAGTAATGGTACACGTGAACTTAGACTATTCAGCCGTACAACTTCAGTAGAAATCAACATTAGCTACACTGAAATATGTTTTAATTAACTTGAACTGTTAATTGTTTAAACACTAGATTTACAACACGTTTTCCGTCGTCGCCATCTATGGTATTATGTAAGCAAAACAAGCGTGGTTGTAAGGTATATTAACTTTACTAAAACTACTGACTATGACATAGAATGATACAGGGTTTGAATAACGGTTTGTACAGCACGAGAGCTGGGTCAGAACTGACCTTTGATATAGAGCATTGGGTATAATGAAGCTGGTGAGAGCGCATGCGCTTGAGAATGTTTTATGAGAGAGTCCGGGCAGCAGCCATCAGAATTAGATAAAGTTTAATTGCTCTAATAGGGCTACGAGTTCACATCAATACACTACACTAGGTGCTCTGAGACGGCCAGAGAGTCTACTTTTAGGGTGAATTATGGCGTTTTCTTTCGTTGTAAAATTATTTTATTTTGCAAATTTTCGTTATTAACATTGTTGCCGAACACCAAACAAGAAAACCAACACAAATATTAGAATAGAATTATAATGCATGATTAAGAGTTCTAAACTAATAAAGTTTGCTTTAAATGTCCTATAACTTCCAAAAAAGTGCATAATTTTTTTTCCATTTTTAAATTGTGGGGCCCTCTTGCTTGTGGGGCCCGGGCCTTTTGTCCGGCTTGCCCCCCCCCCCCCCCATTAAATACGACCCTGTACAGCTGCAATCAGTCCTTCGCTTTTTCCCACTGTGTTTTGTCCTCCGCCGAAATCCTTAGCCTCCTCAGGTCCATTCTTGACTGAGTGTACCGCGTCCTGCTTTCTTCAGGGCACCTCGTAGCACGCTTAGCAGATTTATGCAATGACGTCCTCTCCTGGCTTTGTATTTGCTGGCTCCGAGTAGGGGTGCTGGTGTCTCTTCTGGCATCCTTAGCACATGGCCAAACATGGACCATCCTTGCTGCTCGATTTTTACAGACAGCGGCGACGTATTACACATCTTGTATAGTGCATTATTGGAAGTTATGCTGTCTGACCATCTGTGTCCAGTGGCAAGTGTTTGCGGTGGCAGGCATCTTGTTTGTCTAAAGCTGCCTTTGGAGCTGCCCAGCTGGTACAGTTATACAGCATCAAGGATACGCAGGTTGCATTGCATAGCCATAACCTATTTATCAAGGGCATCTTTGATCTAGGAATCCATAGCTTCCAGAAGGACTGGAAAGCTATGTTTCCCATAACGCAGCGTGCATCAATGTCAGCAGTACTGTAAAGCAGTGAGCCCATGATTTTACTTTTCCTCCATGGTTCGCCGCCACGGAGTGGATCGTCATTTTCTATAGTTTCATGCTTTGTCAATAGGTATATGTGGGTGAACTCTGTTTGGGATTCATTCATAAAGATATTCTCAATTTTTAGTTTGCTTGCAGCTATTGGGAGAAGTTCGTCAAGGGGTATCTTTTCTTCGTCTATGAAGTCCACATCGTCGGCATATTCCATGTCTAGCGTCATACCCAGTATTGACACTAGGTGGGTGTACGGTGGTGGTTGGGGTGGGGATGGGTGTGGGGTGGGGGGGATTGTTGTGTGGCGTGGTGGGGTTGGGTGGGTGGGGGTTGGTCTTATGGAAGTTTCCCGTATGAATTTCAATGCAGCAGTAAGGTAGCAGGTGAAAAGCACAGGAGATAGACCGTCTCCCTGTGGGGAGCCGATTGATGTCTCAAATTCTACAGACGTCACTGACTTGACACGTATTCTCAACTTGGTGTCTGCAAGCAGGAACTTAGAATGCCATTCATGTATTCATGTACCTGTACATGTTAGAAATGCCAACATTTTAGAAGCGAACTCAAACAGTGATCTTCGGAAATGGGCAAAAGTCTATAATAAGTGGACATAGAAAATAATGTTTAAATTTAAAAAAAAGAATCTACTGTACGCAGTACGACCTTCGATTACAATCCGGCTGTTCTACTTTACCATGGTGCCCTGCCTCACTCCACTGGCCGTATTTATTTCGTTTATTTCCCTTTTTAATCTACCTGTGTAGATCAGTCCTAGTGCTGTTGAAATAATGCATCCGAGAGATTAATCTTTAGGGAGCACCCACCCCCCATACCGCCCGCCCCCAAACCCCGCACTTGAACCCTTCAATAGATGAGTCCAGTTTTAGCCACATCCCGCCCATTCCTGGCTAAGCTCTACCCACGCTTTATCCGTATTGGGTTTCGATCGAACACTGGGCCCCCTGAACGTCAATTGAAACTAAATTTACTGAGTGCGCAGTCAGATTAGTTTCTAAATATTCAACATAAGCACTTGACTGGCTATTGAGCGTTTATGACGGACTTAGATATGCCATACATGACGTATTTGATTGTGACGTCAGCATACTTGTGATGTAATTGATTATGACATTATATACTTGACTGCCAGACTGTATTCCTCTATTGGATTACCGTGGCTACCTCGTCAGATAACGCAGGTTACAGGCGCGGTACTGAGCCAATACCGGACCAATAGGGCCCGGTATTATCACTGTAGCACCCCGGTAACCTGCGTTATCAGAATATTTATTAAATTCTAATTATTTTATTACTAATTATAGACCGATCTAGTACTGGAGAGATCCGATCTGTCAGTCAAGTATATGACATCATAATCAATTACGTCAATAGCTACTTGCCGTTGCAATCATAATAAAGGGCAGCTCGGTGGTGACGGACGTACACTTTGGACACTTCATATAAATATGTATGGATCATATGTTTGCTGTAAGATTCTATGGGGTTCTTAAGCACTGTGACGGAGGGACGCAGAGAAATTGTTATTACGTTACTGCCCTAACATCTTTAGCAGTTCACCGGTAATTCGCTGTGATTTGGGAATATTTTAAGTGGTATAATAACTGTAATTCATATTAATCCCTTCATCAGACACCTGAAGGCAACACAAGTAACCACACCAGGTGAAAGTTTAATCTGGTTTCTTGTGAAGTAATTTGTTTACAGTGTGACGGACGAACACAACTTGCGTGACGGACGTACAAGTACAAATTTTTGGTGGTATGCATATCAAAAATCCAGATTATATGTGAATTAATTTAATAAGAATATTAAGATATATTGACATATTTAATTGAGGACTAATTGCTCCTCAAAACCAAGCACAGTGCACATGTAGATCTAAGAATTATTTGTCCAAAGTACGTTAAGTTCTTAACCATTACCGCGCTGATGTCAACATTCTATCTTCTTATTGTGCAACAAACAAAGAAACTGATGTACATTTTAAACAAATTTGGTGGAAGATGTTGCTGTCGTAGACAGCAACATCGTCCACCAAAATTGTTTAAAAATGAACACCATTTCATATTTTAATTTAATTGGAAAATTAAAAATTTTGACATCAGAGTGTTAAGAGTTAAGAATGTTCTGAACCTGTACTCTTGTGAAAATTCCAATTAAGAAAAATATACCTTTGGTATTTCCAGTTCCTTATGTTCTAGGGACATTAGAATGTTATTAGCACTCTAGAAGCAATCAAAGAATCCATAGCCGGCCACACAAACCCACACCCACTGGAAGATTATATTTCCTCACTAGGACAGTGTCTTGTAAAATGGTGTCCATCGTAGCCTGCCACTTCTATTAGTGGTTTCTGTATATCATATTAACTTCATCATGGACACACTCTGCAATATCACCTGTATATAGGATGTACATGTATGGTGGTAATAAACCATTGGCTAATGGGTAATTACAATGCTGTGGTCACTGAATCGTCCTCCAAGCTCTAGAATCAAACTTTTTACCTCGTTTGATTGGCACTAAAGAGTGAAATCTATTTAAGCAGATATTTGTCCGATCATCACAAGTTTGGTCTCTGACTTTTGGAACTATACACAATGCATAAGCGGCATTTGATGCACCTTCTAATTCTGCATCTGACTTGAATTCGTCTGTGCACAGATTTAGGGAATGAACTTGCAGTTTCACCAGACTTGCTAGAGGCAAAGAAAACACGAATAAATGAATGTAGCCTTTCTCGAGTAGCCCTCAGCGATTTTCAGTATGAATTGGCCCATGACAGAAATGACAATTGCACTTACGAATACGGATAGCTTTCTTGAATAGCTCAGGTGGAGTTGTCATACATGTGTGCCTGCCCTCTCCTCACATCTATGTATGTACGATAACTGCATTCTGCGGCTTTAGAAACATCCTACAGCTGCAATCAGACCTTCGCTTTTGCCCACTGTGTCTTGTCCTCAGCCGAAATCCTTGGCTTCCTCAGGTCCATTCTTGACTTGAGTGTACCGAGTCCTGCTTTCTTGAGGTCACCTCGTAGCACGCTTAGCAGATTTATGCAATGACGTCTTCTGGCTTTGTATTTACTGGCTTCGAGTAGGGCGAATTCCAAGGCTCTTTGTGCTGGTGTCTCTTCTGGCATCCTTAGCACATGGCCACACATGGACCATCTTTGCTGGGCGACTTTTACAGACAGCGGCGACGTATTACACATCTTGTATAGTGTATCGTTGGTAATTATGTTGTCTCACCATCGGTGTCCAGTGATGGTGCGTATGTGTTTGCGGTGGCAGGTCTCGAGTTTGTCTAGAGCTGCCTTTGGAGCTGCCCAGCTGTTACAGTTATACAGCATCAAGGATACGCAGGTTGCATTGTATAAACGTAGCCTCTTTATCAAGGGCATATTTGATCTACGAATCCATAGCTTCCAGAAGGACTGGAAAGCTATGTTCCCCATGACGCAGCGTGCAGAAATGTCAGCAGTACTGCAAAGCAGTGAGCACAGGATTTTACTTTTCCTCAATTGTTCGCCGCCACGAAGTGGGGTCGTCATTTGCTATAGTTTCATGCTTTGTCAATAGGTATATGTGGGTGAACTCTGTTTTGGATTCCTTCATAAAGAGATTCTGAATCCTCAATATCGTCGGATGTACGAATTGCATGTCTGATGGATATACTATTTAATAAACATTCTGTTGAATATTTTAAAACTAATTTAACTGATCGTTGTTTCTACAATATGCGGTAACAGCACCCATTCAAATTAGTTTCTAAATTTTCAAAGGCTGCCCGAATAGTTACCTTGAAAACGGGATTTTGGGAACTCATGGTTCAAAGTATGTGAATCGATCCCAACATCATATTCAATAGCTTACCTGTATAGTTTTCCATAAATTGATAGTCAGAGAGTTCAGGGATCGATCGATCCCAACACGGGCGATGTGTGTGTGTGGAGCTTAGTTAGAGATGGGTGGGTCATAGCTCAAACTGGATTCCTCAATTTTGGTCAAGAATATACCTATTGCTTATCCCCTGCTTAATGATGGTTTACGTGTCCCGTCCCCGTTTGAGTAGGCCTAGCTGCATTCGTCTTACACTCTTAGGGTAGCACGTCGGCCCGTCCATGGGCTGCACCTTCTTGTGCTGCACAGAAAACACGTTCGTGGCACTTGCTGCACGAAAGGGTGTGTTTGACTGGGCTACAAAAGATACAAATTTTAAACACGGCCCCGTCATCCTCGTCCTCTATAGCACCCTCATTCCCGTCCTCTATATCACCTTCATTCACGTCCTCTATATCACCTCATTCTCGTCCTCTATACCACCCTCATGCTCGTCCTCTAGAGCACCCTCATTCTCGTCCTCTATAGCACCCTCATACTCGTCCTCTATATCACCCTCATTCTCGTCCACTATAGCACCCTCATTCTCGTCCTCTATTGCACCCTCATTCTCGTCCACTATAGCACCTTCATTCTCGTCCTCTATATCACCCTCATTCTCGTCCTCTATAGCACCCTCATTCTCGTCCTCTATAGCACCCTCAGTCCCGTCCTCTATAGCACCCTCGTTCTCTGTCCTCTATAGCACCCTCGTTCTCGTCCTCTATATCACCCTCATTCTCGTTCTCTATAGCACCCTCATTCCCGTCCTCTATAGCACCCTCATTCTCGTCCTCTATAGCACCCTCGTTCTCTGTCCTCTATAGCACCCTCGTTCTCGTCCTCTATATCACCCTCATTCTCGTCCTCTATAGCACCCTCATTCCCGTCCTCTATAGCACCCTCATTCTCGTCCTCTATAGCACCCTCATTCTCGTCCTCTATATCACCCTCATTATCGTCCTCTATAGCACCCTCATTCTCGTCCCCTATATCACCCTCATTCTCGTCCTCTATAGCACCCTCATTCTCGTCCTCTATAGCACCCTCATTCTCGTCCTCTATAGCACCCTCATTCTCGTCCTCTATATCACCCTCATACTCGTCCTCTATAGCACCCTCATTCTCGTCCTCTGTATCACCCTCATTCTCGTCATCTATAGCACCCTCATACTCGTCCTCTATATCCCCCTCATACTCGTCCTCTATAGCACCCTCGTTCTCGACCTCTCGTCCTCTATAGCTCCCCCATCTCGTCTTCTATAGCACCCTCATTCTCGTCCTCTATAGCACCCTCATTCTCATCCTCTAATCACCCTCATTCTCGTTCTCTATCTCCACCCCATCACGTCCTCTATAGCACCCTCATTCCCGTCCTCTATAGCACCCTCATTCTCGTCCTCTATAGCACCCTCATTCTCGTCCTCTATATCACCCTCATTATCGTCCTCTATAGCACCCTCATTCTCGTCCCCTATATCACCCTCATTCTCGTCCTCTATAGCACCCTCATTCTCGTCCTCTATATCACCCTCATACTCGTCCTCTATAGCACCCTCATTCTCGTCCTCTGTATCACCCTCATTCTCGTCATCTATAGCACCCTCATACTCGTCCTCTATATCCCCCTCATACTCGTCCTCTATAGCACCCTCGTTCTCGACCTCTCGTCCTCTATAGCTCCCCCATCTCGTCTTCTATAGCACCCTCATTCTCGTCCTCTATAGCACCCTCATTCTCATCCTCTAATCACCCTCATTCTCGTTCTCTATCTCCACCCCATCACGTCCTCTATAGCACCCTCATTCCCGTCCTCTATAGCACCCTCATTCTCGTCCTCTATAGCACCCTCATTCTCGTCCTCTATATCACCCTCATTATCGTCCTCTATAGCACCCTCATTCTCGTCCCCTATATCACCCTCATTCTCGTCCTCTATAGCACCCTCATTCTCGTCCTCTATATCACCCTCATACTCGTCCTCTATAGCACCCTCATTCTCGTCCTCTGTATCACCCTCATTCTCGTCATCTATAGCACCCTCATACTCGTCCTCTATAGCACCCTCATACTCGTCCTCTATAGCACCCTCATTCTCGTCCTCTATAGCACCCTCATTCTCATCCTCTAATCACCCTCATTCTCGTTCTCTATCTCCACCCCATCTCGTCCTCTATAGCACCCTCATTCTCGTCCTCTATATCACCCTCATTCTCGTCCTCTATATCACCCTCATTCTCGTCCTCTATAGCACCCTCATTCTCGTCCTCTATAGCACCCATCATTCTCGTCCTCAATAGCACCCCCATTCTCGTCCTCTATAGATTCTCGTCCTCTCTATCACCCTCATACTCGTCCTCTATAGCACCCTCGTTCTCGACCTCTCGTCCTCTATTGCTCCCCCATCTCGTCTTCTATAGCACCCTCATTCTCGTCCTCTATAGCACCCTCATTCTCATCCTCTAATCACCCTCATTCTCGTTCTCTATCTCCACCCCATCTCGTCCTCTATAGCACCCTCATTCTCGTCCTCTATATCACCCTCATTCTCGTCCTCTATATCACCCTCATTCTCGTCCTCTATAGCACCCTCATTCTCGTCCTCTATAGCACCCATCATTCTCGTCCTCAATAGCACCCCCATTCTCGTCCTCTATAGATTCTCGTCCTCTCTATCACCCTCATACTCGTCCTCTATAGCACCCTCGTTCTCGACCTCTCGTCCTCTATAGCACCCTCATCTCGTCTTCTATAGCACCCTCATTCTCGTCCTCTATAGCACCCTCATTCTCATCCTCTAATCACCCTCATTCTCGTTCTCTATCTCCACCCCATCTCGTCCTCTATAGCACCCTCATTCTCGTCCTCTATATCACCCTCATTCTCGTCCTCTATATCACCCTCATTCTCGTCCTCTATAGCACCCTCATTCTCGTCCTCTATAGCACCCATCATTCTCGTCCTCTATAGCACCCCCATTCTCGTCCTCTATAGATTCTCGTCCTCTCTATCACCCTCATACTCGTCCTCTATAGCACCCTCATTCTCGTCCTCTATATCACCCTCATTCTCGTCCTCTATAGCACCCTCATTCTCGTCCTCTATAGCACCCTCATTCTCGTCCTCTATAGCACCCTCTTTCTCGTCCTCTATAGCACCCTCATTCTCGTCCTCTATAGCACCGTCATTCCCGTCCTCTATAGCACTCTCATTCTCGTCCTCTATAGCACCCTCATTCTCGTCCTCTATAGCAACCCCATCTCGTCCTCTATAGCACCCCCATCTCGTCCTCTATAGCACCCCCATCTCGTCCTCTATAGCACCCCCATCTCGTCCTTTATAGCACCCCATCTCGTCCTCTATAGCACCCCCATCTCGTCCTCTATAGCACCCTCATATCTCGTCCTCTATATTACCCTCATGCTCGTCCTCTATAGCACCCTCATTCTCGTCCTCTATAGCACCCCTTGCTCTCGTCCTCTATAGCACCCCCATTCTCGTCCTCTATAGCACCGTCATTCTCGTCCTCTCTATCACCTTCATACTCGTCCTCTATAGCGCCCCCCCCCCCATCTCGTCCTCTATAGCGCCCCCATCTCGTCCTCTATAGCACCCTCATTCTCTTCCTCTATAGCACCCTCATTCTCGTCCTCTATATCACCCTCAATCTCGTCCTCTATAGCACCCTCATTCTCGTCCTCTATAGCGCCCCATCTCGTCCTCTATAGCACCCCATTCTCGTCCTCTATAACGCCCCATCTCGTCCTCTATAGCACCCTCATTCTCTTCCTCTATAGCACCCTCATTCTCGTCCTCTATATCACCCTCAATCTCGTCCTCTCTAGCACCCTCATTCTCGTCCTCGATAGCGCCCCATCTCGTCCTCTATAGCACCCCCATCTCGTCCTCTATAGCGCCCCATCTCGTCCTCTATAACACCCTCATTCTCTTCCTCTATAGCACCCTCATTCTCTTCCTCTATAGCACCCTCATTCTCGTCCTCTATATCACCCTCAATCTCGTCCTCTATAGCACCCTCATTCTCGTCCTCTATAGCACCCCCATCTCGTCCTCTATAGCGCCCCATCTCGTCCTCTATATCACCCTCATTATCGTCCTCTATAGCACCCTCATTCTCGTCCTCTATAGCACCCTCATTCTCGTCCTCTATAGGACCCTCATTCTCGTCCTCTATAGCACCATCATTCTCGTCCTCTATAGCACCCCCATCTCGTCCTCTATAGCGCCCCATCTCGTCCTCTATAGCGCCCCATCTCGTCCTCTATAGCGCCCCATCTCGTCCTCTATTGCGCCCCCATCTCGTCCTCTATAGCACCCCCATCTCGTCCTCTATAGCGCCCCATCTCGTCCTCTATAGCACCCCCATCTCGTCCTCTATAGCGCCCCATCTCGTCCTCTATAGCACCCCCATCTCGTCCTTTATAGCACCTCATTCTCGTCCTCTTTATCACCCTCATACTAGTCCTGTATAGCACTACGCAGTAAGCATATGGTGAACATGCAAAGATTTAATAAATTACCAATAATAGCGCTGTATTTTGTAAAAGGCGTTCTGATTGGACGATCGATTAACACCAGAAGCGGCGCGCATCAGTACATTTTCTAAAGATTTCCATGGACAATTTATTGAGAATAGGCGTGGATTACTTTAATGTGAGCGACGAGGAGTTGTGTTCTTCCATCGCTACATCCTAGGTACGGTGTTTAAGAAATTACAAGATGGTTGCTCGCAATGTGAGCGGTATATGCTAGTATGATTAAGCCAAACTGCTTACGGTAGGGTAGTCTGAAAGCGTCTGTTGGTTCCACCGCGGATACTACCTAGAGTATAGTTCGCGCCTGGTGGCAGTACCCGGTTAGACGCACACATGGCTGTATCAGCGACAGATCCAATAGGGACATCAGGATAATAACAATTTTATCGATTTGTTTTCTTTCGATGCTCCTATATTCGGGCGACTGAGTTAGACGAACGCGCATCATTCACTCATCACTATCAGATGTAAAATACTAATCAGAACCCTATCGCAAGACCCGCTATTGTCAGACCTTGCCGTATAACACGCGATCGTCTACAATGTCGGCAAAGACGCTGAGATGGAGGAAATACGTACACAGAAACGGTACTACCCTGTGAGACGCTAACAAGAAGATTGACGACTAACCAGCCTCAGATAATAGTAAGTGTGTTTCACGGAAATTAAAGACCAAGTAGTTTGAGTTCTTTGACTGTAGATTCCCTTCTGATCAAACTGGCGAGAGATGTTAGGGGCGAGGTCATCATGGCAGAATCATTGATTCTCTAGCTCACGTGATAACTCTATAATTCTCTTAAGTGTGCCCCGCCCCTCCACGCTAGATTTATATTGTATAATACTTCTCTCAGGGATAATGGGTGTTCCTAAGGGGCCCCACCCTACTCGCGTGGTTTACGATTATCAATAGGTCAGTGGCGCCGGAATGCAATTTTAGTTGCGGGGACACATTGGGGGGTGGGTCCGGGATGGTGTGTCCCCCTCATGCGAATGTACGTGCATGCGGGGGGGGGGGGGGGGGGGGGGGGGGGGGGGGGCGGGGCCCTGGGATACTCCCCTGGAAAATTCTGAACACTTTTTTCGAAATATTCAACAAAATATTTCTTGCATTGTAGGACATATCCTTTTGAATACCGGTAGCCTAAATAGTCAGTCTCGGTCCAAGAAACAATCTTTAACGGCCCACCTTGACTATAAAAGGCACCAGATGGCGCTGTTGTCACATCTATCAAAATCGCACTGGTACTGTCATATCGAAGAAATTGTTTGAAAATACTCATTTAAATGAGAATTAGCTCAAATAAACATGAGAGCTGAATAAAATTTGAATTTAGTGGGCGGAGATAAAGCTGTGACATCATATTGCGGGAAAATATTCTCTGAATGATTTATAAGTGTAAACAGCTGATAGCAGCCACGTGTATTATCCCGTCATATGTGGAGAGAGAACATGCAGTAATAAATAAATAAACACATTATCTTGATAAGAAGTTGGGGTCTTATTGCCACCTATAACTGCAAATGAGGGTGGTGTAAGCTGTTAGGCAGCAACAGCCTTCAGCAACAGTGTTTGTAAACTGTATATTAGCCTTTCTAATACCGGCTTTGAAACAATTAATCTTTTGATATCAGTGTGACAAGTGTTGCAGAAAACTGTTGCTGCATTTGACAGTAACAGATATCCACATTCCCATTTTCAAAATGACCACATTAAGAATACTACATGCAACACTATCTAATAAACCTTTCTAATACCTCAATACTGAGCTAAATGTATTGCTAGATAAATTGGCTTAATTGTTTGACTGCTGAATTCCTGTAGGCTAGATTTTCAACCGGGTTTAACTCTGGATATATGCTGAATATTTTGGAAACAATTTGACTAACATAGCCACCAACCACTTTCAGTCAAGTTGTTTTCAACATATTCAGCATTTATTGTCATTTGAAATTATTGTCTGATGGCTTGCAGCAGTCAGCCAGTTAATGATAAATTAATTAAATAAATCTTTTTGAAGGAGTATGTGAATATAGTACACATGTGTATAGTGTTACTATACAGAGGGCGGATTGTCCTACTCTAGTAAACCAGTCATCTAGGTATAATATAGGCTGTGTACAGCGGCCAGGTGCTAAGTTGTCAGATGGTAGGCTATTTTGCTACTTATCACGCATGCGCCATACGCGTCATCATAGAAGCTCCGCCTCATAGGGCATTAATTTCATCTCAACCCAGGAAGTGAGACTTGCGGCTTTCTATTTAAAGCCGCAACTCTCACTCCCTGGGTTGAGATGAAATTAATACCCTATGAGGCGGAGCTTCTACGATGACGCGTATGGTGCATGCGTGATAAGTAGCAAAATAGCCTACCATCTGACAGCTCAGCACCTGGCCGCTGTACACAGCCTATATACCTAGATGATTGGTTTACTATAGAGTAGGACAGTCCACCCTATGCATAGTAGCATTATGCACATGTGTACTATATTCACATACTCCTTCAAATTAAATTAATTCATCATTAACTGTCGGACTGCTGCAAGCCATCGGACAATAATTTCAAATGACAATAAATGCTGAATATTTTGAAAACAACTTGACTGAAAGTGGTTGGTGGCTATGTTAATCAGTGTTTCCAAAATATTCAGCATATATCCAGAGTTAAACCCTGTTGAAAATGTATCCTACAGGAAATCAGAAGTCAAACAGTTAAGCCAATTTATTTAGCTCAGTATTGAGGTTTTAGCAAGTTTTATTAGATAGCGATGCATGTAGTATTCTTAATGTGGTCATTTTGAAAATGGGAATGGGGATATCTGTTACTGTCAAATGCAGCAACAGTTTTCTGCAACACTTGTCTAACTGATATCAAAAGATTAATTGTTACAAAGCATGTATTAGAATGGCTAATATAAAGTTTACAAACAATGTTGCTGAAGGCTGTTGCTACCAGCCTTATTTGTAGTTATAGTTGGCAATAAGACCCCGCTTCTTATCAAAGTAATGTGTTTATTTATTTATTACTGCATGTTCTCTCCCCACATATGACGGGATAATACACGTGGCTGCTATCAGCTGTTTACACTCATAAATCTTTCAGAGCACATTTTCCCTCATTATGATGTCACTGCTTTAGCTCTGCCTACTAAATTCAAATTTGATTCAGCTCTCGTGTTTATTTGAGCTAATTCCCATTTAAATGAATATTTTCCAACAATTTCTTCGAGATGACAGTACCAGTGCTATACCAAGAATGTACTGTGCAAATATCTAAGAAATCTGTAAGGGTTTATACCTTATTTTTTTTAATATGCTACCTAGATGTGAAAGGTGTTTAGATTTTGATAGATATGATACCAGCGCCATCTGGTGCCTTTTATTGTCATGGTGGGCCTTTAATTAAAGGGATGATGATCCCATCTCAAATGTTATACTGACCCGATAGATTATGGCTTATGGATTACATTTCATTCATATCCTGTCATATTCCCGTTTATATATCACAATTATCTGCATCAGAGCAGTGGATGCTGCAGACCGTACAGAATGATCTGGCTACCCCACTGCTCGTCTGAATGTGTGTCTCAGAATATCGACCCGCATACATCAGTCGTCAATCTGTGTAGTTTATTTTTTAGCAATATGATAAAGTGTGTCGCCTTCTGAATGAAATTTTCAACAACTGTGCGACAATCCATTTTCAAATTTTGTTTGCGATTATTGACACATTTTCTAAATATTCAACAAAATATTAATTACGATATTGCAGCAAAAATATTTCGTTGAAACCCTAGATCCCCATAAAGTCTCGCCAGTTAACATGATATAGTAAAACCTGTCTTAAGCAACCACCTTATGGTTCACCAAGAACACATCACTAACTAGAGCTGGGTTCTTCTACTCATGGTGACACGTGTCACAAGATTGCATTTCCTTAGCCTTTTCAACAATAAATCCATGAAAAAAGTATATTTTTAAAGATATAACACTTATTTTGCTGACTATTTTGAAACTGGTTTAACTGGAAGGGCATCAACGGCTTCCAGTCAAATGAATTTCAAAATATTCATCAGGTTTCCTGTATGGTAGCGTTAAAATGAGATATTGGGACTTCATTGGTGAGGGGATTAATGCAGGTGGCTGTTAACCATCATTGGCCCTAACAAGGTGGTCATGCGAGCAGCTTTGACTGGATATCTTTGTTAAAATGGTTAACTATTTAAAAGTGCATATTCACAGCAGAATGGTTCAAAATAAAATCGTTAAAATTATATACATTTAGAAGCCTAAATTGTGTGCCTAGATGTAATGAAACGGCATATGATGATTTCATTACGTATAAATTAATATACTTTTTTAAGTTGTCAAATTGAATTAGAGGCACGAGTCCCTAATTCAAATTCAGAACTAAATCTACCAAATTTATTTACATAGAATGAAATCATACTATGTTAAGATTTATTTCGTTTCATTACACTGATATACACAATTTAAGCCTCTAAAAGTATATAATTTCAACAAGTTTATTTTCAAGCATTTTGGTGTGAATATGCACCTTTAAAGGCTAAATTTGTTCAAGAATATCGACATATTTGCTTATTAAATGTCCATTTGTAGGCCAAGGGAAGACTGTTTTAGAAAATTGATCGTCCGAGCCAGTGATTCCAAACTTTCAAAATACTCTTCTCTTCGCCTGCAAATGGGCATCCCTTAAAACCAGCACAGAGACCAGTGTTTGGCCGGTTTTGTCATGAAAGGGTTAAGCGTATCATGGGGTGGGGGTAGAATGATATGTCCACAGCGATGGCCATGGGGATGGGGTGGGTGGGGGGCTAGTGGGGGGGGGGGGTGGAGCTGATGGTCGGGGCGGGTAGTGGTGATGGTCGGGTGGGGGGAGGGAGGGTAGGGGGCGGGGCGTGATGATATAGGTGCGTACGTACTTTATTTGTGCGTTTTTGTAGTTTCTAGCTTCGCCACGAAGTGTTGCGAGCCTATTGTAACGCCCGTGTGCGTCGTCAGTGCGTGTGCGTCGTCAGTGCGCGTGCGTCGTCAGTGCGTGTGCATGTGCGTCCATCGCGACAACTTTGGTTATAGGTGCAGCCTAGTGAATGGATCTACAAACGTTGGTTTGAGGTTGAGGTCTCAAGAAAGTCAATGTTGGCATCGAGGGTCAAAAGTCAAGCCCATGGTCATCGAACAGGAAAATGTCTGACGTGGACACAGAATGCATCTTGGCCAAACTTTGTTGGATTGTTTCCCTTGTCTTACCTAGAATATTTTTTTCTCAGGGCCTGCATGTAAGTACTCATGGTGAGTATGTATTTAAGTACTCATGGTGAGTATGTATTTAAGTACTCATGGTGAGTATGTATTTAAGTACTCATGGTGAGTATGTATTTAAGTACTCATGGTGAGTATGTATTTAAGTACTCATGGTGAGTGTGTATTTAGTCTGTTAACCCTTTAACACTCAAACTGGTTCTAGAAAATGTCTATTTGCAAACCAAGAGAAAACTATTTTTGAAAATTTACCACTGGACTGGCTGGCTCGGTTATCAAGCCACTCATTCCAGTGATACATTTTCAAAAATAGTCTTCTCTTCGTCTGCAAATTGACATTTCTCAAGACCACTTCAAAAGCCGTTTTTATGCTGATATGAGTGTTAAAGGGTTAAATGGTTGAGTTGCTATTCACAAGGATTCTGTAGTCTGTAAAGCTTACAACAATACATATTTTCAACAGAATTTAATTGACAGAAATGGGGCAACCTGGAAATAAGTCGGGCAACCTAATTGAAATGGCGTACTTGCCCCTGGGGCAACACAATATATTTCTAATTTTCGACCCCTGGTCACTCACTCTTTTATGCATCAGTTTTACTCTTAATGGTACAATTGTGTCCAGAAAGTGTCCAGTTGCAGACCAGATTAGGGGTTAGTTTTCAGTAAATTTCCAAAAAATAGTTTTCTTGATCAGCAAATGGACATCTTTCAAGACCACTTCAAAAGTAATTTTATCCGGCGTGGCCAGTTCCGGGTTTTAATTACATAAACCTGACGTTGAGTATAAGCAATCGTGTTGAGATCATTCGATCCCTGAACTTATGACGGCAACAGCGCCCAATCAAATTAGTTTCACAATATTCAACAGAATGTTTATTAAATAGTAAAGACATACAATTCGTACAACAACGCTTAGTCCGTCATCAATTATGTGTTCGTGACGAACCTATCTACGTCATTCATGACGTCACACTGTAGGAAATGATTTCTCAAAGCATCTAATTTTCACAATATTTCACGGGGGACACCACCACCACCAGTACCACAGGCACCCCCCCTCCCCCCGCCCCCCATGGGAGACACCGCGCAGCCCAGACAGTTCTATAGCGTTATTGCCTGTGTGATTTCCTTTTAAAATGCTCTTTGGAGATGTTTGTGGGTTGCTGATTATCACGTTTTTAAAACATCTAAGATTACACCGTACTATAACATTGGCTAGAGATAGAGAGGACGTGAACACAGAATGAAGAAACCATTCTCCTCAACCATCGAACTTATAGATTTCTAATAGATTAGATGAATCCAGTCGATCGGTCAGTGATATGACGTCATGATGAACTAGGTCACATGTAGACTGACGTCATAATCAATTATGTTATGAATGGCATATATCTAAGTCCTACTTAAACGCTTAAACGTCTGTCAGGTTGTATGTTTAACAAACATTCTGTTGAATATTCTGAAACCAATTTGATAGGACGCTGTTGCTGCCAAATTAGTTTCATAGTTTGATATTCAGGGAGTGCAAGGATCGATCGATCCCTGCAGGGCAGAAGTGTGGGCGGAGCTTAGCTAGAGATGGGCGGGGTATAGCTAAAACTATTCCTACATTATGCTCATTGTCTTATACAACACACAGTTTATCTCTGGTTTTGTATTTTCTCAGATGAATCATAAATGTCAATTTCTAACCATTTGAATCCTAATGGTCGAATTTGAGACGTCGTTTTGCAATTTAAGAAAACATTCTGTTAAATATTTTGGGGCAACTGTTGAAATGTGACTGGGAGCTGCTGCTATGGCAACACGATGTTCCTGTCAGATCTGTTCAAACGGGCGACTTGCAGATAGTCGTGGAATTATGCGACATAGATTTATTTTCCTAGAATCAGAATGGGTGAATGGCTTCCTTAAATGGCTTCCTTACATCCGTCAGCCATGTAGCCACACATTGGGACTAACACTGTGTGTGTGTGTGGGGGGGGGGGAGATGTAATGTCCATCAGAACTCATTCTCTCATAATTAACATTCAAACACGCACACTCGACACTGCCGTCATCCTTAATTAGAGACCCACCTGTATCAACCCGTATGGAGATTAGCTCTTATTTTTATAGGCATGTACTGCTTGCTGTAGTGAGAATGCTGGCAGATCATTCTCTGTATCATAGCCGATTAGTAAAGTTGTCCTTTGATATCAGCGCTCATGTATCGAGTTTGTTCTAGCAATATAATAAGAAACACGCGATATTTCAACTGGCGACGAGTGAAAAGTGGATCTGAATAGAATCAGTAACGAGTTTAATGAATTAAAAAGTGTGTTAATTAGGCCATTAAGAGAATGAGTTCTGATGGACATTACATCCCCAATCCATTGGATTGTATGTCAAGACGACCTCCAACAAGACTGGCAGATTCCTATGTACATACATGTGTGTTAGAATAAACCAGCAATCCTGTGTAGTTAAAGGGTGTAATCCCTGGCTTGCTTATTACCTTGCATATATTCGTAGTAAATAGATGTGTTTATAATAATAGTCATTTTCAGTTCCAAAAAGGATCTATAGTCGTATTATACTGGAAATAATTGTACGATTTGAATTCGAAACGGATTTATAGGTTTAATATACGGAGATTAGTTGTGAACTTGTAATGGTTTACCACACTGCGTATATTCTCCGGATTAGTGTACATCTACCCAGTTTACTTCCTGAATCCGATTACATCCTGAAGTGGACTGCTTGATCAAACTTCAAAAGTTATTTTAAAACTTTAAATCATTCTGACGCTATTGCAATGGATATTGTTTGACGCTTAATAGGCTTGACTAAATTACTAAATTTCATAAAACATGGAGGGATGTAATGTCCATCATAACTCATTCTCTCAATGGCCTAATTAACATTCAAACACGCACACTCGACACTGTCGTCATCCTTAATTAGAGACCCGCCTGTATCAACCCGTATGGAGATTAGCTCTTATTTTTATAGGCATGTACTGCTTACTGTAGTGAGAATGCTAGCAAATCATTCTCTGTATCATAGCCGATTAGTAAAGTTGTCCTTTAATATCAGCGCTCATGTACCGAGTTTGTTCTAGCAATATAATAAGAAACACGCGATATTTCAGGAGGAAGGGAGAGAGAGAGAGAGAGAGAGAGAGAGAGAGAGAGAGCACGAGCGCCCGCATGAGCGCGATCGATATCTGACGTCAAATGAGAATCAGGTTACGACTATGGAGGGAGCAATGCCGAATTCGATATTGGTAGTCATGGACGGTGTCACGTATAGCCAATCCTGTATACAACGGCACCTGCTTAAATTCCCACCACACCATTGATTGCGGATCAGCCAGCATTTAACCATAAAAAGTTTAATTCCAAGGTCGCCGTGATCTTTACCTTTGACCTCATGCCATCAATACCCTTGTGTTCCATCCGCTTGATATCTATAGGGAAGCATGTATCCACGTTTATTCCCAATAGATTTGATGGATCAATCCTGAGACATAACACGATACGCTAAATCCAAAACCTAACCGAAATTGGACATCGACATATAGACAAACGCACAGACGATATGTAACGGAGTGGAGTAGCATAACCAATCGCTCTGTCTCTGTTGAATATTGCACAGATCAGGCGAGCCAATGCACGTTGATTGGCACTTGTTCTGTAGGATTAATACACCTACTTGATTGCATTTAACCTGCTCGCTATTCTGAGCACAGAAAACATACCAAAACCACTATATTCCCTTTTCCAGATTCCTTTTCTATGTGATAATCCTATCGCCAAACCAATGTATACTTCATATGGCAATATTCTTCTTCACAGTAGTCGAACTTCAGTCTCGAATACGACTTTGTAACAGATGTAAATTCATTCTTTGCACCTAAGTTTGGTTTAAACAAAGTGTATTTTAGTCTATGTGGGAGCACAATAAGACATGTCTTATGAGCGTGTCTCCCACCTACGTACAAATATAGTGCATTAAATAAATCAAGAGTCGAACTAGTGTAAACCTTCGTCATGTGAATATGGCTTGAGAGTTATATTTACCATGACTGCACTGATCTTTCCTCACGGACCACCTGTATGTATGTAACGGGTACCGTATGCTTGTGCAACACTATGATGGCTAGGCTTTAAGGATCCACCAGCACTTGGCAAGTTATATATTTTCATAGCTATAACGACTTTTCCTCACAGACAACCTGTATTTATATTAGTGGCCACGCTTAGATGGTTCTTCCAGTGTCCGTTATAGACAGGTAGGGGGTGGGGGTGGGGGTGGGGGCTGTCAATGTCTTTTATGGCCCATTTCTTCTTTTATATGTCACGCACCTGCCACACCCATTGTTGCAGAACACTTAGTATTTCAATTCAAGAGAAAACACGTCAGTCGCCTACTACTGTTAGCAGTAGCTGTTAATCCACGATAATCGATGGAATGAATTCTCATGGAAATTGAAGAAAAGGACTTTCCACGGTGAAATTTACTATTTAGAAATTCGAAAATATGCAAATAGTATATTTTATTTTAATTAAATTATAGCCCGTACAAAAAGCCTAATTTGTCAAGGTTTGACCATCTGTTTGTGCTCCCCTTTAAGATGAAAAGGCCGCGGTGTCTCCGTAATAGTGATTCAGATTACCGTACAGTACAGGTCATAAGTATGTTATCATAATATTGATTCATATTACCGTACAGTACACGTCATGAGTATATAATCAAACTATTGATTCATATTACCGCACAGTACAGGTTATAAGTATGTTACCATGTTTCCAAAACAAAAACAGCAATGTCTTCCAATCAAATTTTGTTCAGAATCTTTAACAGTACGTTCTATTTTGTTATGGAAACAGTAAGTTATTTCTGAGATATAGGCCTGTTGTAATGCTTTAAGCATTGAAATTCCAGTGGCACAGAAAAGGTGTTGGATATTTAGAAACTAATTTGACTCATTGACTGGCAGCTGTTGTTGCTACAGCTCCAAGTAAAATTAGTTTCAAAATATTAAACTAATTTCCTACATCATAAAGAATGTGTTATATCTGGGTTACCGGCCACGCATCTTCTTTCCGATTAAGGTGTTTGCCGCTGTGTGTAAAACTAGCAGCATGTTATGTAGAAGCTAATCACACGTTCATCAATATATTAAGCCCATACCTACACACTCGGGAATTCCCATGCTGGTATCGATCATGTATGTTGTACTGGCTCACGCCTTGTAGTAGTGTAGTAGTGGTTTCGGCTACATCACCTCGAGCATGCGGCTGATCAAATGATGTGATTTTCCGATACAAGCCTGTCAATCATTTGCCTATGAGGATAGGCCTTACCAAGCTACTATTGTAGACACTCACCTGGCTTTTTGTCATAGATCCCATCATCATCACCATCGTCGTCGCCGCCGTCGTCGTCGTCGTCGTCGTCGTCGTCGTCGTCGTCGTCGTCGTCGTCGTCGCCGCCGCCGCCGTCGTCGTCGTCAGCATCATCATCATCATAATAATAATCACCACCATCACGGCCACCACCACCACCACCACCAGCATCATCATCATCATCATCATCATCATCATCATCATCATCACCACCAGCACCTGTCAATCATTTGCCTATGAGGATATGCCTTACCGAGCTACTAGTGTACACACGTTTTGTTCTGAAAGGCCGAGGTAAACATGTGCAATCATTTGCCCGTCCGTCTGTCGCCTATTATCTATCATCTGTTCCAGAACACGCCACAAGACTAAATCCACCAATCTCAATCATCATCATCATCATCATCATCATCATCATCATCACCACCATCATCATCAGTATCGTCGTCGTCGTCATCAGCATTAGCATCATCATCATCACCCCACCGGCACCACCATCATCATCATCATCATCATCATCGTAATCACCCTCACCACCACCATCATCATCATCATCATCATCATCATCATCATCATCATCATCATCACCACCAACAACAAAACTATTGTCTTCACTATCATCATCAATCATCATCATCATCATAGATATAATCATCATAGTCATCATCAATCATCATCATCAACCATCATCATCCTCATATTCACCACCATGCATCATCATCATCAGCCATCATCATTATCATCATCACAAATATCCTCCTCCCCTTGCTCCTCGTCATCGTTGTCATCAATCATCATCATCACCATCATGCATTCTCCTACTCCTCCCCATAATCATCATCGTCGTCGTCAGCATTATCATCATCTTCATCTTCATCACCAATCATCATCATCACCACCATCATGCATCCTCCTCCCCATAATCATCATCGTCGTCGTCGTCGTTGTCGTCAGCATTATAAATAACCTACAAATATCCTCCTCCTCCTTCTCTACCTCCTCCTCGTCGTCGTCGTCATTGTCAACATACAGACAAATGCACAGAAAATATGTAACGGAGTGGAGTAACGTAACCAATCGCTCTATTGGCAAATGTTCTCTGTTGAATATTGCACAGATCAGGCGAGCCAATGCACGTTGATTGGCACTTGTTCTGTAGGATTAATACACCTACTTGATTGCATTTAACCTGCTCGCTATTCTGAGCACAGAAAACATACCAAAACCACTATATTCCCTTTTCCAGATTCGTTTTTTATGTGATAATCCTATCGCCAAACCAATGTATACTTCATATGGCAATATTCTTCTTCACAGTAGTCGAACTTCAGTCTCGAATACGACTTTGTAACAGATGTAAATTCATTCTTTGCACCTAAGTTTGGTTTAAACAAAGTGTATTTTAGTCTATGTGGGAGCACAATAAGACATGTCTTATGAGCGTGTCTCCCACCTACGTACAGATATAGTGCATTAAAAAAATCAAGAGGAGGTATAACAATATTGCCAACGGCCATTTAAAAAAAATTATTTTCTTCAAAAATAATCATCAGTGGCAACATCCTACCAAAGTATGGGAGTGCTCCGATCAAAATTCTAGGTGTAGTAGCACTTCAAACATCCATTTGAAATCCCCATACATTTCCTATGTGAGTTATTTCCATGCATTGTGGGGTCAAAGGTCTGACGGCCGTTTTGAAAAAATAAATTCCAAAAATAATTCGCCAGTGGTAACATCCTCAGCAAATATGGTAGTGATCCGATCAAAACTCTAGGTGTAGTAGCACTTCAAAGATCAATTTTGAACATCCCCATACATTTCCACTCAAAGGTGGGTAGCTCGAGAACTATTTGAGTGGATCCAAAATAAAAGTGGTAGCTAGCGATTGTGTCCTGGGCCCTTGAGGTTGTGAAAGTTTGGAGTTGATCGGATGAAAACTCTAGGAGGAGATGCGGTCTAAACCTTTTAACCGAGAATAAGTTTAATAATAATAAGAAAGATCCTGAGTAAAAATAACAATCTGCGGATTAAAAAGAAAGATCCTGAGTAATTTTAATAATCTGTGATAAAAAGTCTAAGTGTTGTCAGAGTTCAAAGAGCCATAGTTGAAATTCCCATACTTTTACACAGGGTATGGAAAAGCTGATTTCACCAACACCAGAACCACCATCATGCATCATCATCTTCATCAATCATCATCATCATCAATATCCTCCTCCTCCTCCTCCTCCCATCATCATCATCAATATCCTCTTCCTCCTCCTCCCTCCTCCTCCTCCTACTCCTGCTCCTCCTGATCACCATCATCCTCATATTCACCACCATGCATCATCAACATCATCATCATCAGATCTGGCCTTTGTCAACCTCTCTTCTTGAAAAGCTGTATGGGCCTGTGGAAGAACTGCAGAAAACCACAGATTTCATCTTGAGAACGGCTCTCCAAGTGTGATACCAAAGAAGAAGAAGAAGATCATCATCATAATCGTCATCATCATCATCCTCATATTCACCATCAACATCATCATCATCATCAATATCGTTCTTCTCCTCCTCTTCCCCATAATCATCATCATCATCATCATCATCATCGTCATCGTCATCGTCATCACCATCATCATCAATACACTCCTCCTCTTCCCCATAATCATCATCATCATCGTCATCATGCATCATCATCATCATCATCACCACCTTCGCCGCCGCCATCGTGATCGCCGCCGTCGCCACCACCACCACCACGATCATAATCATCATCATCATAATCATCGTCATCACCATCATCATCATCATTATCATCATCGTAATCGTCACCACCACCATCATGCATCATCATCATCATCACCATCATGCATCATCATCATCACCACCCCCGCCATCGGCAGCGGCGGCATCACCACCGTGCCCTCCGCCACCACCACGATCATCATCATCATCATCATCATCGGCACGACCACCACCACCAGCATGCATCATCATCTTCATCATCATCATCATCATCATCATCATCATCATTATCATTAGCATCAATATCCTCCTCCTCCTCCTCCTCCTCCTCAACATCATCAACATCATAATCGTCATCATCATCACAATCATGCATCATCATCATCATCATCATCAATATACTCCTCCTCTTCCCCATAATCATCATCATCATAATCATCATCACCACCTCCGCCATCGTGATCGCCGCTGCCGCCACCACCACCACGATCATCATCATCATCATCATCATCATCACCACCACCACCATCATGCATCATCATCTTCATTATCATCATCATCATCGTCATATATCATCATCATCATCCTCTTCCTCCTCCTCCTTCTCGTCCTCGTCATCAATCATCACCATCATCAGGCATCATCATCATCAGCCTCCTCCTCCTCCCGATAATCATCATCGTCGTCGTCGTCAGCATTATCATCATCTTCATCATCAATCATCATCAATCATTATCATCATCATCATCAATATCGTCGTCGTCGTCGTCAATCATCATCATCACCATCGCCATCAATCATCTTCATTATCATCATCATCATCAATCTTCATCATCATCATCATTATCATCATCGTCACCCCCACCACCACCACCATCATCAATCATCATCATCATCACCATCACCACCATCATCATCACCACCATGCTTCATCATCATTATCATCATCATCAGCAGCAGCAGCAGTAGCAGCAGCAGCAGCAGTAGCCATCATCATCATCATCATTATCATCATCACAAATATCCTCGTCGTCGTCGTCGTCATCACGACCACCACCACCACCATCATCATCAGCATCATCGTCATCATCATCATCATCAGCAGCAGCAGCAATCATCATCATCATTATCATCATCATCATCATTATCATCATCACAAGTATCCTCCTCGTCGTCGTCGTCATCACGACCACCACCACTACCATCATCATCATCCTCATCACCATCGTCATCAATCATCGTCATTATCATCATCATCATCAATTATCATAATCATCATCATCATTTTCATCCTCGCCATCAATCAGCGTCATCACCATCGTCATCAATCATCATCATCATCATCAATCATCATCATCATCACCATCGTCATCAATGATCATCATCATTATCGTCATCGTCATCATAATTCCATGAGCAAATTTGGCGACATCAGGTACATATTACGAAGATGTTTGCATATGTTGTTTAGAAGCACCGCTAAACACAATTTTAGGTCCCCTTGCCAAGTGACCTTATGCCATGGTGACCGGCCATCGTCTGCCCATTAACCATCCGGCATCCATCCATCCATCCATCCATCTGTCCATTCATCCATCGGTCCGTCCGTCCATAAACATTTTTCTTAAATGACTTCGTCTCCAGAACCACTGGGGCGATTTCAATTATATGTAGCAGGAAGCATCCTTAGAGCATACAGATCCAAGTTTCTCCAAACGAAGGCAGTCGGCCAATTTGGCCGGTGGCCATCTTGTATTTTGGCCAATTTTTTAATATCTTTAAAAATCTTCTCCAAAACCGCTTGGAGGGCAAGAGCTGAGCCAATTTGGTTCAAGGGAACTTAATTTACCAAATAGTTTGGTGGCCATCTTGGATGACATGGTTTTCGGGAAAACAACTTCTTCTCCAGGACCGCTGAACGGATTGGGCCGAAATTTGGGAGATATAATTACGGATTAAGTCATACATAAGGTATGCATATAATCTTTACCGACAGAACGGGTGACGGCAACTATCCTACCTGGAACCCCTTCAGATGCCCATAATGTGTGTTGCTCTTTTGTCACATATATCATTTTATATATTTCAGATTCCATTGCCTATAACTGTGATTCCGCTACCAGCATGGCGTTCACGTGCTGGTGCCCGGTACGGATCCTTAAGACATATATGTGTCGGCTGACCACGATCATCATGCTTTCAACCGTGTTCGTCACTCTGATTCTATACCAACATCTTGACGGCACTAACAAAGTCAAGAGGACACTACTTCTGATGGGCTCTCAAACAACGGATGTAGTTTTACCTTCTGATGCACATGTGAATGCTGTGTGCATTAGCCCACAGTTACAGCACAACCATTCATCTGTGATGAAATACTACAAACACATGCCACCTGTTGATTGTAGCACAGATACAAACTGGGTATTCGTGAAAAATGGAACATTCCAAATATCTGAGCAAGCAATCGCGACACATGGTAATATATCATGCGCCTTTGTGCCTATACTCCGAGAGGATAATGATTTTGGAATAAAAGATGGCAATGTTATAGATCCTATGCTAAGTGGCACACTACTCCCGACGGATTTCTTTAAGGTCACATGCTCAACCAGTGATGGACAAAGTTACTTTAACATTCATTCCGGGATTGCATCTACTAACGCCACACTGTCTCGATTCCAACGATCCAGTTTGCCATCTGATGCCATGGGACTGAATGTCTTAGTACTTGGTTATGACTCTATTTCTAGAATGTCTTGGTTACGAAACATACCAAAGACGCATGACTATTTCACGAGCATACTTAAAGGAGTGGTGCTGGAAGGATATAACATAGTCGGAGATGGTACTCCGGCAGCCTTGCTCCCGATCCTAACCGGACAAACTGAAGTGGAGCTCCCTGAAGCCCGAAGAGGACAGCCAGGCGTGAAAACTGTAGATGATCATCCATGGATCTGGAACAAATTTAAGGACATCGGTTACGTCACTCAGTTTATTGAAGATATGACACACATTGGATGTTTCACGTTTCGGATGTTAGGTTTTACTAATCAACCAGTCGACCATTACATGCGGCCATTCTATTTAGCTGCGGAGCCTCATTATGATAAATTCAAGACATTGTGCTTAGGTTCAACAAGAAGACATGTAAATATGCTGAATTATGTCAAAGATATGTATCATATGTATACAGATAAGCCCAAGTTCACGTTTATGTTCCATGCAGAGTATAGTCACGATGACGTTAATAAACCACAATTAGCAGATGATGATCTACTTGAGCTATTGCGATATCTAGAAGACAATGGTCACTTGGATAAAACTCTGGTCATTCTGATGTCTGACCACGGAACACGGTTTCAAGGTATTCGCGAGATGCTCCAAGGAAAGCTTGAAGAACGCTTGCCATATTTTGGTCTCCGACTTCCACCCTGGTTCGAGAAAAGATACCCATATGCTTATGAGAATTTCCTGAATAATGTGCATAGACTAACAACACCCTTTGACATCCACGAGACCCTGAAAGATCTTATCCATTATAAAGGCGGTTTCGGAGAGAAGCGTGCTAGAGGAATGAGCTTATTCAGTGATATACCAAAGGACAGAACATGCAAAGATGCGGATATACTACCTCACTGGTGCACGTGCTTAAAGTGGGATGAACTCCAGCCCGAAGATGCCATTGCTATATCCGCTGCGCATTCTGTAGTTACTTTTATCAACAGTATCACTCAAGCCAACAGAGATCTGTGTGAAAAGTTATCTTTGTTGAACATTACAAATGCCATAAAACTAACAGCTAATAAGGATGTTCTGCGGTTCAAAGGATCTTCGGACAAAGATGGACGAGTTCCCGATCTCTCCGGTTCAGCAGTATCCCAGGAAGACATTTACCAGGTAACATTGCACACCTTTCCCGGTAATGGTGTATTTGAAGCTACCGTTAATCACTTTACTAGCTCGAATCTGTTCGTGCCGAGTAAGGATGGTATAAGTAGAATTAACCGTTACGGAGATGCACCTAAATGTGTCATGAAGCAACATCCACGGCTGCGACCATACTGCTACTGTAAACATGGGTGAATAGGACAGGTCATTCAGAAAAAGGGCAGAAGTTTGTGGATCCTGAATGGGGATCGGTAATTGGTCAGATTGACTGGAACCAATGAAGTCTGTAGAATTGTCATGCCAGTGCCACATACTGATAATGCTGCTAACTAGGCTAGTACTGGACCAATACAGGCCCAATATGGCCCGTACACGCCAATAAGGGCCGGTATTGGTCCAGTACTTGCACAGTAACCAGCGTTATCAGTGTAGATCGTGTTGACCACATAGCAACTGCAGAGCCACGTTGTTAATTCACCTTTCCAGTTTATCAATCCATCATATGACGTCATAATCAACTACGTCACATGTATGCTGACGTCATAATAATGACGTCATGGATGATCCGAAATAGTCCATCTTTAACGCTTAATAGTCCGACACGTTGTACGAATTGTATGTCTTTGCTATTTAATAAACATGCTGTCGAATATTTTGGAACTAATTTGACTGGGCGTTGTTTGTTGGCATAGCAGCAACAGCACCCAGTCAAATTAGTTTCAAAATATTCAACAGCTTACATGTGTAGTTTTCTGGAAATTGATAGTCAGGGAGTTCAGAGAGCGATCGATACCACCAAGGACGTGGTGTGGGTGGACCCTAGATTAAGATGGGCGGGGCATAGCTAAAAGTGGAAAGGTCCGGTGATTGTTCTGTACATTTTCCTTGTGTTGCAAAAGAAATCACATGAATGTGCCATTAGTGCTATGCATTGGTTTGTGAAAGATCGGAGTGCCATATATACTGAAGCAATCCCATATCAGTTGCTGGAGCGGTGGATCTAAAATTAGTGCTGTGCCTTATTCTGTATGCCCTAAAGCCGACGTACCGGGCATTAGAGCGTGCCACATACATGCTCTGCTAATATACACACGTTCACATGGTGCAAGTGATCATATATCAGTTGGTGCATTAGGGAATACGGATCTCTAAAATGTATGGACAATCATAGGAACACGCAGGACATCTGCATGTATAAGGTGCAGCAGCAACAACAATAACAACAACAACATCATCATCATCATCATCATCATCATCATCAACAATAACAACAACAAAGCCAAAAAGAACAACAACAATTGCATATTTTGCTTATGCTATTTGCATGAACAATGTTGGATGGGATAAATATTTCTTTAAGGGTTTTTTGTTGATTTTAGTCAAGCCAGTCTGAACAAATATGTGTCTTCTATTTGCTGGGCCACACGATGGCGATTCTCTATTAAGACGCGCGGTCAAATTGCCACGCCATATAGTGCCACTATCTAAATGATCTTGTGACCACACAAATGTGTTCCTCTGTTGATAGACTTGCAATCACCAAACCACCGCGATCTGGTAATTAATTTTGGTGGGTCTTTAGATAATGATGATTCTACGGACTGGTTTGACTCAATATCTACCTGTTTTAAAGCATTTATGCTCGCACTATCGTATTTTTAAATTAATTGTTATTTTACTGGTATCTTGCTATACCATAGATGAGATCTAGTATTTTAGAGATGAGATCTAGTATTTTAGCCCGCTCCATTTGTTAATGTTGATGATGGATCACTGGATCGAGTATTAGTGCTATAATTAGGAAACGCAAGTCCTAATGCCCACATTACACGTGCAATATATCACTTCTTCTAATATACACATGTCCACGTAGCGCAAGTGAAGACGTAGTTGGTGCATTAGACAATAAGGATCTTTGCAGTATATGCACGATCGTACGAACGACGACAACAACAACAACAACAACAGCAACAACAACAACATTATCATCAACAAAAACAACACCATCAACAACAACAATAACGTCATCTACCGACGACGACGACAACAACAATGACAACAACTGCAACAACCAGAACTATCACCACCACAACCACCCTCGCTGCTGTCGACGACGACAACGACGACGATGACGACAACAATAACAACAACAATGTATTTTATATGTGTATGCTTTCCGTGTGTACACTGTTGGAAGTGAATAGTATTTATGGAATATTTGTGTTGATTTTAGTGTGTAGTCAAACCTGTCTGAAAGAATATGTGTCTTCTATTTTTTGGGCAACACGATGGCGATTCTCTATTAAGACACGCGGTCAAATTGCCACGTGTCTTATAGTTCCACTATCTAAATGATCCTCTGACCACAAAAATGTGTTCCTCTGTTGATAGACCTGCAATCACCAAACCAGCAATCACCAAACCAGCAATCACCAAACCAGCAATCACCAAACCAGCAATCACCAAACCAGCAATCACCAAACCAGCAATCACCAAACCAGCAATCACCAAACCAGCAATCACCAAACCAGCAATCACCAAACCAGCAATCACCAAACCAGCAATCACCAAACCAGCAATCACCAAACCAGCAATCACCAAACCAGCAATCACCAAACCAGCAATCACCAAACCAGCAATCACCAAACCTGCAATCACCAAACCACCTGGATCTGGTAATTAATTTTGGTGGGTCTTTAGATAATGATGATTCTACGGACTGGTTTGACTCAATATCGAACTGTTTTAAAGCATTTATGCTCGTACTATTGTATTTTTCAATTAATTGTTATTTTGCTGTTATCTTGCCATACCATAGATGAGATCTAGGATTTTAGCCCTCTCCATGTGTTAATGTTAATGTCTGCATCTATTGATAAAACGCTGGATCTAAAATTAGTGCCATGCTTACGAAAAGCAATTCAATACGTCCTAATGCCCTAGAGCATGTCATATATCTCTTCTAATATGCACACATATGTGAACACGAAGTGGGTGCATTAGACAATAACGATCTTTACAGTATATGCACGATCATATAAACAACAACAACAACAACTGCAATAATAACAACAACAACAACAACAACTGCAATAACAACAACTGCAATAACAACAACAACTGCAACAATAACAACTGCAACAACCACGACACCCGCCACCGCCCACGACGACATCAACATCAATAATGTATTTTACTGATATGGTTATGTCCTCCGTGTGTACAATGTTGGAAGTGACAAATATGTATTTTATATACATTTGCTGATTTTAGTGTGTAGTTGAACCTGTCTGTAACAAACATCTGTCGTCTATTCTTTGGTCAGCACGATGTTGATTCCTTATGGTAGTATGTGCAGTCAAAACGCCACATGTCTTAGGATGTCACCATCGTGTGCCCGCTGGTAACAGACTTGCAATCACCAAGCCATTTGGATTGGCAATTAATCTTTGAGGCCTTATATTGAGGATTCTATAGACTACTTTCGGTAACGGCTGTTTATGAAATTGGTGCAAACGTTTCATCCACCCCTTCCAAAGATGATTCTTACTCGTCTTCCGCGTGCGCGGAGGTAACTGATATTAAGAACTGTTATATAGCGCCGCTCCACCTTGTGCAGCATTGTCTACTAGTGCTTGTTATTGTCTCGTTATACACCAATATAAAGTAACATTTTAGAATATAACCTAACTATTTTACATTTATATGTGGCTTTTACATGCATAATTACAATAACGTCTGCTTGCCAAAATACTCACACCATATAACGTGGCATGATGAGTACGTTTTCCGATATTAAGAAAGTACAATTTTTAGTGCTCGGAAAAGGCGTGTATATATATATATATACTCCTGTGATATGCCTAAAATATGTTTACTTAATACTCTGACTATGCATCAAAAGAGATTATAATTTGAAACATTAACCATTTAAACCGTGAAACTAGAAGCAAATAATTATTTATAACGTATGTAATACTCGGTTGATTATTTTGATATTACTTTACCTGGAAGCAAATTATAGTAAAAATAATCAACACATTTCCTATATATTCTAGTTGTCTTTCAATACTTATTGAGCCACTAGCATTATAGAGGCTACGGCTTACAGGGCGTATTCCATGAACGCTGCACAGACAGCATGGTATCCAGGATGTGACTGATGTCAGAAATACGTGCATATTCTGGTAATGCAGCAAATCCAGGCAAAATCACTTTCAAAATATTTAACAGCTAGCCTGGATTGTTGTATTGATTTTGAGAATCCGTGATTTCCGGATTGAAAACGATCCTTTGCACAATCCGTCTGTATTTACCTGAGATTACCTGCAATGGTATTACCTGTGAATGTGATCTGGAACGTTTAACCTATTATAGCATAAATATGATCAAATATAGTTATTTGTTCATTGGAACAACGAACCGACAGTTTGTTTCAGTTTTCCAATTGCATATATAATATATAATGGTAGGTAGATTGATAAAGTTTTACATACGAATTATACTGAGAATTGTTAATAAAATATATTTAGATTTAAATGATATCAGGGCCCTATTTAACGGAAGACACACCCGACAGGGGCTAAAGGCACTATAAAAGCACCATATCCCGTCAAATTAGTTTCCAAATATTCAACAGCTTGTACGTGAACAGTTACAATTTAGAATATCGAACTTCGGGGTTTATATGGTTAATACAAGTGACTTACTATGAGATATGGTTTTCCTAACCTAAAGATATACAAGGTGGTCGCATTAGGCATAAAATGGTTTTACAAACGACCCCGTAGACGACTTTATGGTGCTCTAGGCTCTTGTGGCCTTTCCGACATAATAAATGTTGCCAAACCTGTCTATAGCGGACACTTGCGTTTATACATATTCTTTAAGACGTGTGTTCGCGCTGTCAACAGTCGCTTATATTAAGTGACCACCTGTTAACTGACCAACTTTGTGACTGTTGCAAGCCACCGGACAATAATCTCAATACACATTAACTCTGGACCTGCTGAATATTTTGAAAACAATTTGACTGAAAGTTGTTGGTGGCTTAGCCACCAACAACTTTCATTCAAATTGTTTTCAAAATATTCAGCATCTCCAGAGTTAAACCCCATGGAAAATGTAGTGTGCCGGGAAATCAGCCTGCTGAGAGTTAAATGACCCAAGAAGTCTCGGTTATATAGACACGTCTTCTCGCCAAATCGATGCCGTAATCAGTCGAATACTCGCCAGCCTTTTTCTTGCGTAATATTAAACATGTCTGTATTTTATCTAGTTCTACCGTTTACGTTTCTGTAATTATATGAGCAAACTAGTTATTAGTATAAACAGTGATTTGTTGTATAGTATATTTTTATTATCACCTTTAATGATATTAATTATTGGTAAGCTCACTAACCTGCAATGGTACATGCTAGCTTGCACAGTGCTATATATACTTACTTGTATAATATGTTAATATCGGTAAATACTTAGTTATGCAGTCCAGCATTGACTCCATGACAGCCCGTTTGGCTATTTAATATTTTAAAGTAAACACATTGATTACATAATCGTTATTTGTTAGTTGGAAGTAAATAATATTGATCGTTAATCATCGCAGATTATTGTTTTTACTCAGGATCTTTCTTATTATACTTATTATTATTATTATTCTGCCTAAAAAGTTTAGACCGCATCTCCTCTAACAGCTTTGATCCGATCAACTCCAAACTTTCACAACTTTCACAAGGGCCCATGCCACAATCGCCAGCTATTACTTTTATTTTGCGTCCACCCAATAGTTTTAGAGCTACCCACCTTTGAGTGGGCAAAAAGGCCTATAGGAAATGTATGGGGATGTTCAATTTTGATTTTTAAACTGCTACTACACCTAGAGTTTTGATCGGATCACTACCATATTTGCTGAGGATGTTACCACTGGCCATTTTTTTTTCAAAATGGCCGCCAGAAGTTTGACCGCACAATGCATGGAAAAACTCCCATAGGAAATGTATGGGGATTTCAAACGAATGTTTAAAGTGTTACTACACCTACAGTGTTGATTGGATCACTCCCATACTTGGGTCGGATGTCGCCACTGATGATTATTTTTGAGAATGGTTTTCTTTTTTTGCAGAAATGAACTAAGGATGAAAAAAACAATTTTCTAATAGTTTTTTTTCAAAATGGCTGCCAAAATCTGTTTTGATCTGATCGATTTGAAATTTGGTGACCCTATAGCTCTCATATTGACTTGATTTGCTATCAAATTTAAAGTTGATCCGACCAACAGTTTTCGAGAAAATCAGCTTTTGGGTGCCACATATCCCCATGGTAAACGTATGGGAGCAATATTGGAACAGTGTTATCTCCTATAGTTTTCTTCCGATTCTCTTCAAATCTGGCCAGATTCTAGAACCGTGAGAGATATAAACAATTTCCGATGAAAATATCTCCCTTGGGGTCAAGGTCATTGACGGGCAAATCTTTCTAGTTTTCATGTTTGGCATAAGTTACCTGCCTTTCATCAAGCAACTTCAATGATCATGTTAGAAGATACACCATATTTCATTTCTTTATTAGAAGAGGCCTTATGCTATTTCTCATGGCCATACATCGCAGATTTACAGTTACTTCAGTAAATGTTCTCTAGTTTACGGCTACAATAACTAATTACACCATTTAAACCGTCTCGAGCGACTGCCTGCCTTTTAGAGCCAATGGGTATCCGATCTGTCACTCAATAATATGATGTCATAATCAATTACGCCATGTAGGCTGGCATCACAATCAAAATTACGGAATATGACACAGCCGTGAAGCTGGATAAGTCCGTCAAGTATACGAATTGTATGTCTTTGATGAATTTGCAAATTAATAAACATTTTGTTTAATATTTTGAAACTAGTTTGACTAGGGGTTGTTGCTGCCTACATCCCCAATAAAATTATTTTCTAAATTAACCGGCAGTTGTTGCTAGGCAGCAACAGCCACAATAAAATTAGTTCCAAAATATTCAACAGCTTACCTGTATAATTGCCTTGAAATTGGGATTATGGTAATTCATGGTTCCAAGTATATAAATTGTGGGCGGAGCCTACATGGAGGTGGGCAGACCATATCTAGAAACCGTTCCCTCTGGTTGTTCTTCATGACGGGTTGTCGAAAAAACCCACAAGTCCTAAAGCACCACCATCTTATGAGCTCCATAAGGTGGTCCCTTGAGACAGGTTTTATCATGTATGATTTCAGTTGTTTATAATACAATAATATATATAGAGGATCCATATCGTGACTGACCACAATGAATCACGTGACCTATCATAACCCTTTAGTGGCTCAATTTTGTCAAGAATATAACAATATTTTCTTAGTGAATGTAAATTTGCAGGTCAAGAGAAGACTATTTTGGAAAATTTACCACTGGAATGACTGTCTCGGTTATCGAGCCAGTTATTCCTGTGGCAAATTTTCAAAATTGTCTTATTTTGGATTTTAAATGGACATTTCTCAAGAGCGTTGTATTGGCCAGTTTTTACAGGCCTCGTTATGAAAATGTTAAAGTACAATCGCGTGTCATTAGCGACCACGTGTTTGGTGGTCAGTTAATGACGCCATTTGAGCCTGCCTTGCGTTCCAAAGGGTAAACGTTCCAGGGCTCCGCACGTACAAAATTGACATTTTCGGTTTGTGCATTACTGAATATGACGTAATTAATCCGAAACCAGCAGGTTGTCAATAGTTTGCAGATTTAAGAAAAACGTTTTAAGATGCTTTCCCTTTGGAACGCAAGGCTGCATCAACTGATTGGCATTAGTCGCCACTCGTCCATCCTGATATGTGTTTGTGACGTAATCAAGTTTAACGCAATTCACCTTTCCAGAGGATCCATCCATCATCTGACCTCGTATTACGTTATAATTAGCTCAGCGCGTGTATGATGACGTCACAATCATTACGTCACAAAGGGTTCCACGTAGACTGTCGTCAAATCTCAAATAGTCCGACACGTTGTATGAATTGTATGTTATTGTAATTCTTTGCTATTTAATAAATATGCTGTTGAATATTTTGAAACTTATTTGACTAAGGTAGCAACAGCACCCAGTCAAATTAGTTTCAAGATATTCAACAGCTTACCTGTGTAGTTTTTTGGAAATCGATCGATCCCAAAACGAGTGATGTGTGGGTGAAGCTTAGCTAGTGATGGGCGGGGCATAGCTAAAATGGAAAGGTCCATTGTGATTTGTGATAAATGTCTCTGGACATTCCAGTATTTAGCTGCATTTTGATTGTGCTGTAGAAATCTTGCCATAAATCATGTTAATATTATTACTATCCATTGGTTATTGTTGTTTTTATTGACTGAACTGCTTACCTACATTGGCCTAATCTGAATGAATGAATGAATCCGATCTCTCACTGAGTCTGTGATGTCATGATCAAATAATCAATAAGTATATGACGTCATAATCAAATACGTCACTTGTTGGCTTAGACGTCACAGGTAAAATGATGAAAGTCCGTCACTAACATCATAATGGTCCACCACGAAACTATCTGAAGTGTCCATCTTTGATTAATTTAGAGCGTTATAAACATTCTATTGAATACTTTGAAACTAATTTGACTGGGAGCTGTTGCTGCCAGTAAATTTAGTTTCAAAATAGTGAACTGTTTACCTTGAAATTTAGATTCATGGAATTCAATTTAAAATCGATTCTAACACACGCACAAAGCGGAACTTGGCTCTGCCAATGGGCGTGGCACTACTATAAATGGATTCATGTATTGCACAGTATGCTTTTAGCTGATACCACCCGTCCGTCCGTCTGTCTGTCCATTTGCCTGTCATGATGTATTATCCACATAGATCCTCCTACTGTGTATTTACGATTCCTGTGAAAGTTTAAATTTGACGAAATCTTCAATGGATATACTAATTTGAGATGACATCTATCACCTCATTTCTGTAAAATCGCTTCATATTCTCCAGAGTTATCTTGAGAAAATATTCTTTTTCGGGCCAGATATCGAGGAATTTTATACCTACACTAAAAAAATTCCTTTTAATGGATATTTTACTTCGAGATCCAGGGCTATTACTTGGGAAATTTTTTAATCCACCCACTATCGCTAGAGTTACCTCCTATGAAAATGTAAATTTCACCACAATCCTTTTGTTCGACACAGACCTCAAAGAATTCTGAATCTCCACTCAGAATATTTTCCCAATGAATATATTAGGGGCGACAGCCGCGATACTATGATTTGGTTTCGGTGAAATCTGCTATATAACTATTAAATATGGTGCTACGGTTATGAAATCAATGAACCACTCGCCCGCCATAGACTCGTTCACTGCGTGACCAGTTTCGAACATTTGGGTCTCATTAAGATCATGTAGGATGACCCTCTGATAACAAGTCGGGCTCGCCACCTCTAGGTAACAGGTGTCGTAAGTTCATACCACTATTTTATTCAAACCAGAATAATGAAGAAAAGACTCGTGAACTTGTGTTAATATGCAACAAACCGATACTGTGTACATTTTTGCCACTGTACAAGAAAAGGTCTACTACTGTTGCTACTCCTACTGCCATTGCTACTGCATCGATTACTACTACTACTACTACTACTACTGCCACACCCGTTGCTGTTAATGCTAGTACTACTACTACTTCTACGTAATCGACATTATTACTACCGCCAAATATATTAATGATAAACCGACCTCATATGCCATTACAACAATGACATGAGTGAAATAACGAAAACTGAAGTTGAAACTTAACCTGCCAGACATCTGTCGACGCAGCGCCGATTATACGACCAGATTGTGACACTGCACTTCTAGCCAGACCGCAGCAGCGCCCGGTCAAATTAGGTTCAAAATATTTAACAGAATTATAAATCCATCAGACATAAAATTCGTACACTTGACGGACCTTTCTATGTTCATGAAGGAGCTAGATACGCCTACGTCATTATGATTGTGACGTCAGCTAGCCACTGACGTGATTAATTATAACGCCAGAATCTCGAGTGACGGATCGATCCATACATAACGACTGATTTATGATATTCTGATCATTTATGGGAGACCGGGATGGGGTGGGGGGGGAGGGGTGAGGTGACGGGAGGAGGGAACGAATGTAATTTTTGTTTGTTGAAAGATATAGGCTAGGCCTATTTCTTACTCTAACACACCTTTTTATACGCCCGCGTTCGTGTTATGTGATGGCGTCTGCCGTCCGTCTGTTCATCTGTCCGTTTTGTGGGGCAATATCTCGGAAAGTGTTTTACCTGGCTACGCTTGCAATTTTTTCTAAGCGATTAGATTAGGAATTAGAGGACCCGTCCTTATTCGCCAGAGCTATCTCCCTTGAAAGACCCAAAATTTGTCAGAATTTTCCGTTTCCGTAAAATCTGTCCTTATTCGCAAGAGTTATCTCCCTTGGAAGACAAAGATTTGTTCGAATGTTCGTGTCCAGGCCATATCCCTGAAAGATTTAACCTACGCGCGCAATGGACCTTTCCAAGTTTATCCATCGTCATCTGACGTCATAATTAACTACGTAACATGATGGATGACGTCATAATCATTACGCCATAAAGAATTCAATTTCGCCAGTCTCTAACTCTTAACAGTCCGACACGTTGTACGAATTGTGTCTTTACCATTTAATAAACATTCTGTTGAATATTTTGAAACTATTTTGACTGGACGCTGTTGCTGCCTATGGCAGCAACAGCGCCTAGTCAAAGTAGTTCCAAAATATTCAATAGCTTACCTGTATAGTTTTATGGAAATTGATAGTCAGGAAGTTCAGAGATCGGTCGATCCCAACATGAGCGAGGTGTGGGTGGAGTTTAGCTAGAGATGGGCGGGGCATAGCTAAAACTGGAAAGGTCCATTTTTTTCCAGCGTAATAGCTTAGTGATGGACAATAAGTCGTCCTTATTCGCCAGAGCTATCGCCCTTAAACGACTAAAAAATTTCAGAATTTTTGTGCCCTGTCTATATCTCGGAACGTTTTTTAATCTACGTTCGTAGTTTTAGTTCTAGCAAAATAGATTAGGGATAGACGGTGTGTCATGGTATTGTTTCCGCAAAATCTGTATATAATCGCCATAATTATCTCCTTTGAAAGACTAAAATCCGTCAAAATGTTCGCGTACGTTGCAAACACTAGATTTTAAGTTTAATTTTTACTTTAAGTTACTTATATTTTATTTGATACTATTATTTTCAGTTTCGTCTTTAAAATTTTTTATTTCAAAATATTTGGACTAATTTCCATTTTTTTTAAAGATTTTATTTCACAGACTGCCCTCCACCCCCATCCCACCACCACCTAGAGAAATAAAGTAATTCCCCCTCACACCCTCCCTTACACGGCATACAACATAGACACCCGCCAACAGCCAACACATGCACGCCAAGCAACATCTTACTTTTCGATTTTATTTCAGTTTTGGCTTATTTAAAATCAACCCTTCGGGGAAGCGCCTCAAAGAATGACATGGCTCGAATACATCTAGGTGTGAGAGGCCAATAAAACTAAATCCAATACCAATTTTTTTATTTTTTTATTTTACATTTTTTACTTTTATTTATAGCAACCCTTTGGGAAAGCACCTCTCAGAGTGAGTCATGGCTCAAATACACCTATGTGTGAGCGGCCATTAAACCAAACCACTAACTAAGAACAAAGAATGCAATGGCTCGAATTACATCTAGGTGTGAGAGGCCAATAAAACTAAATTCAATACACAAAGATACTCCTGACCGGGAGGTGTTTCTGTCCGGGCCATGACCAGTTTGAACTACAGCTACCTTCGTTTCAAAATAATCAACACCTCGCATGCTTTCATTGTATTCGAAATAGACCTGGTTTGATATTTGTGTCACAAGTTCAAGTTCAAGCCAACAATATTGGATTTAGTATTTACTAATTACCCTGACCTGGTGGATAATATTCATACAAATGCGCCACTTGGAAAAAGTGACCATTCCACTATACAGATGGAGATTGGACTACTACAAGTAAAACAAGGGTCTGTTATGATAAAGCATATTATAAAGCTATAATAAATTTCTTAAATATAGACTGGAACACACCTAAAAGAAATAAACGCTCCATATTTGGAATGTGTCAAGAAGCTGAAAATAAAATTTATTCCTAAAAGAACAATAAAAAACACAAAGGCACAAATATCCTCTTGACCAAACTACAAGAACCAAAATAAACAGGAAGATGCGACTATGGAAAAAATATATTGATACAGGCAAAAACCTTAATATATATGATGAATATTGTAAAACAAGAAACCAGGTTCGAAGAGAAACGAGAAAAGCGCAGAAACAATATGAGAAAAATATTTCTATATCAGCCAAAAATAACCCCAAAAGGTTTTGTAACTATGTGCAAATCCAAGACTAAAGTCAGATCAGGTATTCCAGATCTGCAAATACCTAGTGGCATTGAGCATGATATGGAAGTGTCATTTACAAAAAAATTATAAAGAGAAGGCAGACATCCTAGCCAGCCATTTCAGATCAGTATTTACAACAGAACCTGACGATGATTCCCCAACTATTCCTTGTAGAGCTCACCTGTCAATGGGTACATTAAAGATCACACCTGAAATTGTAAGAAAAAAACTTGTGAACCTCAACACCCGGGCCTGATAAACTCCATCCAAGATTCCTTTATGAACTAAGCTACGAACTAAGCCTGCTACTATCAATTCTTTTTAATAAATCACTAAGCCTGGGAACATTACCACAATGCTGGTTAAATGCAAACATTACACCAATTTTCAAAAAAGGAGATAAAACCAAACCAGACAATTACCGTCCAATTAGCTTAACATATGTTGTTTGTAAAATAATGGAATATGTTATTAAAGACACGATTATGGAACATCTTAAGATTAATAATATGCTATCAGAAAAACAGTATGGTTTTATAAGCGGCCGATCAACAGTTCTCCAACTTTTGACTGTTCTTGAAAAATGACTACTGACTCTGGACAAGGGGGTATGATTGATGTGATTTACTGCGACTTCATGAAATCATTTGATAAGGTTCCACATAAACGTCTAATTAAAAAACTAACTGCATACGGCAGAGAAGGTAATTTGGTAAACGGGGTCCAATCCTTTCTAGCCGGAAGGCAGCAACAAGTAAGTATAAATGGAATCATATCTAAACCAACAGACGTAACAAGCGGTATACCACAGGGCTCAGTTTTAGGGCCATTACAGTTTATAATTTACATTAATGATCTTCCCGATGTAATCAGAGTGGGTCTGAGATCTTTTTATTTGCAGATGACACTAAACTCTTTAGATCAATCTTCAACCCAAAAGATTGCGACACCCTGCAAAATGATATTAACTATATATGTTCATGGACTGATAATTCATTATTGAGGTTCCACCCACATACATGCAAAAGTATGCGAATATTAACAAGAAAAACATCCCCACACACTTATACAATGGAATTTAATGACCATACTCTAGCCCATTCGTCTAGTGAAAAAGATATAGGTGTCATAATAGATGATAAACTATGCTTCGATGAACATATAAACGAAAAAATAACCAAATCTAACCAAATAATGAGGCTGATTAGGAGAACATTTGACTATCTAGATAAAGAAAACTTTAAACATCTCTACAAATCTCTTGTTAGGCCGCATATTGAATACGCTAATGTGGTTTTGGCTCCATATCTGAAAAAGCACATAAATGCAATCAAAAATGTCCAAAGACGGGCAACCAAACTTGTTCCTGGTATGCGTAATCTACCATATCATGTACGCCTCCAAAAGTTAAAATTATCAACATTAGCATTTAGAAGATTGCGTGGCGACATGATCGAGCTATAAAAAATTCTTAGCAATAAATATGACCAAGTTACTGCAGACCTTATTGAGCGACAAGACACCAATAGCATAACTCGAGGTCACAGCCTAAAAATTAAGAAAATAAGACCAAGACTCAATATACGAGTTTTCTTTCCAATTGCGCTGTACTGATCAATGGAATAAACTACATGAATCCGTTATCAGTGCCCCCTCAGTGAATTCTTTCAAATCTAGACTAGACAAGCTATGGGAAAGTCAACCATTGCACTATAACTACGATTGTGAACCAATCTGTAATATTTATATTACAGAATCATTATAAGATAGCCAATGTATAATTGTTAATAACAACTTAATAACATTAAAATGAACCATAAATATATGCATCCCATTCCTGATGTTAGATGCTTGTTGACGTCTGCTGTCAGTAGAGGATTCGTGTAAGTTCATGTAAGTTCACTTTATTACGTTCATGTAAGTTCACATTATTACACTCCGGCCTTGTATGGGCAGATGAGACATTACAGATACTCAGGCCTTGTATAGGCAGATGAGACATTACAGACACTCAGGAATTGTATAGGCAGATGAGACATTACAGACATTCAGATCTTGTATAAGCATATGAGACATTACAGACACTCAGGCCTTGTATAGGCAGATGAGACATTACAAACACCCAGGCCTTGTATAGGTAGATGAGACATTACAGACACTCAGGCCTTGTATAGGCAGATGAGACATTACAGACACTCATGCCTTGTATAGGCAGATGAGACATTACAGACACTCAGGCCTTGTATAGGCAGATGAGACAGTACAGACACTCATGCCTTGTATAGGCAGATGAAACATTACAGACACTCAGGCCTTGTATCGGCAGATGAGCCATTACAGACACTCAGGCCTTATATAGGCAGATGAGACATTACAGACACTCAGGCCTTGCATAGGCAGATGAGACATTACAGACACTCAGGCCTTGTATAGGCAGATGAGACATTACAGACACTCAGGCCTTGTATAGGCAGATGAGACATTACAGACACTCAGGCCTTGTATAGGCAGATGAGACATTACAGACACTCAGGCCTTGTATAGGCAGATGAAACATTACAGACACTCAGGCCTTGTATCGGCAGATGAGACATTACAGACACTCAGGCCTTGTATAGGCAGATGAGACATTACATACACTCAGGCCCTGCATAGGCGATGAGACATTACAGACACTCAGGCCTTGTATAGGCAGATGAGACGTTACAGCCACTCAGGCCTTGTATAGGCAGATGAGACATTACATACACTCAGGCCTTGTATAGGCAGATGAGACATTACATACACTCATGCCTTGTATAGGCAGATGAGGCATTACAGACACTCGCGCCTTGTATAGGCAGATGAAACATTACAGACACTCAGGCCTTGTATCGGCAAATGAGACATTACAGACACTCAGGCCTTGTATAGGCAGATGAGACATTACATACACTCAGGCCTTGCATAGGCAGATGAGACATTACAGTTGACAATATATTTCATGACGATAGATTTTTATATACATAATTATATTCATTATAAATTTATCAAAAAAATGCAATTCGAAGAGAAGGTAACCTGAGTATAAAGCATAAATTGTGATATTTCTTTAAATTGCAAATTATTAGATAGACACATACATAGATATTTTGGTTGTTACTCTCAAGGGCCTATCAAAATATCGATAACAGCTCCTCCTCACTCGCCATCAGTATTTCGCCTGGGCTTCCTGGAAAAGGTACACCATTAAAATCCCCAAAAAAACACTGACACCGTTTTATTATTGGCGTCGACCTCTTAAATAAATGTGTGCTCCTTTGATGGGTGACTTTAGAGCTGCTGGCAATGTGCTATGGGCTGTCATTGAAGGTGTAATACTCGAGGAAGCCTATATGGGAAGCATTTGCCACTATTTCTCACGCTTTGGGCTGTTCGCTCAAGTAAAGACATGGGCCTTTCCATTTTTAGCTATGCCCCGCCCATCACTAGCTAAGCTCCACCCACACCTCGCCGTGTTGGGATTGATCGATCCCCGAATGCCCAAGCTATCAATTTCCTGAAAACTATACAGGGAAGCTGTTGAATATTTTGTAACTAATTTGAATGGGTGCTGTTGCTGCCTATGGCAGCAACAGCGCCCTGTCAAATTAGTTACAACATATTCAACAGAATATGTATTAAATAGTAAAGGCATACCATTTGTACAACAACGCATAGACCGTCTTCACATATGCGTTCACGACGTACTTATCGACGTCATTCATGACTTCATCCATTATGATGTCATTCTACACATCACGTAGATTATTATGACGTCATATGATGGCTGCATAGTATGGAAAGGTGAATTCTGTGTCCCCCCCCGCCCTACCCCTCCCTCTCCCCTGTTGGTGGGATTGGAGGTATGTGGGGGTTATGGGCTGATAAAGCCCACGCGAGATTTGGGAACAATGAAATTTTCGGAGTCTTGTAGCCACTCTCACGTGCCAAACATTGTGCCTATTTTACAATGCTCCTATGAGTATGTGCTCCTACGAGTCCGTGCTCTTACGAGTCTGCTCCTACGAGTCTGCGCTCCCGCCATACGCCTTGCTTTTCTGATAATGTGGCCGATGAAACGTGTGATGAAAGTGCTAACACTTTGACATTTGAATGTTATCATGAAAATTTCAATTTTCTCATAGAAAATGTCAATTTTCAGACCAAGAGAAGACTATTTTTGACAATTTACTACTGGAATGACTGGCTCGGCTATCGATCCAGTTATTCCAGTCGTACATTTTCAAAAATACACTTCTCTTGGTCTGCAAAGGGGCATTTCCGAATACCACTGCTAATTAAAGCCGTTTTTGGCTGATATGAGTGTTATGACGCATGAATAGCCATGAAAGCGCGTCAATCAATCAGTTACTATGGAAATATGGCACAGTATTTGATCCACGGCTCTGTACACGCATGTTGTCATTATCTCATTAATTATAAACTGCTCGCCGGGTCTGACTGTTCTCATCGCATCAACAGCTTATACTGATGTATACATATTTTCCCAGGGATAGGTGTCTGGCTAACATCGAATGGATGCATGGCTTGCATTCAGGGCTACAATGAAAAGAGTAGAGGGTTTTTTTTGTTGTTTTTTTAGTTGGTTTATTGGCCGCTTACACCGAGATGTATTTGGGCCATGACTCGCTCTTAGAGGTGCTTCCCCGAAGGGTTGCGTTGCTTCCCCGAAGGGTTGCTCTAAATAAGGGGTGTATGCGGTGCCTGTTGCTGCCTAATGCACTGTTGTTGGCGGGTGTAAGTGTTGGATGCAGTGTAAGAGTGGGTGGAAGGGGTGGGGGTGGGGGGGGGGGGGGTACTTTATTTCACTTGGGGGTAGGATGGGGACTCAGGGGCTTCCACAGTGGGTCAGAGATTAAGTTTGCATTCTCATCGAATCAGGAGGAAAATCAATTCCGCCACCACCACCATGCCACACACCCTCCCCCAAGGCCTCCCACAAAACCCCACTAAACACGGGTGTTGGAACCAAGAGTCCAGCCACCCCGCCAGTGCCCCACCACACATTATTAAGCCCATTTATTAGAAATATTGTCTGAAATGGCCACTCAGAGTCAAATTATCAGAATTTTCCCGGGGGATGATCCTAGGACCGCCTAATTATCCAGAGTATTAACCCAGGGACCCACCCCATACACCCTCCCCACCCCCATTGCAGCCTAAATACTCTCTCCAGGGTTGAAGTTTTTCAAAATTTTCTGATCTCACCTCCAAATCCCCAAGGGGGATTTGGATGGGAGGAGAATTGGATGGCATGGCGAGTGTGCATCCATGCGAAATGAGGTGTGGTGGGGTGGACACCCTTGATAGGGGGTGGAGGGCAGTCTGTATAATTAAATCTATAAAATGAACTCAGGTGAGAATTATGAAATAAAAATATTAAGAGATGAAAATCATCGTCAATGTTATCAAATAAAATTAATTAAATTTAGATAATTTCCATGTGATTAAATAAACAAGAAACAGGAAACTAGAGAACAGAATATCTAGTGTGTGTAAAAGAAATATCCTGGGCAAAAACTTAGAATTAAAACCTGTTGCTATTTGAAATAATAGGTTGATTGCGAATGTTGTTATATAATGGTAATTTTTTTTGCAATTCAAGCACTGTTGTATGCACACTCTCAGATGTTCATTTACAGTTCGAGAGAAATTTATATTTGAAAATTTTCGATGGAATGACTGGTTCGGTTACCGCGCCAGTCAGTTCAGTGGTACATTTTCAAAAATAGTCTTGTTTCGATAACTGCTAAACTTAAGAGAAAATACATTTAGGTTGTCAGAAATATAAAACAAAGCGAAACGCCACGTCCGAGATAGATGCAAGCAAACCGGCAGCAACTTGAGTGATGAATGCTGGGATTTACATTCAGCAGAATCATGAAAACCCTGAAAACATTTTAATGTACACATTTCTATGTGAAATAATAGTGAACAACCAACCCGAGAACCAACAACTGTGCAAAAGTTAAGCACCACCCTATTTTTACACACATGCGAGGGTATATTCATGTGCTATGAAGAAAGCAATAGCATAAACATTTATGTACCCATCCATCTTAGTGCAAGAGGTAAAAATGCAACTAGAGGAATGCTGATTATGATGGTGGGGAAACACTGTATGTTTTTGTTTGAACTTGAAAACGAGGCCTGAATATGGTTACGTTGACACAACTGACAACTATTGCCCTACAGTTGACACACGTGGCTAGATTGTCATTAATGGTGTCTGAAAACGAAGTTTAACATCTGTGCACGAGTTTGAGACTGTCATTATTAATACCGGGTATATCCACCTTGTGCCTGGATGACGGCCTGGACACGACGTCTCATGCTGGTCACCCATCGACTGATGCGCCATTGTGGTATTCGTTGCCATTCAAGATGGAGTGCGTCTGTTAATTCCTGTAGGTTCTGCACAGGAGGATCCCTCCTTCTCACCATGTTTCCCAGAATGTCCCAGATATGCTCAATAGGGTTCATGTCAGGGCTCCTTGCTGGCCATGGTAGGGTTTCGATGGCATTCTGGCGGAGGTATTCATGCACAGCTCTAGCACGATGTGGTCGGGCGTTGTCATCCATGAATATAGGGTGGGTTCCAGGTGCATGATTTACAAAATGAGGGACCACAACTCTATCCAGTATGGAATCTTGATATCTTTGTCCATTTAGTGTTCCAGGTACAGTCAACAGATCCAGCTTACAATCAAATGAGATGCACCCCCATATCATAACGGAACCTCCACCAAATGGAACTTCTTCCATGATGTTACGTTGGTCGTACGCCGTGCGTCTGGACCTCCATATACGAGTTCGACCATCTGTGGCATGAAGCAGGAACCGACTTTCATCGGACCAGTGTACCCTCTCCAGGATCTCATGTTCCAGTGTCTTCTTTCGTTGCACCACCTCAGACACTCCTCTGTGTGGTGTGCAGTGATGAGAGGACGTCTGACAGGTCTCCTAGCTTTCATGCCAGCAGCATACAGTCTCCTTTTGACGGTAGACATTGACACTCTATTGCGCGTTTCCCATTGCTGGCTGAGCACTCTGCTGTTGGTGAATGGAGATCTCCTAACAAGGCGTACTAGGGCTCGATCATCACGGGCAGTAGTCTTCTTCGGTCTTCCAGATCTAGGCCTGTCCTTCACCTCGTTAGTTTGCCCATGTTTTGCAATCAAACGACTGATTACAGTATGGTTAATGTTCAGCTGTCTGCCAATCTCTCTGCATGACATACCCGTGGTATGCATGCCTATGATTTGCCATTTCACACGATCACTTAACCTTCGTCTTGCCATAGCGGTTCATAATCAAGAGCTAATTCTCTCTGTACAAATAAACCACGGTCATGAACACAAAATTCCTAATCTTGTCGCCTAAATCTGTATGTAATGTTCTACACCTCAAACTGGACTTTTACATAACTGAACACGTGTGCTGTTTCCCGCCACGCACGGACATCAAGCGGCGTGAAGTCATGCATATGCATGTGCATTTCGTACTTGGAATTATGTCAGCTAACGCGGGGACAAAAAGTATGGCAGCCTAGTTGTACCATCATGTTTCTACGTTCTATTGTTTTTGCTGGTGCTTAACTTTTGCACAGGTGTATAGTATATATGATGAATATGGGGGCAAAATAAACAATTAAAATCTGGATAAATCTTAACAAACTATGGGGTTCTTCTGGGCATCATATTGTCAGTATCATTCCCATATGTGTCCCATATTCTACCGACTGACCACTACTGCTACTGCTGCTGCTGCTACTGCCACTGATACAGCTACTGGTACTACTACAACTGCTACTACTGCTGCTGCTGCTGCTACTGCTGCTGCTGCTGCTACTACTACTACTACTACTACTGCTACTGCTACTGCTACTACTACTACTACTACTACTACTACTACTACTACTACTACTGCTACTGCTACTACTACTACTACTACTACTACTACTACTACTACTACTCGTCATTGCAGCCAACTTGATATAATAGTAATAATCTGAGATCTTTGGCCAGTTAGATCGTGCGAAAGGCATGCAAATTCTCATCTCATGAAAGTACCAGTAGAAGCAGTAGCAGTAGCAGTAGCAGTAGCAGTAGCAGTAGCAGTAGCAGTAGCAGTAGTAGTAGCTGCGGCAGCGGCTGCGGTGGCGGCGGCGGCGGTGGTGGTGGTGGTGGTGGTGGTGGTGATCGCCTGGCACCAAATCATGCAATGAACTCGTGCACTCAACAATACAATACCATAACATACTCCATATACTACCTCCACATGTAGTCGAATGGCTGTCCTCATATACTCTGCTCTAGAGTGCACTGGCATAGCATATCCTGCTTACTGTGCCTTAGATTTCGCTTTCACATACCCTAGCATACCCCAACTATTTTATGTCTTGAAACCTTACCTTACTATGTCATAACTATCATACAATTGTAACCGTATGATGTCAACCCCACCATACTATAGCGTTTCAGCCCAAACATGACATCCTATACCATATATACCACCGTATACCAGTCCGTGTTGCTTCAATGCATAGCATCTACACTTCCCGCCCCATGCTATTCTCTTCAACTTTACCCATTCTTACAGTACAACCCACTTCCTGTCCTGCCCTATCATGACATAGACTAGTTTCAGAGTTCTACAGTACATGCCATGCCCTGACTAACCCTGAAATACCTTAGACTATCCTGTCATTTCTAACTTCGATGCTGCCACTACCCTCTTTGACATACACTACACTGCCCTTAGTAACACGTTGTACTCTAATATGCTAAATGCTAATATACATAGACCCCGAATACTGTATTATACCATACTATAGAGTACGTTACCATACCATGCTATATCCAAAGATCCAAAACCCACCTGATCCCTGCATACCAAACCAAACCAAACCGTAGAATAGCATATCAGCAATATTCAGATAAACACAGTGATGCAGTTGTGCTTCCTTAATTTATTTCTGGTTCAAACAAGCGAATATCATTTTGAGAAAGTATTGTGACGCCAGAAAGCATTTAATGTGTTTTTCTATTTATCTGTAGATGCTCAGATTAGTCGCCGTTACCGCGCCATAACAGCATGGATAACAACGGCACAGTTCAACGTGCATATCTCCCGTGCTTAGATAGACCTACTGTCCATGAAACAACTCATGATGTACTTATTGAACGATACTTCAAACATGGATTTTCTTATGCTGAAATTCGTGTCGTTCTTACGTGAATACATAACCTAAACATTAGCTTAAGACAATTGAAGAGACATCTTCACCGACTAGGGCTCAAGAGACGACCAATAGGGACACATCTCTCTAGATTAGAAAACGTCTTCTTTCTTCTTTTCGTTCGCTGATCATACCGCCAGTCCTGTAAGTTACTATCGACATGATCATAAGCGTCAGAAAACGTCATTCCGATCATTTTCTCTGAAATGCAAAATAGTGGAAGTTGTCTTGGTTATCGTGCTATTTGATGACGTCTCGTTATTGACCATAGTTTACGGATTAATTGAGATTTGGTTTTGCAAATCATGAGCATCATTGATTCAGAAGGAGTTGCTAGTCGCAAAGCGAGACGACTCAGAAGAAGACAATATATATGCCCAGGGCCTAGCTATGTGTGGCACGTTGACGGGTATGATAAGTTAAAACCATTAGGGTTTGCGATACATGGCTGTATCGATGGATTCAGCAGATGCATTCTGTGGCTACAAGTTTCAGTAAGTAATAATGATCCAGCAATTATTACAACTTATTATTTGAACTCTATTCTACAACTTGGCGTTGTCCCTAAGCTATTGCGATGTGATTTTGGTACAGAGAATATAACATTGTGCAAACTCCAACCTTTTTAAAATTATATAGCAACCGATCCAGATGCTTGTTTGCAAAGCTTTCTATATGGGAAAAGTACGTCTAACCAAAGAATTGAAGCTAGGTGGGCGATGCTACGAAGGCATGGTGGAAACTGGTGAATAAACTTATTCAAAGATTTGACAGATTCAAACTTGTTTCATGATGCGAACCCTCTGCATATTGAATGTTTGAGGTTTTGCTTTATGGATGTTCTTCAAACTGAATTAGACAGAATTTCAAAGCACTGGAATTTACATCCCATTAGTAAAAGCCGAAATGAGGAGTTGCCCCGCGGAAATCCTGATATATTGTACTTCGCCCCGGAGATGTATAATACTGGAGATTATGGGAATAATATTGACCAAACGGACGTGGAATTGTGTGCAGAGTTATATGGAACCGATCAGAATCAACAAGCATGTTCTCGTGAATTTGTAGAGCTTGCGACCCTGATCAAACCCGACCTTGTAATGCCAAAGACGGCTGACGAAGCTCTTGACTTGTACCTTGAAATTACTGACAGCTTCGTTGATTATACACAATGCCGTACACCATTTTGCATAAACTGTTGAATATCTATATTATTCAGTTCATTGTGTGATTATCCGTTTAACAATATTACAACAAAGCGTATAGTGTAATATAAAATGATATAGCAGTATAGCTATATTAAGCTAAAGGATTTACAACAAATATGTGTTACAGTATATTCTATATCTGTTAGCCACATGGAATAATGGTAAAACTGCATAGATCATGGATAATGATCTCAGAATGTGAAATAGGAATGTTACTTTCAACATTTTGTTTCATAGCTATTAATAAGCATTGGCGTAGCGTAGGTGTGGCAAAAGGGACGATTGCCCCACCTGATAGAAAGTTGGGAAATTTGAGATCATTAGTAAAACATTTGTTAACTTCATATTTCTGTCGACGAATAGCCAAATTCCTGCTATGTATGCCTACATCTTAACATATCCGAAGTATTAATATAAAAAGTTTCTATTACGAACTAATTAATGCGCCCTACTAATTCGGCATGTTGTAGGCCTATTCAGTGGCTATGTGATAGAAGCCGTGGAGCTTGTTGCCGAGCTCGTTCTTCCAGGATTTTAAATTTAAGACAACAGTCTGCTTTGTGATTCATGTTTTGTTTACATGATCATGATGAACAATCAGAGACTGTAGATGCCCGCCATCCCGTTTTTTTGTCACATTGTAAAACTCTCGAATTTTTCAGTTTAACCTCTTGGGTAATTTTCATTAGTCAATGCTTTGGAAGCCATCTTTGATTTTTTGAAGAAATTGTGTCACCATTTAAAAAACATACTCACTATTAATCAACCGCCCAATTTCGACAATGATTTAATGATCATATGTCGGTAGGCTTCAAAATATCAAACGAAATGGCATCTTGCATTTTATCTGAAATTATCTATCATTTCTATTGAAATGCAAATAGTTCAAATGCTAATGGTCGAAATGAGCATCACAGATCCTTGGTTCTCTTGTTCTGGCATGTAGCCAGGCGGGCATGCCACTAGGCATACGCGCAGAGAGACATGTCAGATCATACACGTCTCTTTTATGGCAGTTGTGGTGGCAGCGGTGGTGGTGGTGGCGGCGATGGTGGTGGTGGTGGCGGCGATGGTGGCGGTGGTGGTGGTGGCGGCGATGGTGGCGGTGGTGGTGGTGGCGGCGATGGCGGTGGTGCTGCTGATGCTGGGCTGGTGGTACTGGGCATGGTGGTCGCCATGGTGCCGGTGCAGGTGGTGGTTGCAGTGCTGTTGGTTGGGAGTGGTGCGGCGGGTGGGAGAAGGAGGAGGATGATTTTCATATTGACTAAAACACAAATTATACAGAAATACAAACGACTGTGAAGTTTTACACATGTCTTCAAATAAAACATTATTTATTATTCAATAATTAGTATTACAATTATTCAGATCTTTTACAGAGATTACAATAACTTAAATATAATACTTCTATACTTCTACTTCTATTTTAGTAATCTAATTTCTGTGGAGGCTTAATCAAGTTTTATGTAAATTTAAACGTGCATATTCATAGTAAAATTACTGAAAATAAAATTGTTTAAATTGTATAGTTTTAGAGGCTTAAATTTGGGAACTAGATGTAATGAAACGAAATAAATATTAATATATGATGATTTCATTACTTATTAATTAATATAATTTATTAAGTTGTCAAATTGAATTAGAGGGGCGGGCCTTTAATTCAATTTGACAACTTAAAGAAATTATATTACTTAATGCGCAAGGAAATCATCATATGTTAATATTTATTACGTTTCATTATTTTGAGATACACAATTTAAGCCTCTAAAACCACACAATTTAAACAATTTTATTTTCAGACATTTTTCTGTAATATGCCCTTTAAGGTCAGTGGTTAATAAGTAGTACTTTAAGGCCGCCAAACATACAGGAGTGTGATTGGTCATCGGACGCTATGGTATTTTTTACGTATCAGCATTCTTTGGATCGAATTTAATGAGCCTTAGGCTCTAAGCAAATTTCTCAAAATTCAGCCTGATCAGTTTAGTGAAACTGAAGAATACGTCGCTTTCACGACAGCTATGCCATCCAAAATGGTCGCTCATTCATTTGGGCAATCAAGTTCCCTTAAACAAACTTGGCTCAGTTGTTGACCCTGATCAAGTTTCATAAGTCTTTATTTCGATTCGTTATATGGTTTTGGAGATTTTAAAGCCGTTTTACAAAGCGGCCAGAATCCAAAATGGACACAGCCCAGATTGGCGGATCATCTTCATTTGAACAAACCCGCTGCCCTATGCATGATTCCTGCTAACTATACTTGTAATTGGCTCCGTGGTTCTTGAGAAGACACTTAATTCCTCATCGCTTTGGCGAAAACGATCTAAGATGGCATGTATCTGAGATGTTTAAAAGTTGCAATTTTTAAAACAGCATACCCGAAAACCTATAAAAGAATAATTTCGGGCTCAAAATTCATCAACTAAAACATCCAAAATGGCCACCAAACACGCTACCTTTTGATTAATACACAGCGGCCATGTTATTTAGGTGACAACTTCTTTTGAACAATTTTATTTGTCCTTAGCTCCTAATTCTAGTCCTTTTCCAAGATGAAATTGCATAAGGTTTGAATCTATCCCCAATTGATTTCGAAGATTTTTAAAGACCTTTCTAAAAATCAGCCAAAATCCAAGGAGGCAATTTTCCGATCGCCTATTCTTCAACCAACTTGAATTCCTATGCCTTATGGATGCATTCTGCGAAGTATAAGAAGAAGACTTTTAACAGAAAAGCCTGACCCCAGACAGACATACGGGCAGTCAACATGACAAATGCTCACATGGCCATTCTGGCCAGCTGAGCTTATAATTATTGTCAAATTATGGTTGCACAGTTTGTCTTTGTTCATTCTGCCGATTCTGATGATTCCTACACCCATGTGAATGTGCATGCATGAGTGCATGTGAGTGCGCAATATGTGTCCATACATGCATGTATCTGTGTGCGTGCATGCATGCGTGCATGCATGCGTGCGTGCATGCGTGTATGCATGCATGCGTGTATATTTGAGTATATGAGTGCAGGCGTGCATATGATTGTGTGGCCTTAACTGAGCGAAGGTTGACATGGGTGTATGCATATGTGACCGAAAGCATGCACATGAGTAAGTGCTGGAATTGTATGTCTCACTAGTCATTCACTGTTATCATATGAAAAAACAAAAAACTCAAATGATGATTACACAAATATACACTGGATTATTTTATGGAACAATCCTGCTAGCCCAACTTTAATTACTCTCACTTTGTGCTTTGTTGCGTTAAAGACATTGTTTTGTGTATTTTCAGCATTCGATAGTCATGCTTTTTAAACAGCAAATTGTATTAATTCTAATATATATGAGAACACGGGATGGGTATACACAGTCACATGATTTCTACTTTTAGAAAAGGCAAAAGATATGTGTGAAATATTATTTCCAACAATATTAACATCTGATTATACACATTCCATAAACAGTCTTGTCATTTTAAGTTTCCCACTGATTACCCTTACAATACACATTTCTTTCCATGGTCAAAGTATTAACAAGTTTAATTTGCACATGGCCCTAATAAAATCACATAATAATGGATTAGACTTATGACTTTATGACATCATGTGGTGGTTATCACACACCATTCATGTGCATCTTCATATTGACTAAAACACAAATTATACAGGAATACAAACGACTGGGAAGTTCTACACATGTCGTCAAATAACACATTATTTATTATTCAATAATTAGTATGACAATTATTCAGATCTTTTACAGAGATACAATAACTAAAATATAATACTTCTATCACAATGTAAACAGATGATCTTGAAATCATTTTGTAAAGAAATTATTAGTGTTTCGCCAATCGTCTATGGCGAATCCTAGAACTTGTGGTCTCTAATAAAATAATGTTCATCCATATTTTCTATCAGATAATTACTTCCTCATTAACATATCTGCAATTATAGGAATTTTGGAAATATCCGTAAAGATGTAATTGTTCTGTATTACATAATTCACGGATGAACACACCCCTAGTAAGCTATTATTATACAGTAATCAGTAAATGATTGTTGTAAATACCACATAAATATCTATCACAAATGCAATATATGTCAAAGAATCTGGTTATGATGCTGATTCTATTAGTATTGATTAATAGATCAGTGGATCAGTGAATTACACGACGTGGAGTAGCGTAGTTATATTGTAGACTAGCGATTGTGTATTGTGCTTGCAGTGTTTGATTTTGTTCATCCCGTTGACACGTGCATGTGTTTGCATGTATGTGTGCATGCATATGTGACCGAAAGCATGCACATGAGTAAGTGTTGGAATTGTATGTCTCACTAGTCATTCACTGTTATTATATGCAAATAATATGCATAAAACAACACTGGTGACTTTTCTTACATGTTTTTCGCCATTTTAAAGGAAGATGAATGCAACTTTATAAAAATATAGAGCTATTTATGAAACAAACATATCAGTTCACATTGTAAAAGAAAAAACCAAAAGAAAAATCAAATGATGATTACACAAATATGCACTGGATTATTTTATGGAACAATTCTGCTGGCCCAACTTTAATTACTGTCACGTTGTGATTTATTGCGTTAAAGACATTGTTTTGTGTATTTTCAGCATTCGATAGTCATGCTTTTTAAACAGTTAAATTGTATTAATTCTAATAAATATGAGAATACAGAATGGGTATATAGCGTTTCCTTGCTTTTAGAAAATAAGAAGACATATAAAATTGTGAAAAGTTATTTTCAACAATATTAACTTACATAGGATTTATTAACTCTGTAAACAGTCTCGCCATTTTAGTTTCACAGGGATTACGCCTAAAATACACACATACTAATATAAGCCCCTGTTCATTAATCTGCGATCTATCGCAGATTATTGTTTTTTCTCAGGATCTTTATTCTTATTATTATTATTATTATTATTATTATTATTATTCTTATTATTATTATTATTATTATTATTATTATTCTCAATGATTCTCGCAAACTATCTCCTCCTACAGTTTTCATTTGATCAACTTCAAACTTGATCAACTTGTAGTACCCATTGGGATCAAGTTTGCTATTACTTTTTTTCTCGATCGAGTGTGTGGTTTCCGAGATATCTGCATTTCCACGGGCAAAATTTCCCATAGAAAATGTATGGGAGCATTATTCAGACAGCGACTACTCATAAAGCATTTCCTCAATCGTCTTGAAACTTCACAAACTTCTAGCATGCGTTGTCCTGCATCTGCATCCAAAATATTTTTTGGGCACAGTGACCCAATTTGGAGAAAATCCGACATAAGCCGAATTTTTTTGGTATTAAGATACTTCATATTTCTAGGGCGATCAGATGGTTGAAATTTGGCATATACGTAGATGTATTACACTACTCTTGATTACTGAAATAAAATCGTAGGCGAACATACTAACCATTCAGAACTCCGCATTTCCGTGCCCCCATGTCCCCATAGGAAATGCATGAGAGCAATATTCGGATACTGACTGCTCCTAGAGTTTTGCCTCTATCATCTTGAAACTGGGAATACGTCTAACATGTCTTAACCCACATGGTGACCCAAAATATTTTTTGGGTACGGTGACCTGTTTTAGAGAAAATCTGGCATAGGCCCAATTTTTTGGAATCAAGATAATTCATATTTCTAGGTTGGTCAGATGCTTGATGTTTGGCATATACGTAGATACATTATACTACTATGGACTAATAGAATAAAATCGTTAGTGATCATGTTAACCTTTCAGAATGCTGCATTTCCATAGGGAATGTATGGGAGCAATATTCGGTCAGCGACTGCTCCTAGGATTTTTTCCGGATCATCTTGGAGCCTAACATATTTCTAGGATCTGTTGGCCCGCAAGTTGGCCAAAAAAATCTTTTCGGTTCAGTGCCCAGTTTTTGAGAAAATGCTGAATAAAATCAATTATTTGGCATCATGAGCATTCTTGCTTCTGTCCCTGTCAGAGGGTTGACATTTTTGACATCCTTAGATACTAGAGGCTACTATGGCTTACTAAAATAAAATCGTTAGTGGACATATTAACATTTCTATTATTGCAAATCTGCACACTAAACAATATTTCCATGATTTGCTGATTGATGACGAGATATTATCCATTTACAGAACTCCGATATCCCGAACGGTTCATAAGATATTGAGATGTTTGTATCGTAGACAAATATGTCAATAGGGAATGTATTGGAAATTGATTTGATGATAAATGATCCAGTTTTGGAAATATCCTATCTAAACTTGGTACATTTCTAGTACGCACCAGGCATGTAGAGATCATCTACAGAAATAGGATCTGGTGTATGGTTCCCGAGAATTCCACGTTTTCTTGTCCAAGAAGTCCAATTGGAAATGTAAGGGTGTGCTATTCGGACAGCAACTCGTCCTATAGTTCTTGACGATCATGGAGAAACTTAACATACCTCTAGCATATGTTAACCCGCATCTGACACCCACATATTTTCCTGGTCCATTGAGTACTGTTTGCGATTTCAAGCCTCCAAACTTGAGACACTTCCAGTACACCCTAGGGCCTGGGATGATTTTATTTTTCTCTTGGATCCAGTGAATAATTTCCAAGGAACACGCTTATCCATGCCCAAAATGCCCCAAAGAAAATGTATGATATGTGTGATATTCTGATAGCGACTCCCTTTAAGGTTTCTGTCGATCATGTTGAAACTTAGCATCCTTCCATAATCCGTAGTCCGACCAAAAATCAAGGAAAAGGCCATCAAATGTCAAATAAAAGAGAAATTAATTAATTTAGTTTGGCCCAGGTCGTCAGAAATAATCGAAATTCACCAGATTTAATTGCCTCAATCAACTCCAACAGGTAAAGGGAGGTAATTCATGCCAAAACCTAAAATCGGTCACTTTGACCTCTGATTGGCCTTGACCTTGCCACCTTCAAACCATCATGAGAATCGAAATTCATCATATTGAACTGACACAATCGACTTGAACAGGTAAAGGGAGGTAATTCATGCCAAAAACAAAAATTGGTCAGTTTTTTGCATGAATTGCCTCCCTTTACCTTTAATTCATTAATTTCTCCTTTATTTGACATTTAATGGCATTTTCCTTGATTTTGGTAAAAATTCCATTACGGCAAATATGGACACATTATTTTATACTTTAGGATCAAGGCTATCGTTTTTCAAGAAATCAGCATTTCCATACCCTGTGTAAAAGTATGGGAATTTCGACTGTGGATCTTTGAACTGAGACACCCCCTTAGACTTTTTATCAGATCAGCATCAGACATGTTCAATGATCATATGAGAAGAGGGCTTATAATACGCCTTAATGCCCAGTCATCGCAGATTTACGGTTACTTCAGTAAATGTGTTCTAGTTATATTTTGTAATTCCACTATTTAACGAATTATCTGATTGAGTTGCTTTAGCACAGAGACGAGGGTAGTTCCAATACTACCAAATTACCAAATTTAATATATGCTGGCCAACAACCTACGAGTGTGCTACTAACAGTGCTAGATAGTTTCAGTACATCAAAGCATATTGTAATATCACCCATTCTAAGATACGCAAAGCGAGGTGACTTGGCTTATCTTGGAGAGGCGATCAAATCATATTATACCAAACAAAAGGCAATATATCAAAATGATGTTCAAGCTTAACTTTAATTATTAATGTATCCATGTTCTTATACATAACAAAGAAATTGTCTTGTCTGTGATGGTGCATAATTTCAGGAGACGCATGCATGACCAAATGTGGTGGACAGTGACTTATGAGAGAGACAGTAATTATAATATCATGTAAATAAATGGTTGCAGAAAAACCCAAAATCAAACATCTTTGGAAACAAGTTCCCATAATAGTCAGTCCAGCTAAGTGTTGATGAAATCGATAAAATGGTTAACAAGAAGTGGTTATTAACATGATTACCCAGCGATATGGAGAAAATTCTAGATGGTCACTGGAAGGATTGACTAAACAAATGTTTGTATAATAGTTGGAGGAGGTTCTAAGTAGGCTTATTCAAGCCAAGTTTCAAATCGACCAACAAGTTAATGAGGAGTAGTCTTTTTACCGATTTCCACACATTTTACTGAGTCTAAGATAAGATGGCTGCTGGAAATTTGATCAGTCTAATTTCTCATTTTAACTCTTGAATCCTACCAGGAGAGGATCCGTATATTCAGGTTGAGCTCATTTGTTAGGGATGAGTAGCATTATTATTGATTTCTAGGAAATTTCGGAAAACTCAGGATGGCTGCCAGAAGAATCTAGCAATCAAAATAATGTATGCATGTAGTTTTCATTATTGTCCAACATTAGTACTATGAACACCGTCTTTGACAATGCACTGGCACTAGGATCAGGTTATCCATCATCTAGAATCCAAGTGGGGTTCGAACACGCAATTATACAGAACGTTTTGCCTAACGTTTGAGAAGCGAGTGACTTATCACCAGACCACCATCCCGAGGACAAAATCCTCTTTCACGTGACTATCTTTCAACCACCATATATTTATCACATGCGCGTGCGCATGTGTGTGTGTGTGTCCATTTGTTCGTGCGTGCGTGCGTGCATGATACCCTACCAAATCAGCAGCATCGCATAGTAAGAACACGCACGCACGCACGCACGCACGCACGCACGCACGCACGCACGCACGCACGCACGCACGCACGCACGCACGCACGCACGCACGCATTCACACATACACACACGCGCACGCACGCACGCATGTACACATGCACAGATATGCACATATACGCAACTGGCCATTCACTGGCAATGATACCTACTAACATTCAAACACATTGATCTTAGTATCATAATGCTAGGTTTGGTAACCAAATATTAAACGTTCGTAGTATTACAAACTTAGGGATATAGAACATCACATAGGATACCCAAGCCTTAAAGGATAACTAACCTCATTTCAGATATCTATACAGGTGATCCAATATGCCACTCTTAAACTATGCATGTAATTCTAACGGTTTTATTATCCCATTAGAGAAAGATATTCAGGCTTTAGTAGTTAAATGTTGGTACATTACTGCAGCTTATGATGGCTGCCATGATTTGCTTTTCAACCAATCTGAAAACACATAGCATGTCTGCCACGGTATATGCGCTCAGTCATATAGGTTCAATATATAGGTTGACAACGTGGTATACACGCAACTACAGAGGTAAGCTGTTGGATATTTTGAAACTAATTTGCCTTAGACAGCAACAACTTACATTCAATATAGTTTCAAAATATTCAACAAGATGATTATTACATAATAAAGAATTTAATGCATTGGAACATGCATGACATCACAAACTATCGCTTGTGGAGACAAAATGGCAGCTATCACTGTTTAACATGCATTACAAAGTGGATAATCGTGATACAGTTTTGGCAATGTGACAGAATATGCGCGATATAGAATCTATAAATCAATATCTGTCGGAGCGATGCAACATTTGAGATGAGATTAGCATCCCTTTAACATGAACCCTGCTTTTCACCAAGCGCATGTAATCTTGAAGTTGAGTGAACCATGAATTGAAAGTAGTTACAAGTAGGAATGCATCCATACACCAAGACTGGTTAATGTATATAAAAGACTCAAACTAAAGTCTATCATTCTCAGTGAACTGTGACAGGTAGACCATGATAGTAAATGTATTAAACAGAAAGTACAGCCCGTAAAAGAATGTTCAGTGAACTGTGACAGGTAGATCATGATGGTAAATGTATTAAACAGAAATACAGCCCGTAAACGAATGTTCAGTGAACTGTGACAGGTAGATCATGATGGTAAATGTATTAAACAGAAAGTACAGCCCGTAACAGAATGTTCAGTGACCTGTGACAGGTAGACCATGATGGTTAATATATTAAACAGAAAGTGCAGCCCGTAAAAGAATGTTGAGTGAACTGTGACAGGTAGATCATGTTGACCCGCTTTTTGATACATGACACACAATTAGCCTATGACATATCCATATACAAAGTTAGGTAAATGTAAAGAGACAATTACAATTATTAAAACTACCGCACAAACAGGAACAAAATATATGAGTTCAGTGAATCGTGAAAAGTAGGTCACGTTGACCTACATTTAATACATAATAAACCTTTATGCTATGAAGCATTCCTGTTTGTAAATGCCCCCCCCCCTCAACACACACACCCACCCGCGCGCACGCACGCACCCATGCACCCACACAGGTACACACCCCTGCGCACACAGGCACGCAGGCATGCACACACGCATGCACCTCACTCACTCACGGACGCACTGTCAAAGCAATTATCACATATAATACCCATTTTAAAATGTATAATTATCTATATTGATATTGGTATTGACCTTCAAACAAAAATCAGTTTCAGCGTATAGAGGTGATAATATAAAATAGGTAATTGAATCCAATTATAGATTTACGGTTTATTTTGACCTACTGTGTAATGTGGAGACGGATTTTTGTTTAGAAGTCATAGTGGCATGGCCCGTTGTAATAGTGGCATTAATTATGCCCATAGTTGAAAGCTAAAACTACATCGTTAATGGAAAGAGGATATCTGTCTCACTTTCCACTTGCCTACTAACATTAAAATGAGTTTAAAGCGTTAAAGACCTTAAGCATATTCAAAATGCTGGGCTGCATTTCAGCATTATACTCAAGGCCACTGCCTATAGATTGGCACAATGTCAGTGGCAATCCACTCTTGCATAAGTTGTCATATGTTTTTGGTTTTTTCCTGCCTATTCATATGCTCAATGACTTGTGTCATTTCACCAGACATTTCTAGAGACTAAACCGAATTTCCGATAAACAGCTCTATTAAGGTACAGCACAAGCTCCAGACATCTGATTCTTTTGATGATTTTCGTGTGTTAAGTAGCACTTCTGGGGCCTGATACAATGGCGTTCCGGGCGGTGCTATGCTATGACAAAGTGTAGATGACATTGTTTCTATGGCTTTCAAACGACTCACACCAAAGTCACATAGTATGCCGATGTATTATTATGTTTTCCGGCTTAATATCTTGATGTATTACCGAAGGCTCAACATTGTGTAAATATGTAAGACCTTGCAAAATGTCGATGCTAATACTAATCTTTTGTGAAAATGTTAAATTTATATTTTCAGTATTTTGGTCTTCACAGCAGCCAAACAATAGCTCATCCAAATTTGGCCCATTAATAAATTCTGATAAAATGTAAATTGTTGATCTTTCTATGGCATATGCCATTAATTGCACAATGTTTGGATGACGTATTCGTCCATGTAACTGAATTTCGCCATGCAATATGTTTTGAAGTAACTTGATTCGTTTAACTTTTAATTCTTTAATTGCTACTGGTTTCACTATCCATTCTCCTCAGTACACTTGTCCAAATGCACCTTGTCCGATTACATGTAGGTTATCAAATACGATTTCAGATTTCTCGATCAGTGGTATAGTCACATTGATTGATTTTTCCTCCTGATTATCACTGGAAGAAACGGAAATGTCAGGTATCAATGACTCACCTTTTGTTGATGAACAGTCTGACTGTACTACACTTTCGTTTTCATCACCTTGTGTTATTGCAGGCCGAGATGAGTGAATATACAGCACATCACCAAATAATATCCCTGCTGTGTATGTTCCTGCAGTATTTGCTTCGACTAAGCACAGGCTGAGTCCCTTTAGACATTCAATCCCATTCCTAAACCATATGTAATCAAAACATCTGCCATGGCAAGACACTACAATGCCAAGTAGTAGAACATCACTGTCCGATTCATATCCATATATTTCATCCATGCAATGAAGTATAATATCTTTCTCTGATCTCGTTGATTGTGGAAATTGTATAAGTTGTGCTCCCATTATCATGAAATCTTCCATCCAAATATAAGCGATCATCCTTTTCGATGGCCATTACTGTATATCCATTACTTAGTGGATTGTAGTGTTCCTCATGTGCTTCTATTGAAAAGTCGTTTTCCTTGCAAATCTGTAGACTATAACAAAGCAACCTTGCCATTACCTCTGAATATGAACTGTCTGTTTCTTGTAAATACTTAATATTGAGTCTGTTATCGGTATGGTTAGTTGTAGTCTTGTCTGTATGTGGTGTTTGCAATAAACTAGGTGTTGGTGTTGTTAGTCCCACTGCTGTGGTATCAGTTTCTGGAATCAATTGTTGCTCATCTGCTGATTCGTGAATACATGCAGTTACATGCTCGACACATTCTACACTAGCTATCTTTTCTGCGCGTGTCAAGAGATAGACATTGTGTTTTGATGCATAAAACCCATGACAAAGTAAATACTCCTGAAATGTCCATTGTCTGCCCTATAAATCACAGAATCATGAATAACTTTCCCAGCATAATTGCCTAAAGATGCATCCATTCCTTCCACCGGTCCAACTGAGCTCTCGCCATTTGGGAAAAAATGTTTTTTGCCAATATCAATGAATAGATATTCAATATCAATGAATAGATAGACTGTTTGTGGCTCATTTATATAGTACTCTACTGCACGGATTCCACCACCTTGATTTAACTGGCGCATCTTAAAGGTGGCATGTTCGTGGAACTCACAATGTTGCCATCCAATATATAATGTATGGACCTTGTGTCTGCCATGCGATAGCTTCTGTTTAGCGCCATGTGTATTAACAGCCTTCCTTTTGTTTATTTTCGATAAGCTCCTTTATCTTGTCCTTCCTTAATATGGGTAAATCTGCAAACATAAAACATATAATCATAAGTCATTAGAATAGGATCCCTTAACCACCTGACATAAACCGATTAGATTTGTCATCGAATATTTGAATATGGTCAAGTCCACTTTTTACCTGCCAAAAATACTCGAGTCTGATTGGTTGAGAGCATTTTCTATTGTTTTACTCTCGAACAATCAGATTCCAGTATTTTCGGTGGAATAAATGTGGATGCAGCTTTATTCAAACATTGATTGCGTCATTGATGTCATCATATGCAATCAGAAGAGCAGCCCATCCAACAGCCGCTCTAATCAGATATGGCTTCGTATCAGATACAACGAGGCCAATCAAACAGTCACTTATACGGTCGCCATTGTTCAGTGTTTTGGATATATTGCCCTTGCTAGTGCTGAGTTATGAGCCTAATGAGTCCTGAAAGTATTAGTGGCGTGGTCTAATTCAATATATTGATGATGACGTCATAACTTTCAACCAGGCCAACCACTTATACAGTGACCACTACTTGAGAGTTAGATCTTTAGGCAGATGTAATGAGGTGGGAAATGTCTATGATGGGTGGCTCAATACAAGGTAATGTGAGCCCTAGAGGCCAATCATAGCAGCTGCTTATAGGGTCACCATTGTTCGAGGTTGAGGTGTCATTAGGTCATGTGGTTCCTTGCTTCTGCCAGCACAGCTGCTTATACAGGCGCCAATGTTTTGCATGTATGGCTATTATTAGTAGTTATTGGACTTCGATAAACGGGAGCTTTTGATTGGCTAATACAGACACGCAACCTCTGACGTTATCATGATGTAATTAGGTCACTTTACCATAAGATAATAGGCCTTAATGGGCATACAGTAAGGTATTACTCATGATTCCTGAGGACATTATGTACCCGCACCCATTTCCGATGTGAAACTCCACATCCAGACGGGAAACTACATTGGCAATTTTTTCTGGGAAAACTAACTCATCATTGGTGGAAAAGTTGGCAGATACTTGCAAACTTCTTTATGCAGTTCGGCACTATCTAATAATCATTATCTTAGAGTATTGGTAATACATGGTGAGAAATGTGCTGACTTCAGAGAATTTCATCCTGAAGGTTATCTTAAGAAACGTGGCATTTATATTAGTGGAAGCGCCTTTTACGACTTTAGTGAACTGATACTTGAATTGGAGGAACGTTGTAATGGTTTATTTGGAGACTACAATCGTATATTAGTTGATGGAATCCGGATATGTGTAAGTGATTAGTTTCCAGGTGTTGACATTCGAAGATATTGGAGATCGGAATTGTAATTGTAACATCCTACACGTAACGGTATTCATTTGAGAATTTCAGACCTGAGAAGCATTAAGAGTAATGTAAATGATATTAAAGTTGCCTTGGGATTAGATGCTCCATCATCTGACTTTGAAACTTGGAAGACTCCTGAAGAAGAAGCTGATAACATCGAGTTTAGCTTCCTCTTCCTCCTAAGAAGGACAAGAAGAAAACGAAGCGAGATGGTTCAAGCTCAACTGGAAAGATCTGACGATATTTTAAGCATACAAAATGTTTACAAGACAATTGATATTGGTGAAAATGGAATTGACCTAAAATGTGATAAAGCTCGTGAGGAACTAATTGGATTATTTGGAAACACCAAGATCGGCCGTCGTATGTATTTATGTTGTCTATTTAAGCATGAGTGATGGTCTGCTACTATCTGGATAATACATGGATAATACGTGAGAGATATCAGCGAAGTGAAATCATATTTTTGAATGGTTGATGACTTTCTGAGTATAGAAAATGATAACATCATGATTATAAGACGTATTGGATTACAAGATCTTGGATTTAAGTACTGATTTCCTAGAGAGGTACTGGAACATTTGATCCACCGTTGACTAGAGAAATGGATTATAAACAGCCAGGGCAGTTCGTACCACCACATCGTGAAACTAAACGTAAATGGATTGATCATCTCAAACCTAATTCTAGTGACTCTGAATGTGATTATAATGACGTAATTCCGACTGAATGTAGTGGTCCACCTGCTAATGTTCCTAAAGAAGATGTAGATGAGAGACATGGATCTAAGAACGGTGAAAACTTAAAAAACTCTGACTTATGTAATCATCCGATGACATTTCTAGAGTATCTCTATGGACTAAATCGTCACTATTGTCCTAGTTTGAATGTACAGAAGATAAAAAGTGTCTATACTGAAATGTTATCCAGTCTAATAGATAGGATAGCAATGGAGGAATGTAATGGCTGTCAGATTGGTCACGAGAGTCAACGTGAACATTCTTGTCTTGGTGTTGACTATTATCTTAACTGTGTTGGTGTTGATAACGTTTCACTTTACATTGAGGTCGCTTCTCAGAGAATCAGTGTCTTTGAATTTTTACAATCTCTGAAAGGATCACAGATTCTGTAGATGTGTAGAACGTGTTGGTGGGATGAAGTATACGTCTTGTCTATCAGTTTCGGGGAAAGTAATATTGAATATTTAACGTCGGTGTTATCATGATATATTTGATTGAATTTAAAAATATCATTTATCATATCACATATATTCTACTGTATAAGAACTCTATGAATATTATATATGTGGTCTATATTAAAAAAAATCTTAAATAATAACCACCCATTTGCGTTGTCATTTTCCCATAATTAGTCTTCCCCTTATTAGAACTCCCTCATATGATGAGGTGTCTATATAGCACTGGACAGATTTGGTCTGTCATTCAAGTATTCTCTGTCATAATGAAATATGTTAGAACTTCCTCACATGATTAAACACCTCTATGGAAAATTGAAGAGGTTTGATTCGTCATTCAAATATCCGATGCCATAAGGAATTATGTCATGTACTGTCTGACGTCACAATCACAGTTACGCAGGTTCATCGCTGCAACTCTGAGTTTATCACTAGAGTGTGACTGTTTCATAAATATATCCATAAATAACTCCCAGTCCAATTAGTATCAAAATATTTAACATGGTGTCTAGAACTTTAGATACTATAGTTTTAAAATCTATAATCTGGACATTCAGGTTTCAAAAGTTTTCAATTCGATTTCAAACATGTTTATATAAGTGATCACGGCTTAGCTAGAAATGTATGTAAGACCGATATAGCTAGAAAACGAATCTCTGTATTGACTTTTTCTATTTATTCCTCTAGTATGGATACGTCCATTGTCGCACACATATGCATACAGACACTAGGACTACAGCTTAATGCGGATGTAGTCAACCCCATTGCCAGCCACCCACAGGAAACAAGATTACATTACACTACAGGGAAGTTATATTTGCATTGATAGATCTAGTCTGGCTTACACAGTGAGATGACTGTGCATAAATCAGAAATATGTACAAGACTATTCTTATGTGGTATGTAATGTTGATCGCTTTTAACTGCATGACTGAGGAAAGCTAGTCCTAAAAATTTTATTCAATAACTTTGAATCTATCTAATATTTTTCTAAAACTATTTGAATGTGGTTGTTATTTTAAAAACCGACTTTTAGTAAAAAAAATTCAAAGTATTTAACAAATTCATGGTTATTGTCTATTAGAATTTCTACACCCCGGGGAGGAACGGTTTTCGATTGTCAGTTAAAAAAGGGAACCGTTTTAATGCATTAATTGATATTCAGGGGAACAAGAAAAAAAATTAACAACAACAACGATGTTATCTCAACTACATCTATTTTACTAAAGCATCCGTTCACTATGCTGCTCGCAAGGCCTACTCAGAGTGGAAAGACTAAACTTATAAAACGTTATCTCGACAGATGTATCCTGGAAACAGTAAATATTTGATCGAACCATATAAGAACGCTACGCAGACACATTACCCATATCTGTTACTAGATCTTAAACAAACAACTCGGAATTTCCTCACCTACTAACAAGAATTCATCCGACTGAAATTTGTCACGTTTATATTCCTAAGAAGACGTAGACCTGATAGTAGGATGGGTCCTCACATAATATCAAAACATTTACCAATCCTAAAACACTTATCTAAAACGATGTAATTGGTAGATGCTCGAAAGATCTTATTACTGCTTATGTGAAGCCTCTCGGAATGTTGTACATGATAATGTAAATCTGTCAGACCCATCTTATAGGAAACTCGAGAAATATAAGAAACATCTACGTCTACTTTCCAAGAAAATAATTTTATCCGATTCTCGAATAAGAAAAGTGCTGCAGATTGGGAGTTTACTTGGTGCATTATTACCAGCCGTTCTCAGGAGTGTAGTACCATTGCTATGGAAGTTGTTTGGATGAATGGAACATGGTTACTCAACTTTTCCTGAGAAAAACACTCCTGTCCGAAAGAATATGTCCGAGTAGGTGTAGTGACACTACAAGTCATCTCTAAACACAACCCGTAATCGTATCCGTGAGGGGTTACGTTTATAAAAGACTAGCTAGGACGTTCTCTTGGGAGTCTAGACATGTGTGTCTGATAGCAACGTTCGTCTCTTTTACTTATCACGCCGGAAATGGATGGGGCTACATAACTTCCTCAAAGTGAATGTGAGAAATTCTCACCTGGACAAATCCATTCCTATCTAGGTAAGTTCAAACAGTTTCCAGTCCAGAATTTGAGTTTCCGATCTCGATGTGATCTTATCACACCGGAAATGGGTGGGGATACATAACGTCCTCAGGAAGGATGACTAATACCTTCCTGTATGTCCATGTACGGTCTATTATCTTATGGAAAGTAGCATATTTACGTAATGATGACGTCAGAGGTCATGTGTGTTAGCCAATCAAAAGCTCCCACTTATCGAAGCCCAGTAACTACTTCTATTGACACAGGTGTGATGGACGTCTTAGGACTAATTCAAATATTGATAACTTAGCCAATCGGGGCAGCCACATATATGGTTGTCAATGTTTGCACTATGAAGCAGTTGACATGTCTAATGGGCCATGAAGCTGTTAGGACGTTTGGGCGCTAATTCAAATATTGATGGCAGCATAACTCTCAACCAACAGTAGAGCTGTTGACACGGGAAATGAGATGTGAGAGTGCTAGGGGCAAAGGCTAACTCAAATGTTGATGATGCCATAACTCCCGGTCGCTACTCCCGGTAGTCCAGTGAATGTGCAGATGAGGTAAATCCGTCCTTAGAAATTCTTGCCTGAGTCTGTGCATTGGAGTATTGTCATCCGTCAGAATAGACGCAGCTCGGCAGGGGTGGCATTCACTGGTTCCAGGCCGACCAGTTATACAAAGTGGCCTGGTAACAGGCCGAACCAGAACCAATGAATGCCGCCCCTACCTGTGCTGAGTCTATTTTGATGGATGGCAAGATTGCAATGCAGAGACACAGGCAAGAAAGATACAATTTACCTCATCTGTACATGTGCTGGGTTACTAGGAGTAGCCACGTAAGATACGTTTTCTAATAGGGACATGGTGCAGCTGAAAGGGGGGACACCTTTATGTTTTACATATTATCTTATCTTCTTTCTCGCAATAATGACAATGATCGCAATGTCACAGTGAGTGTTCACCACAGTTAGAAAGCCTGGCGATCCCGCTTTGTCAAGATGACAAACGTGAGTACATTAAAAAACGTAGCGATCATAGAACTGACATTGAACCCACATGAGTAAGAAAGCCGATGAGCTAGTCACATTGATTGGCTGACTCCTGCTTGGATGCCGATGTAGCTCATACGGTTACGTTAACGACACACGATTGGCCCAGGCCTCGCGGCATTCCTAACATGCCATTCACAAGAAGATAATGAGATGCATTGCTAACTAGCACAAAAGGCGCCAGTCTTGTGGTTCGACAATGGCTACGGTCGACAATCCTTTGTTCCATCTTCACTAACTTCACTTGTGGATTTCACTGCAGAACATTATGCATTTTGACTGCTCAGTATGAGACAACATCTACAAAGCCGCCACTACATGACCTCCCTTTTGTAACCTGGAATGATCACCTTTGAACAGTGTCAACAATTTTATTTTTACGTCGCTCATGATGGTCTAGGTTCTGACCAAATGATTCACCCGACTTTGCGAGTGGAGAGGTTCTTGCTTAACTTAACCAATCGCATCCTGCTGCAGCCACATGAGGCATTAGCAAGCAAAACCACATAGGCTAGATAAACTACTGCCTTGCACAGGATCCTTCAAATGCTAGCAAGAGGCACACTTAGAATGCCAGCCTCTGGACATTGCCTGAAAACATCAGATCAACCAGGCGATGGCAACTACCATGGTTTCCAGTTGTAGTGGCACCCCCATCATCTCCTCGTCCCACGTTTACGGCGCTTCTGCCGTCTTATTGCTGCATCTGGAGTCTAGAGTCGTCGAAGGGTACAGTAACTTATCTCTAGGGCTGGTGGGGAGTTTGCTTGCCAGTGAGGCGGGCGAGCATTCTCGCCAACAGTTTGTCCCACACCGAAATTAAAGATGGCCGTGTCATCCCAGCTGTTAGTCAAGCCGGTGTGTCTTGACATTCTTGCAGATCTTTTAGTTTGAAAGTGCAGTGAGTTGAGTGACTGGCTTTCCTGGCAAAATGTGTAGATAGACGTCAGATGCGTCACACAGTTTATAGATTCTCTAGCGTATGCGATGTCTGTGAATGGCTGCTCTCTTCTTGTTGTTGTGTCTGTGAAAAATTTGTCAGAATTGACAAATTTTGTGCTCAGTACGCCAGCTATTTCTATCTGCTCTCACTAGAGATACCTTATACACCACGTTAAATGGTGTTTGCCACCACAGTGGGAAGGAGCCTCATGTGGGCCGCCAACTTGTTTCAACCTCAAGGCTTAGGGCCGAGGGGGATGGTCCAAAAGCCAGACCCGACCAAATATGAAAATATAAATTAATATATAGAATTTAAGAGTGTTATAAGAGTGCGTGCAAAATGTGACGTATAAATAGAAATGGCCACGCCGATTTCAACAGAATTAGTCAAGCCAGATCAAAATATATACTCGTTTAGTAGTTGCCACTTTATTTTGGCGGTTCTTCTTCAGGGAGTTACACTACGGTTAGTCTTTTAGCCAAGGGGAGTACTTAATTTAGAGATAGACAGTTTTGTCAACTTCAATACAAAGTTCCATGAGCGGGTGCGCATTGAATATGTGTTTAGATGCCAACCAAGAGACAAAGATTCCCAGGGCGACCTCGATGACACCCGATGAGCGACCGTGTACCGAAGTCATATGGAATCAAGAAATAGAGATAAAGAGAGAGAACACACAGAAAAGAGAGAGGTTTTAATAGAAGGAATAACACTAGTTATGGCGGGACCCGAGATGTAAAATGGAGTAGCAGAAGTGCTGCTCCCGAAGGCCTGGATATCAAGCTCCCCTTGACACTCTTATTAAACAACTACGCCACTACTTCACCAGCCGTTACCATTGGCTGGAGTGAACCGTATAGGCTCGATCCGTAGGATTCTAACTGTTATACTAACGATTAAGTTTATATCCTATTTTCCCAGGATTCACTGCTGGGACTGGATCCAAGCTATGTGTATACAATTTGTATCGATTTCGCAGTGAATTCCTTCTTTGGCGTAAATGGTAATTTTCCTATAGGTACCAGTGAATGTACTGTGGGACGTGTATGTGGAACGTCGCCATTTAAACCTAAACACTACAAAGATCTACTGATCTCTGGGGTCAGTTTTCGATTCAATCAGTGGCAGGGGCGTATCTGACAATTGCTAGTGACCAGTGTGGTCGGAGTAGCGCAAAGAGAGACGGCTGCTTGCTTGAATTTAGTAGGCCTGTACTAAAGTATATTAGGCCAGCTATATGAAAGCTTGGCGTGGCGAACGAGTGGCGTGTTTGCCGTGCCAAGGAGATGCTGTATAGTATTTTGGCGAACTCCTGTATTGACAAGTTGTCCCTAATTACTTTTACTTATCCTATACGAATATCTGAGCTAGAATATTACGTTTAGGTTATCACCGTTAAAAGTGCGTGCGTGCGTGCGTGCGTGCGTGCGTGCGTGCGTGAGTGCGTGCGTGAGTGCGTGCGTGCGTGCATGAATTTGTCTGTAGTGTATATCACGTGCATATGGCAAGATTCTTATTCCTAACTAATGCTAGTGCGATGTGTGTATTCAAACTTAGTATATCAACGGCGAAGCCGCTACTATTTAGTTAAGGATATAAGAAGTAGCGTGTTTATATTCACCCAAGAACGGAACAATCTATACAGTATATGATATATATGTCTTATAGTGCCCGGGTTGTCTAATAGTGGCAAAACGGATGGCACTCGACGTTACAATCTATACAGTATGTAGACAAGGTGGTCAAGATGTCCACGAGATGTAAACATTTTGGCAAAAATGTCCTCGTGAAAGATGCTGTATTCCAATTCCAGTACACGATATAAGTTAGCAACAGTGTAGAATTCTTGGTTCTTCTAGTTTGCTAGGTGACAATTGAGGATTGGCGCCGTTAGCTCAATGTAAGACGCCGAAGGCAATGTTCCAGTGATGTAGCTTGGTAGATACATTCCCAAGCAAGTGAATGTTCGTAGGTATATAACGCTAGCTGCGTTCTCAGAACAGGCCACTAGGTCCTCGTGACATGGGCGAGTTATAGAGAATCACCGTATAAAGGCCGAATAGTAAACACTTTTGGCAGATCTGCCCCTGCTGTAAGAGAGACAGATCTGCACTATTTGATCTAATTTTTGGCGTGAGTGTTCCGCGATGGAATTTAGAAACTGCTTAATTTTTGCCGTTTATATGAGGCAGCGTTCTTATGGACTGGGGTCCGCATCGAAGCACTAGCCTCGGCCCAACTGATTTCTCATCATTTCGAACCGCTATTTATACTGTTCAGGGCTGATGACGTCAGCAGCTTTTATCTTTCAAAATGACCACGTGCTATGGCACGTGTCCATAAGTCCAGCTTCATTATCGGTAATAACTGCAGTTGGTGATATGCTCTCTGACTTTAATTACCCTTGTGACCAAAATTATAAGGAATTTCGTTGCCTGGTGATATCTTCGTCAATACTAGTCCGATTACAATTCCGAAAACAGATTTGGAATCCTGACAAATTCTGTTAATGATGGAGTCACACATTGTCGGAATCGGCCCATGATTAGTGATTTAAGAAATATCACTAATACCTACCTGTCTCTAATTAGTATGCTCTCTGCCAGTTAGCCAGTCATACAGAGAGCGGGTAGCGTGTTAACACTTGCTTGGCCATTGACAGTGGTCAGCGCAGACAATCCGCGTTACACCAGCGTAGATTCGTCCCACCGAGGACAGCAAATTATGCCTTAAAATGACCTTTAGAAGTTAGCCTTAACACCAGCGACTTTTGAGACCGAATAACCGTGTATAAACTCACGGGACGAATAGTCACTGTTAATGATGTAACGACTGCATGGGAAATAGTGTTGTCTCTCCCTCCCTCTCCTCAAGAACTGCCCCACATCCTTGCTATGAATTCCCGATGGACAACTCCTCGCCACCTAACGGGCCATCCCGCCTTCCGAGCGACGAACCCGCCTACTATGGAGAGAGAAGACTACCTCTCCTATGGAGATGACCGCGTATATCCCTGAACACAGCGTGTAGACAGCAACACCAGGGAGGGGAATGACACGCCACTCTCTAGGGAGGGCTAGGTTCCCGGCTTCGTCAAACTCAGGCACACATCCTTGGTGGCAATGTCCGATCGGACATGTGCATCTCCAAGGAGATGGCCGGTCACTCCTGCCATCAAATGTTTGTGGCAGAGCCCCAAGAACATGTCCAAGGTACATCGTCGCAAACCTCTAAATATCTACGGCAAATCGACTTGAATTTGAAGAGTTCTTGCCCGATTGTTACGAGCAAAACGTTTCCGTTTGGTGAATAAGTAAAGAGATGAACATTGTGCCTGTTGCTTACATACGTCACATTGTGTCTCTTGCTTACATACGTCACATTGTGTCTCTTGCTTACATACGTCACATTGTGTCTCTTGCTTACATACGTCACATTGTGTCTCTTGCTTACATACGTCACATTGTGTCTCTTGCTTACATACGTCACATTGTGTCTCTTGCTTACATACGTCACATTGTGTCTCTTGCTTACATACGTCACATTGTGTCTCTTGCTTACATACGTCACATTGTGTCTCTTGCTTACATACGTCACATTGTGGCTCTTGCTTACATACGTCACATTGTGGCTCTTGCTTACATACGTCACATTGTGGCTCTTGCTTACATACGTCACATTGTGTCTCTTGCTTACATACGTCACATTCTAATATTTTAATACCAAATTCTCGGTTCATTAAGAATTGCTTTAAGAAAATGAGGCTGATTCGATGACAAACAGCAGAATTATCCCCCTTGCAAAATTTCTTTAGTATGGAACCCATAGGTCAGTTTCCAGATAATATAGGTCAAAGGTCAATTTTGCCATTCGGATTAATAGTAACATATTCTGTCAGCACATTCGGCCATCTTTTGGATGCCTTATGTCAAAGTTGGTCTTAAATGGTCATATAGGCATCTAATATCTACATTAACCCGTTCATCGATGATTTTCCCATATCTCATTTTCAAGATAATCATACAGGAAATCTTTTGAACATTTTCAAAATAATTTGACTGGAAGCTGTTGCTGCCTTAGACAGCAACAGCTTCCAGTCAAATTAATTTTAAAATATTTATCAGAATAAGATTTATATGGCATAGACAATACTTTTTCAGGGATTTGTCGGTGAAAGCATTAAGAAAACAAGCATTCTCTAAAAAAGGGAGATACATCTGTCAAGTTGTGACGAAAACATTTGAAACGCGAATTTGGTCTGTAACTCTTCATATTAAAGCGATGTACCAAGTTTCAGTTGAATATGTTGAAGCACCTCGAAAAAAAGTCCGGAAAACTGGTATTTTTCGTATTTCATATGACAAAAGGGGGATAACTCTGTCAAATTATAACGAAAACCTGTGAAACGCGAACATGATCTGTAACTATTCATATTAAAGCCATGTACCAAGTTTCATTTCAATATGTCGAAGAATCTCGAAAAAAAGTCCGGAAACCGAGATGGGACAGACGGACAGACGGACGGACGGACGGATGGACCAATGAGAGTACAGTTGTGCAAATTTGTACTTGTGGGGTGCATCGTACATCCGAGTAGCACCTTAAAAGCGTCCATCTTATGAGGTGCCTTGTCCATATTACTGAGGTGCAAAATGTCCATAATATCGAGGTGCAAATTGTCCTTTATGTGGGGTGATTTGTCCATCAACTATGAGGTGAGTTGTCCATAAGTCCGGGGTGCATATGAGATATTGCACTTAAAATGAAATCGGTAAATGTTAGCCATTTTGTGGGGTGGTTTGTCCATCAACTATGAAGTGAGTTGTGTATAAGTCTGTGGAGCAAATGGGTTTACTGCTCCTGAACGAAAAGGGATATATACATTAATCATGTCCATTGTGTGGGGTGATTTGTCCATCAGTTATGAGGTGAGTTGTCCATAAGTATGGGGTGCATATGATGTACTGCACTTGAAATAAAATGGGTAAATGTTAGCCATTTTGTGGGGTGGTTTGGCCATCAACTATGGGGTGAGTTGTGCATAAGTATGTGGAGCAAATGGTTTACTGTTCCTGCAAGAAAATGGGTATATAAATTAATCATGTCCATTATGTGGGGTGATTTCTCCTTCAACTATGAGGTGAGTTGTCCATATGAGATACTGCACTTGAAATGAAATCGGTAAATGTTAACCATTTTGTGGGGTGGTTTGTCCATCAACTATGAAGTCAGTTGTGCATAAGTCTGTGGAGCAAATGGGTGTACTGTTTCTGAAAGAAAAGGGATATATAAATTAATCATGCCCATTGTGTGGGGTGATTTGTCCATCAGTTATGAGGTGAGTTGTCCATACGTCTGGGGTGCATATGATGTATTGCACTTGATCTAAAATGGATAAATGTTAGCCATTATGTGGGGTGATTTGTCCATCAGTTATGAGGTGAGTTGTCCATAAGTCTGGGGTGCATATGATGTATTGCACTTGATTTAAAATGGATAAATGTTAGCCATTATGTGGGTGATTTGTCCATCAGCTATGAGGTGAGTTGTCCATAAGTCTGGGGTGCATATGGTGTACTGCACTTGAAATAAATGGGTAAATGTTAGCCATTGTGTGAGGTGATTTGCCCATCAACTATGAGTTGAGTTGTCCTGGGGAGTAAATTGGCTTACTGTTCTCCCCTACCGGACGAGAAAAGCACCAAAGGGTATGATATGAAACTGAAAAATAGACATAGTTGCTTTTTTTTCCTTCAAAATAGTCGACATCTTAAGCTACATAGCTGTACATTTATGTATGAGCTTAGTGGGATGCAGTATAATAGATATACATATGTGTGCTATATGTATGCAAAACAAGCATGTTGTTTAATATTCTCCACACCAAACACACTATCCCTGGGTGGGGTGGGTGGGGGAAATAGGTGACCCCAGCTGCTCGCAAGCAACAAAAGAGAGGTCACACCACACCACATAGGCAACTCCCCACTGGGAACATACATTCAGATATGCCTATATATCTGTAGTTGATCGTTGGCAACAGTGGGATATTTAGAACCCATCCAGTCTGAATGATGTAAGGATCATCTATCCGTACTCCACCCACTCGCAACCTCTCATCATATCTTTATTTCATGCAATATCTCAGTGAATCATAAAATTAGACATAGCTGATATGACTGTTTATCAACTCAACACATGTGAGCATGGTGTATCTTTTGCCAACCAGCTTATGCTCATGCGCTGGTGTGACATCACCAAGCATAAACAAGAAAACGGCCTATTGCCAACACATGTTCCAAAACAAGCTTCATGGAGGCTTGGCATACAAGCGGACAATTTCTACGAGAAACCCGAACTTGTATTGAATAAATCTAGACAGTATTTAAGGGTTAAATGATTTTACTGAACATCTGAAATTCCATTCTAAGTGCGCGAAGTTGAATTTTCTATCTCTTAGTTCAATTTCGAGGATGCTGGTACAAAATCTGTGTTTACATGTACAAGTACATACACGTTCACTCAAATTCATATAAGATTGTGGATTTTAAAATTTGAATTAGTGCAAGATGAATGAATAATTGCTCCTCTAGATTTATATGACCATTTCATTGGTTTTAGATGTTGGAAGATGCATGACAATTGCAATTTGATAGCAAGAATATTGTTTTCAATATATATATAAATATATATATATATATATATACATATATATATATATATATATATATATATATATATATATATATATATATATATACAGACAATGCCTGTTTATGGGGTATTGTTGTGGAACCTTCTAATGGGGCAACACAATGAGACAGTTCTATGGGGCATATATGTATATATACATATATACCCTGCAGTCATGTTTGGAATGGAAAGTACGTGTGTGCCCCACAAACTGTTTCATATATAGGACGATATATATGACTCACACCAATGCACTAAGCCTGCCCCGTAAACATATACTGGCATCTAAGATGATATATATATATATGAATCACACTCATGGATGAACACCAAAGCACTAAGCCTGACCCATAAACAAATACTGGAATATATGACAATATATATGACTCACACTCATGTGTGAAAACCAAAGCATTAAGCATGCCCCGTAAACAAATACTGGCATATAGGATGATATATGGCCCAGACCAGGCTCTAACTCTCCGGCTACTCTAGGGTAGGCCTGGTTCCCTGGCTCAATTGCATATACATTAGGCCAGGGAACCAGGTCCACCCTAGAGTAGCTGGAGAGTTAGAGCCTGAACCCTGTCTATATGACTCACACTCATGTGTGAAAAACAAAGCACTAAGCCTGCCCCATAAACATATACTAGCATATAGCATGCTATATATGAATCACACTCATGGATGAACACCAAAGCACTAAGCATGCCCCGTAAACAAACACTAGCATATATGACGATATATATGACTCACATTCATGTGTGAACACCAAAGCACTAAGCCTGCCCTGTAAACATATACCGGCATATAGGATGATATATGGCTGAGATCAGGCTCTAACTCTCCGGCTACTCTAGGGTAGGCCTTGTTCCCTGGCTCAAGTGCATATACATTAGGCCAGGGAACCAGGTCTACCATAGAGTAGCTGGAGAGCTAGATCCTGAACTCTACCTATATGACTCAGCACTAAGCCTGCCCCGTAAACATATACTGGCATGTAGGATGATATATTTGACTCCCACTGATGTGTGAAAACCAAAGCACATGGAAAAACGGTCCTGCCACTAAGTGCTGCCGCTAACTAGCTGCTAGTTAGCCGCAAACTAGCTGCTAAGTAATGGGTGGTTAACATTTACCGCTAAAAGTAGCCGCTAAGTAGCGACAACTCAACATTTGATTGGTTAAGAAGAATTCAGTCTACCGCTAACCAGCCGCTCAGTTTGCCACTAACCAGCCGCTCAGTTTGCCGCTAACCAGCCACTCAGTTTGCCGCTAACCACCACTCAGTTTGCCGCTAACCAACCGTTCAGTTTGCCGCTAACCAGCCGCTCAGTTTGCCGCTAACCAGCTGCTCAGTTTGCCGCTACCCAGCCGCTCAGTAGTTTGCACTACTCTTACCCTGTTTGAAGAAGAAAATGGCTACCATTCCTGCCATTACTTCTTCCTGTTAAACTAGGTCAGTATAAATGCATGTATATTCATTCTAAAGCATATAAATAGCTGTGATAACTTACTAGTGGTTCAACACTTTATCTTCCCTAACAAGACAATTTCGAATAGCAGATACTCTGCCAGAATGAGGCTTTGACCTTTCTTCCAAATTTAGGTGGGAAAATATAGTCTTTGTGAGAAACAGAGTCTCATTTTAACCAGCTGCTCAGTTTGTGAGAAACAGAGTCTTTCATGTTAACCAGCCGCTCAGTTTGTGAGAAACAGTCTTTCGTATTAACCAGCCGCTCAGTTTTTGGCAAATCACATACTCTGCTGCAAACCAGCCACTCAGTTTTAATTATGCCACCACTTAACGGTAGGTTAACATCTAGCCACTAGGCCATGTTAAGTCCTGTCGCTCAGTTTTTCCTTTGCCACAAACTAGTCGCTAACTAGCGGCTAGTTATCCGCAAAGTAAACTTTTTCATAGGGGTAAGCCTGCCCCATAAATGTATACTGGCATATATATATGTATATATATATATATAACTCACATTGGTGAAAACCAAAGCACTAAGTCTGCCCCGTAAACATATATTTTATTTGCCCCGCAGGTATGTTTGATACTCAGAAATGAAATCGGCCCCATACACCTCTTACATGAGCGGATAAATATATTCCAAATTCAACATCACAAGGAAGACAATATCCAATGTTCGGCAATTCTATGGCATTAATATGAATAAATTTGAATATAAAAATGCACTCAGACGAGGTGCTAACTCACGCCTTCCCATGCATTTTGTCTATGTATCATGCCCCCCCCCCCCCGGGACCTATATGTTTGGCCTTTTGAGGCACCCTGAGGTCAAACAAATCATAGCCATTGATCGTATAAAGGTATGGGCCTGATTTGATAATCCTAACATGTGACATTTTGGTGTTATGGTGCAAAAACACTGTATGTAGTGTGACCCATGTGACCTAGATATGTGCCCTTTTGATCTCATTTCGAAACCAGAACTGGCCATGTCCAATATCCACCCATACACTAAATATAGTGATTCTATCTTCTTGAATTCCAAAGATATCATCCGGACAAAGAAATGAACAAATATGACCAATCACAATACTCACGCATGCCTATGCAGTGGCTTGAGTAAACTGAAAATTAGATGAAAACAAAATGTGTTTATGGGCCATGTATGTATATATATATATATACATATATACCCCACAGGCATGTTTGGAAGACAAAGTGCGTGTGTGCCCTACAAACTTCGTTTCATATACAGGATGATGTAATCTATATGACTCACACTCATGTGTAAAAACAAAGTACGAAGCCTGCTCTGTAAACATATAATGAGCTATATATACCCTATTTGCTGAGCAGGTAAGTTTGAAACTCAGATAATTAAATCTGCCGCATACGTGTTTTAGGTAAGAACTTATTCTAAATATAGTTTGACAAGGAATGTTTAGCAATTCTATGGCATGCATCTTAATAACAAGAGGCCCAAGGGTCCTATATCGCTCACCTGGCAGTATTGGTCCCTGGAAAAATTGACAAATAGGATGTGTTTGAACAAGTGTCTGGACAGATTTAGTACAAGTAAGCTTTTAAAAGATTTCCAGAAAGTTTCAGAAATTTGTCTGTGCTGAATTCTGATTCTGATCATATTTGCCCTGTTGTGGCCTGATCCATTCAGCAGTTAGGGAGAATTCGCGTTCTACGATCTTGATATATGCGAACTTTCACACCTGTAATCTTATAAGACTGATGGACAGTAAGTGTTTTGCACCAGCTTCACCAGAAAACCTTTTGACATTGCATATCGAGAAAATTTGTCTGTTCTGGCTCGCCCAATTTCACTATTTTCCCCGATGTTGTGCATAGTTTGTCTAGTAGGGAAGAATCTAATTATGCTAGTTTCAGAAGTGTGTCATCCATTATTGTTGAAGAAAAATCTAATTGTTTATGCCTGACTGTTAAACTGTCCAATAGAATGATAGCGGTTAATGGCGAGATGCATTTTGACAATTTCCAGCAAATTTTTCATAAGGATTTTCACCCAAAAACCTACCAAATCCAAAATCTGAATAGACATTCCGGAGCTTTCCACATTAGGGTGCATCCTGGCAAATTTGATTTAAATCTGCCAAGTGGTTAAGGAGGGGATGCACTTTGACAATGGCAAATTTATGATTTTCACCCAAAAAGTTGATGAATAAAAATTTTGATTGAAGGGTCTAGAGCCTATGGCCAAAAGCATCATCTTAGTCAAATTTGGTTGACTTCAGTCAAAATAGTAAGAAGCGAATTGTCAATTTCCAGTAAATCTTGATAAAATCCAAGATTTTCAGGCAGCAAGATTGACCAATCAAAAATCTGAATAGTTTTTGTCAGCCAAATTTGGTTGAAATCCGTCAAGCGGTTAAGGAGTAGATGTATTTTGACAATTTCCGGTAAATTCTTTTCACAAAATCTAAGTATTTTACAAAGAAATTGACGGATCAAAATCCTGGATATATTTTTAGGAGTCTATCACGAAAGGGTCATTCCAGCCAAATTTGGTTGAAATCCGGCCTACGGTTAAGGAGGAGATGCGTTTTGACAATTTCCGGCAATTTTTTTTACAAAATCTAAGGGTTATTTTACTAAAAAAATTTAACTGATCGAAATTCTGGATGAAATCTTTGGAGACTATCACCAAATGGCCAGTCCAACCAAATTTGGTTAAAATCGGTCAAAATATTAAGGAGATTCAATTTGACAGACAACTTGTGGATGGTAGGCATGGCATAAGCTTCACCAGGTGAGTTGAAAATGATGGATAAAAAATCTGAATAGAAACTTATGGAGCCTACCCCCATCCTTCCAGCAAAATTTGGTTGAAATCCGACAGACGGTGAAGGAGGAGATACATTTTGACACTTTCCTGTAAATCTCAGATTTTCACCCAAAAAATTGACTGATCAAAAATGTTAATGGAGTTCTGGAGTCTGCCACCATAGGATGCTTCCAACTAAATTTGGTTAAAATCCGCCAAGCGAAGAAGGAGGAGATGCGTTTTAACAATTTCGGTTAAGATTTTCATAAAATCTCCGCCCAAAAGACTTGACCAATCAAAAATCTGAACAGATGTAATAGAGATTACCATCATTGGATCCTTCCAGCCAAATTTGGTTGAAATCCGACAGACGGTGAGGGCTAAAAAGCTGTGATAGTTGAGATGCCTTTTGACAATTTTCAATACAATTATTATAAGATCTAATGTTTTCACCCAAAAAATTAGTGAATAAAGATTCTGAATAGAAGTTCAAAAGCCTAGCATAATAGGGTCGTTCCATCTAAAGTTGGTTGAAACCCAGCAAGCCGCTAAGGAGGAGATACGTTTTGACAATTTCCAGTATATGTTTCAGAAAATCGAAGGTTTTCACCCAAAACATTGACCTATCAAAGATCTAAATAGTAGGTGTGGGGGCCTACCACAATAGGATTCGTCCAGCCAAATTTGGGTAAAATCCATAAGCGATGAAGGAGCTGATGCATTTTGACAATTTCCGGTACATTTTTCATAAAATCTACGGTTTTACCCAAAAAACAAGAGCATTCAGAGAATGCAGACCCTAGCCCTCCCCGCTTTTTTCAGATTTGATACCATTTTTCGGATTTTTAATATAGATTCGGATTCGGATCCAGATCTACTCGGATCATGATCAATTCAGAGAATGCAAACCCTAGCCCTCCCCGCTTTTTAAGATTTGATACCATCTTTCGGATTTTTAATATAGATTCGGATTCGGATCCAGATCTACTCGGATCATGATCAATGTTTGGAAAATATACTATATGCTTACACACACTCATATGTTAAAATTTGAGGCAAATCGGAGCAGCAATTTCTGAGAAATGCATTAGACCCGAATCCGGATCCGGATCACATCGAAGGTTTGGAAATCCTAGTTTACTGTAAATACCCATCTTATGTTAAAATTTCAGACAAATCGTACCAGTAGTTTACGAGATCCAGCTGTTGGACAAACAAGCAAACAAACAAACAGACAAACATACCCAAATGGAATACCGTCTGCCACCGCCTCCAGCGCTTTTACAATTTCTGGTAAATTTGTAATAAAATCTAAGAATTTCACCAAAAAAAAACAGGGGTGTGGGTCATATATATATACATCATTCTGAATGAATGATTACTGTATTCTGCGGCTGTAGTAGTAGAAACATCCTACAGCTGCAATCAGTCCCTCTTCGCTTTTACCCACTGTGTCTTGTCCTCAGCCAAAATCCTTAGCTTCCTCAGGTCAATTCTTGACTTGAGTGTACCTAGTCCTGCTTTCTTGAGGTCACCTCGTAGCATGCTTAGCAGATTTATGCAATGACATCCTCTCCTGGCTCTGTATATATCATCTTATTTGCCAGTATATGCTACCGGGCAGGCTTAGTTTTTTGGTTTTCAAACATGTGTGTGTGTCATATATATCATCCTATATGCCACCAGTGGCGTAGCATCATATTTTTTCAGGTGGGGCTGCTTCAGGCGAGCTGGTTGTAAATTTCCGACGTTTGAGGATGGTCACGGTGAGGTGTTCCCAAGCCTCAATGATGGGTGGGATGGGTCAGACCGTCAGGGGATCCTGTGAACGAGTCTAGATGGATTATGATGTCCAAATCTGCTCATAGGCATACTAATTACACTGCTAAACACATTCGATTTATTTCGAATCTGTTAGCAACCGATGAATTGCTATGGATTATATGATAAGCAAATGGAACTTTGGGTCATGATACATGAAATTGAGATAAATATTACAGTTATCTATACTGGTTCTCAAAAGTGATTGTCCACAACTTTACTCAGGGTAATTTTAATTTTAGCATCATCAAATTAAACTTAAATTAAACAAAATAGATCATGATAGGTGACACATTTCCCCGATATTACCTCATAAGAGTGTGGGACAAGCAGTTGTGTTACAGACAGGTAGGTAAGTTGGTAACCCACTTATCTCGCACATAACTGTTTGTCCAACAGCATAGTTACTTGTATACTTTGTTGCTATGGTAATATGGGCCGTACTGTTATATACAATTTTGTAACTTCGGACAATAATCATGCGACGCTTTTTCATCTTAGCAAATGTGTCAATAACTTTATCATAGTTCAAAAATTGCTGCGCATACTCTCGTTCAATACTTAAAATAGCCAGGTTTGACAGACGTTGTTCAGACATAGATGATCGAAGGTAAGATTTGATTAGTTTCATCCGGCTAAATGATCGTTCAGCACCAGCACTTGACACAGGGATAGTAAGAAAAGTTCGGATAAGTATGACCACATTGGGAAATGCTTGTATCAAATGTCTTGCAATTAGAAATTGCAGCAATTCTTCTACTGTTTTGGGTGTTTCGTTGTCAGTTATGTCATTGCTCCAATTTGCATATAGTGTTCTCATACTATTATATTCGTGAATGCATGAATTCGAATTACAAATGTCATCTTTATATATTTCACATAATCGTTGCAATTGTGTCAGTGCATTCTCTGATTTATAATATGATGGTAAAAGGCAACTAAAATTTACCACTACGTCATGGAAGCTGTCGAAGCGTTCTGAGAGTTGTGTACACAGCGTGTCAAGTACAGTGAAAAAGATATTTATCTTGAAATTATCCTTTGCATCTACTATAGGCTCGTCTACTGATAGTTCACCAGGCATTCTCTTTCTCCTTCTAACCCGTTTCTGTTGAAAATCATGATTTAGGATTTCCCATTCTTTTGCCTTCTCTTTAGCACATTCCACTTGTGTGTCAAAGAAGGCATCATCCCTTAAATTCGCTACCGTTTTAAGTGTTGACTTTACCAACTGAGATGCACTTACTAAATCTATCTGACTACTTTGCATATATTTTGACAAAATTGTGATTTCCTTCAAAACTTGTTGCCATATTAGAAGCTGTAAAATTAATTCAAAGCGATTCATAGCAGTCCAGATTCCATTTGCTTCTGTAATAATCTCACCCCGCCTGTCTATTTCTTGAATGTTTTCTAATGCTTGCAACAATGCTGGATATACCTGTAGCACTATAGTGACAGCCTGATTACGAGAACTCCAGCGTGTCATTTGCAATCTCTTAAACGTTATTTCTGTTACACCGAGATCTTTACATGCATCTGAATATGACTGAAGTCGAATTATGCTTGGAGTGAAGAAAGAATATATCCGCTCTAATGTGCCAAAGAATGTAACTGTTTCAGTGCATTTGACACACGAGTCTATTAGGCAGAGATTTAAATTGTGAGCATCGCAATGTACAAAAAATGCAAGTGGACTCAGTTCCTTGATGTGGTCTTGTAAACCGCTCTTTTTTCCTGCCATATTGGAAGCTCCGTCATAGCATTGGCCACGGCACAGAGCTATAGGCAAATCCCATGTGGTTAACTTTTGCAGAATGACATTAAGCATATATTCTGATGAGGTAGAGGTCAATTTTACAAAATCAAGAAATACCTCTTCAACGGTTCCAATTTCGTTCACGAAGTGCATAGAAATTGAGCACATTTCGCTTCTGGATCAGTCTCTGCTCTCATCTATAATTACAGAATAAAACTTTGCCGTACTAATTTTGCTTAAAATTATATCTCGTGTACTCTGAGATAATGCATGAATAATGTCATTTTGAATCTCTGGACTCAGATACATGTGCGTTGTTCTCTTTAAATTGACGTTCTCTGCAAGGACCACATCATACTTCGCCACTAATTTGCATAATTCCAAAAAGTTACCTTCATTTGTAGAGGGGTGTCCAAGTCCTCTATATTCATTGTGACCTCGAAGAGGCAGATTTTGCTTAGCTAAGAAGAGAACGACATCAATCAGTCGCCTCAAAATCATTCTGTTCTTTTCCACTAATTGCATATGTGCAGTAAGCTGTTGCTGATTGATGGTTTGCTTTGTATTAAGTCGATACATCGTCATAGCCATGGTACTAACCGCCTTCATGTGGATTCCACTGTTTTCATGGTCACATATGCGCTGTGTTCCATTCTTCCAGTTCGAAAAACCATGGTGTGGTTCACCCCAGGCAGGGTCATACGTGGCATCACTACGCTCATCAAAGAGCATGCAGCAGAAGCAATAAGCCTTGTTGTTTGTTGGCGAATATACTAACCATTCCCTGTGAACTTTCAATGAGTTGGACAATGCCTTGTAATACCATGTTGAGTGAAATGAACGATCCTTATGATCTTTTGGGAATTTAAACTCATCATTGACCGAGATACCTGGTTGACAAGCACCCACTTCCAATAACTCACGTATTAGGGCAGGAGTGAATTCCCCTTCCTTGAAATGGGCGGGATCTGATGGATAGTCATGGGTACGGTTTAGTAATGGTATATACACATTTTGGACATCGCTGTCTTGGACATGCTCGTCCGAACAAACTGGTGAATGTGGACACATGGGCATAGTCTGGCCATCTTTTACAGCTAGAAGAGATGTTATCGATGAATGGCATGGCCCCTCATATGTTGGTAATTCATCAGTAGGAGTCTAGTGCTAGATGTTCCGGGTGTTTGGAGGTCTGGTTCAGGTTCTGATACAAACACACCAACCACAGATTCTTTTAAATTTGACGTTTCTGGAAAAGGGACTTTTCGAACTGCTTCCCATGGATTTTTAGGAGCACCTGCTACTTAGTAGGGAATTTGTTTTCGCAATTGTACAGCATCGGAATCTTGCTTCTGGTTGTGCTTCAAACGGAAATCACTATCAAACACACTATTGCATAAGAGGCATTCCACCTTTATCCGCTTTGGTTTTGATGACAATGTGGTTCACGCCTTAGGCCTGATAGTAAAATAAAAAGTAAAATATAAAAAATACGATTAGGGTTAGCCACTTTAATATGGAACATCGTTAGTTATAGACCAAGTAGAATAAGGAATAGAGAGAGAAATTAACAGAAAATGGAAATAGGTGGCTGAATGGATGACAAAGGTACTCTGATACGTAAATTCCCAAGCCTGTATTAGCAGTTTTCATGAAACTACTGGTCTGATTTTCTTCCATATACGGGACAAGAAACAAGCGTATGGTAAACCAGGATTCCCAGTTTGGCTATGGATCCGAATTCGGAATTCGGATCAATTTACCGACTTGTGGATTTCTTGGAAACTATTGCACCACTTTGCCTCAAATTTTAACACAAGATATGGTTTTCACAAACAGGTTATTTTACATAAAATGACCATGATCCGGATCCAGATCCTGATCCAGGATTTCAGTCAGATTTTGATTTCTTTGATATTCAGCATACAATCTAGAAAACAGAAACGTCCGAAGGGTGAGGATTTGTAGTGTCCGACTGCCATTGTTTGGTCATTGTATTGTATTAAAATAAAACACAATACCATGGGTGTCGTGCACGGTTGTCGATTGCATCAGCAAATTGCTCTCAAAATATTTATATCTAAACATCAGTAATTTCGGACTTCCAGTAATTAAACTACATTTAAAGAAAACTCACCAGTCAAATGCCAGCATAAAATGCACTTCCGAACACAAACAGACGCGTTCACGGGCTTGTAGTGAGGAGGCTAACGTTGCCTGGCTGGCATGTACAAATGACGCATAATTAAGCAATAGTGCGTTACATTGTCTAGACGTCAGCGACTCAGTGGAATAGTTCAAGAGATTGTGTAAATTTTACTTGAGTGATTGGCATACCAAGCAATGAAATGAACACATATGATCGACTTCCTCTGTGCGGCTCCGATGGGAGACCTGTGACCTCATATTACGCACGCGCTTGTAGATTAATGTATTGCTTATATATACTATTACAATTAGGAAATAATAAATTTCTTCTTTCGCCCACCTATACTGGCATGGAGAGGGTGGGTCGGTTGGAATGGCAATGCGGTTGCAGACAGTCGGCCAAAGTTATTAATCACGCATTCTCCAGTCGGAATTTTCTCGGTCAGCTGGTAGTAGGAAAGTCTGTAGAACTATGATAAAAATTTACAGCTGGTTTTCAAATTTACGACTGGAGCATAATGACCAGGGTCAGGTGGGGCTATCGCCTCCCCCCCCCCCATGCCACACCCACGCTACGCCACTGCTATATGTTTACGGTGCAGGCTTAGTGTTTTTGTCTTCACACATGAGTGTGAGTCATATATATATATATATATATATATATATCATCCTATATATGAAACAAAGTTTGTGGGGCACGCAAGTACTTTCCATTCCTAACGCGAGTGTGGGGTATATATATATGTCCAATAAAACAACCGCCAATACCAGGTTTCTCAGTTATTCAAAAGATATAATCTGTCCTCGGTGAATGTGTTGTATATCAGCTACAGCAGTAAAAAGAGTATTTGTGTATAAACTGCTAGACAGTCTCCGTTCTCACTCATCCTCCTATATAGTCGATGTACGAATACTGGTGTCATTAGGTTGTGAGCGTGATAAACAGCCACTGCAATCATTATTTTTTCAAATATAAATTAGAAATGGATGTCATTTCATCGTGTAACTATTGCTTTAACGATGTATGCAGACAGACGGAAAGACCGAAAGCAACCCTATAGTACTTAGCCTATATTATCTTACAGGCATCAAATACCAAGTGTCTTGATCCCCTTGGTCAATTACACTGATTACTTTTGTATCATTGGTCAATGATGACAACTATACACTTGTCCCATTGACAAATGGTAATTATGGTTTAGTTCTTTTTTAGCTATCTTGAGTGTGCAAAAGATTTTATTAGACCAATTAGAAACGTTTGTAAACTGTATTTAAATAGATGAATGCAATATAATCCAATCGGGTGACTATAATGCATGTACTTATTTCGAAAAATTATGGAGCTATATGTTAACGGGTATGCTCTTAATTGGCAAAATAGTGTAGAGCAGTGCTGAGATAAAAGTAGCAGAAAATAAGTAAGAAAACGCATGTGCTGGTCTCAGATATGGAAACTCAACATACAGATTTTTATTATAATGCAGACTAGGTGGACTCATTGTAGAAATGAAATCTCGAAAGATTTGGTCAATCTACATGATGTATCACTGCCATTAGAGGCTACCTACATCGAATTAAAGATGACATTTCTCTCAATACTGGGAATAAAAATATATCGCGGTCTATTCACTACCGTAGGTTGATTTAATGTCGCTGTGTATATGTACATAATCATCCTAATGATGCATTGTGTGTTTGAATGCTTTGATTATTTAATTTTGTCGCGTATTCTTATACGTAGCAATGTAACGATCTTAGTATACTATTACTGCGTACTGAGTTGTATACACGGATTCCGACTATGTCACTCATATTTGTACGTTATTGTTGCTCCAAATTAATAGAAACGCGCGGACGAATTCCTTACATTTGTTTACGGATAATTCAGATTAGGGGTGGGGTGGGGGGGGGGGGGGCTTCGAAAATCTGAAATATGTCTAGACAGTCACCAAAAGTCGCCGAAAATAGTGGCGTCAGTCCTCCGCTAAACCTGTGCAGCCTCAGAGATCAGAGTCTAGCAGCGCCGAACACTGAACAAGTACACATATTGATGCAAGGCATCAATGGTAAATAGCGTGCCAGGAGGTTATTATAATTCTGAGAATAAACTCAACTGTTTCATGAAAAAATGAAGTTATATAAAGACATACAAGCCACTCATGACAAAAATATAGGCGGACAATACCACAAAAGAAGGAATATTTCTTGCAAAAAGATATGGGCAGTATTAGCTATGGGCTAGGAAAAGCAGCTTATATTTTTGGTCAGTCCAACAATTTTTCCATCCATCCTTTTTCTCCAGGCCAAACTCCTTAACAGAGAGAGGAACAGACAAAATTAAGAGCAGCCAGTGATGAGAAAATTGCACTACTGCATCAACGGAGCATAACAGATCAAATTTGGGTCATTAGGTATCAACAACTTGTAAAGATAAAGAAATCAACAGAGCTGGCAACCCAGTCAGTAGAAAATCAGGGCAAGAAGCAGTACAGACCCTGACACCCATTCAAACATATTAAAGAAGACTGTAAAGAATATTTTAAACCTAAATCTTGATACCTTCTTAAACAGACGTGGAGAGCTTATTACCCGGAAATATATTGGTGAAATATACACTGCAATGCTAATGAAATGCACAAAGCAAGTATTTTTTGATGCAATACAGGACCCCGATCTGTACCGACAGATAACCTTTTCAGGCCAGGATAGAACCAATACCGTGAACCTAGTTTTCTCCAACGAAAATGATATCGTAGAAAACATTCTGACTGAAGACCCAGTGGGAAACAGCCATGACATCGTGATCTGTTTCATTTAGCTATCGTATCTATGTCACCTATTAAACGATATCTTTACTGGAAACAGTGACAAACTATTAAATCAAATATTTTTGCTCGACTAAAAGGCCAAAATCGGCCTCAACCATTGTAATGATAACGATCTTGTTGACCATATGTACAAACGATAAGGTATTAGCCCAATAAGTCAGGTTCTACCAGTACACGCGGCTAATAATATGGGATATATAGAAATATTTTCACATTACTATAATAAATATTTGGTGGTAGAATTATTACAATATTTCGCACAGCACGAGAACATAGTGGGTTCTACATGGTCTTGTGTTCGAAAACTGGCTACAAGGCATGTAGAGATATTCTGGTACCGAATATAGTACATTATTGGAATTTGACAATGGTGTGCCACTACTAAATTGTATATGACGAAATTACTGTATAGTAAACATTTTTTTAACCTTTGATACTTTATTAGCGTATTCATATATGTATCTAACCATATGGGTGAACTTCTGTGGTCGAACCGATTGCAAACAGTGTTGTACAGAAAATCGTTGATCTGACAGAATTTGCGCCAATTTTCGGTATGGAATTGTGTACTATGAAATTACGTTCCTGTAGAATTTTTTTAAATTCGGAATACAACTAGCATATTTCCCATAAGTATTTGTGGGTGAAATTCTGGGGTTGAACGTATTGCAATGAAAACCATGAATTAGCCTAAGTTTTAGCTTATTTACGTTACGAAATTTTTAAATCTCACTACGTCGTAAGCTTATGCCTATACCTATCTAAACATATGGGTGATATTCTGGGCCGAACCCATTATGAGCGATATGTCAGGACATATCGACACCTATCTGAATGTGGTGAATGTGAACCAACCATATTACAATGGGGCCATATGGCGAATATGTAGCTACATATTACCAAATTACGATGGTAGAATCGTGCAAAAGCAGTAGTACATATTCAGTTATACACAGCTATATGTAAAAAAATGATTACAAACCGAGAACTGAGATTATAATACTGAATATAGTAAATTGTTGGCATTTGACAACTGTCTGTGGCTACTAAATTGAATATTACGAAATTACTATGTGGTAGAAATCTCAAGATTCATTAGCGTATTCATATCCCTATCTAACCATATGGGTGAAATTATGTAGCCACACATATTGCAGATGGTAGGGTATTGAAAGCCGCAGATCTGGCAACATTGGAACAAATTTATGCGATGAAATCGCATACTACGAAAATACTTCACGTTCAAATTCTTTTAAATTCCCAATGTAACTAGCATATTCAAACTCCTATACGTCTATGTGAGCGAAGTTCTGGAACCGACCATATTACAGAAAGTAGGGCACCGAAAACCACGAATACACCATCATTTAAGCTAAATTTTGCGTATTAAAATCACTTCATCTAGAATTTGTTAGATTCGGAATATAACTAGCATATTAAAGCTCAAGTCTATGTGGGGTAAATTATGGGGCTGAACATACTACAGACAATAGGGCACCGAAAACTGTTGTGGTTTTTTAATACAATGAACCATTCCAGTTTAGCTATGCCCCGCAACATAAATTGTTGGCATTTGACAACTGTCCGTGGCTACTAAATTGAATATTACGAAATTACTACGTGGTAGAAAACTCAAGATTCATTAGCGTGTTCATATCGCTATCTAACCATATCAGTGAAATTATGTGGCCAAACCTATTGCAGACAGGTAATAGTAGGGCATTGAAAACCCGCAGATCTGCCAAAATTGAAACGAATTTACGCGATGAAGTCGTATACCACGAAATTAATTCACTGTCGAATTTTTTTAAATTCCCAATATAACTATCGTATTCAAATCCCTCTACGTCTATGTGAGCGAAGTTCTGGAGACGACAATATTACATACAGACAGTAGGGCACCGAAAAGCACGAAAAACCCAACATTTAAGCCAATTTTTGCCTAATAAAATTATTTCATCTAGGATTTGTTAGATTCGGAATATACCTAGTATATTAAGGCTCAAGTCTATGTAGGTGAAATTATGGGGCTAAACATACTACAGACAATAGGGCACTGAAAACTGTGAATCACCAGAGATTTAGCAAATCGGTATGAAATTGTGCACTACGAAATTACTTCATGGTAAAAACCTTTTAACCTCAATCCATTACTTCACTAGGGTATTGATATACCTATCTAACTATATAATTGAAATTCTGTGGCCGAATTTCCTGTAGACGTTCTTAACTTAGCACATGCATAGGCCTACACTTTCGGTTGATTTCTGTATTCAACAATCTGCTACAATATTATTGACAGCAGTTTTGACTGGAAATTTGGAACATTGGTAGTCTATCAATACTGCTACACAATTTCATTGACCCTACATGGATTTATTCCCATGGATGGATTAAAGACAAGGATACTACTGATAATCACACATCCATTATTCATTCGTATCCCGCGAGTTCTCTTTCGATACGAGATCGAGAAATGTATCTCGTATGTAGGCGCCTATTGAGTAGCCATTGACGTAGCGATTTCACGATCCACAGTGTTGCTTTTACAGTCTGCTACGGAGATAGACTGGATCCCGGTCTGTCTGGTATCCGAAGTTGAGTCTGTGTAAGAGTCTAGTCGTTGTGATAACGTAAGAAGATGACCGGTCATTACATTAGAGGTGTAGTTTCGAAGAAGCCAAGCCTTTATTTTTATATGGATCCATTATTGTTAGCTAACTCGGTCTACTTTTTCGCCCTCTACAATATTATTATGCATGTTTCTCTTTTGAAATTTACCACACACATAGTACGCCTCAAGACTGTCTGTAACAAGTCTGTAATTTTTACCCTATCTCGAATGCAACAAATGTGAATTATACTATAATACAATACGGGAAAGGTTGATCAGACATAGTACATCACCGTCGTCCTCATAAATTATTAACCCTGTATTACCTAAATTGAGTCAAGAATTAAAAAAAATATTTGCTTATTGAGTGCCTATTTGCAGGCCAATAGACGACTGTTTTGAAGAGTTACTATTGGAATGACTGGCTCAATTATCGAACCAGTCATTTCAGTGGTGAATTTTCAAAAACTATCTTCTCTTGACCTGCAAATTAACATCCTCAAGATCACTGTAGAGGCCGGTTTTGGCGGTCTCCTCATGAAAAGGTTAAAATACAATAAGAGAAGATGATCGGCGTACGTGGACAGTTGTTGTCGTTGCAATACTTAATACAGGTCTATGATAGCAACAAGTAGGTGGGTAGGGTGGGGTAGCCTACCAGTCAAAGTATTAAAAAGATATTCGTTTAGTTGTCTTTATCTGAGATATTGAAATTTCTGAGTTAAATATTCTAAAGGATTTTGTTAGAAAAACACACAATTGTGCCCAAGTAAGTCACATCTTGGTGGCGGTTGCTTGAAATGACTTCCATAGGCCTAATGTTAGTCAATCAGTCACTCAATCCAGATGGTTTATTAATACATTAATGCCGTGCTCGTGTTGGTATCGATGGATCTCTGAGCTTCTTGACTATCAATTTCCAAAAAACTATACAGGTAAGGTGTTGACTATTTTGAAACCAATTTGACTGGGTGCTGTTGCTGCTTGTGGTAGTAACATCGCCCAGTCAAATTAGTTTCAAAATATTCACCAGCATGTTTTATAAATAGCAAAGACATACAATTCGTACAACGTGTCAGACTATTAAGCATTTAAGACGGACTAAATCGAGTCGGTCATGACGTCATGATTATGACGTCATCCTATACATCACGTCGTTGATTATGACATCATTTGACGTAATATGATGGATAGACAACATGAAAATGCCCATTAGCAAGTGGTATTAATTATCCTCCCTCCGTCAGAGGACGAGTATATTGTATTCAGGGCAACAATCTATGATTAGCCTTGTTAAAATATGTGACCTATAAATATGGGTGGTCTCTTAATACAAGTGGTCCATATTGTGTGGGCCACGCATTACCAAGTGGTATTAGCCCTGTAATGCTCAATTTGCTCATGCCAATTTCAATAGAGGAATCCATTTCTAGGGATGCCACACCTAATTCTAGCTAAGCTCCACCCTTTTTTGCTGGAATCGATATATATATATATATATATATATATATATATATATATATATATATATATATATATATATATATATACGCTGAATAAAGAATTCCCAGACTTCCAATTTCAAGGTAACTATACAGGTAAGCTGATGACTATTTTGAAACTAATTTGACTGGGTGCTTGTAAAGGTTTCCTGCCTCTGGCCGCAACAACGCCAGGTCAAATTAGTTTCAAAATATTCAACACGATGTTGATTAAACAGTAAAGACATACAATTCGTACACTTGCCGGACTATTCAATGTTCATGACTGACCTCGATACGCCATTCATTTACATATTTTGGATTGTGACGTCAGCCTGTATATGACGTAATTGATTATGACGTCATATCCTTCAGTTACAGATCGAACCCAGCCATTATCATAGAAAATGACTGTTTTATAAATAGCAAAAACATACAATTCGAAAAGTGTCTAGTCAAATTAGTTTCCAAATGTTCAACAGCATGTTGATTAAATAGTAAAGACGTGCAATTCCCATACTTGACTGGCTATTCAATGTTCCTGGTGGAGCTAGATACGTCATTCATTACACATTTTGATTGTGACGTCCAGCTACATCCGACCTAAATAATTATGACGTCATATACTGCAGAAACAGATCAGAAAATTCCATTATCACAGAAAATGTCCTATGTCTAATTGCCGTCCAAGAGACTATTGTGGTTTTTCTTTTGCAATTTACTCCTGGAATTATGGGATCGGTTATCCAACCAGTCATTCCAGTGTTAAACTTTTAAAAACAAATTCTCCGGCGAGTAGCTAATGCAAATGGACATTTCTCACGATCAATGCAAGAAGCCATTTGTGGTCAGTTTGATAGAGTGCTAAAGTGGACATATAAAGAGACGCCCCGAGTAGGCGTGTGCTTGAGTACTTTCATTTGCAGAAGGAGTGATAAACATGTTTTGTACGCAGTCCTCCAGCAAAAGAAGAGTACTTATTTAGAGTAGTTATTGGGAGTTCCGTTGGCTGGTTATAAAAATAATTAAGCGGTAGTCGCTGCGCAAACTCTATTACAGTCGGACCAGAACAAATAAGAGAACTCGCCATGAATCACGCGCATGAAGATAATAATTATGAGATATCCAGCAATCTAAAAATAGAGCCGTGTCTTCGCGCCGAGAATTATTAGATCTCGTATCAATGGAGATCTCACGAGACACAGCCCCACAATCCCCTGCGCAGAATGTCCGCGCCTATAGGCAATTCTAGACAGCAATAAATAGAAGCGCAATAACAACCATTTATAGAGATGATATAAAACGAATTAATCAGTTGCCGTCATCACTAAGATTAGGCCTACACAACGTAACCGCTCCCGGGTTACTAAATACTCTGTCACGCTGTGAGAATGTTAGTTCTGTTTACGTTTGCAAATTTAATGATTGTGAAATTCATAATTCGCATCTTTTACTATTAAGTAATCGTATTTATAAGCAACGCTGTTCAAGTGCAACTATTGTCAGACTAGAACCGTATAGCCACATACTTATGTACATTAAAATTTGAGATTTACCAGTTATTGGGTCTTTAAACTAGAATCGAATTTGTAAATAGTTGGTACATGTAATTTCCCGGTAAATGTCAACAGTTGAACAATATATATATATATATATATATATATATATATATATATATATATATATATATATATATATATATATATATATATATTTCTTTTCAGTAACACTGGTTCTACTAGAAAATTCTCCAAACGTTGATGGAATCTTGCACAGAGGGGTGGGGGTGTGATGGAGACGAAGACGCATGCCACTGGCTTATACTGGGGTATTCACCCTTCAGCAAAATTAATTTCAAAATATGCGTGTTTGACGCCACAGTCGCCCGATTGGAAAATATATGAACGACGCGGATATAATATCCTTGCCATCTTCCACCTGGACAAAATTAATATTCTATCAATACTAGATTACATTTTTTTTACACATGCGTGTAGCGCTGATATTGTTTCGGCACACTCGCCTACAGAGTCGGATTACGTCATAAATATAGACGTACAAGGTGAATTGACCTTACAATGACGTCATATCCCAAATGACGTCACTCTAGATACTGAACGAATTACCGACAATGACGCAAAACATCTATCACAAGGCTGGTTCATCGTCCTAGCCCAAGTCGAGGGTCGTAGGGACGAAATTTTGTATTGCAATAATCTAAACATAAGGACAATAGGCCTACAAGAAAATTAATAAATGCAAACTATCGTAAAATGCAACTATAGTATGTGAAAGGAGTAACAAATTATACAGTTTATATATACAAAGGAGTAACAAATTATACAGTTTATATATACAAAGGAGTAACAAATTATACAGTTTATATATACAAAGGAGTAACACATTATACAGTTTATATGTACATATGGTTAATTGGTGGACAGCACGATAGGCCTACACAACGTAACCGCTACCGGGTTACTAAATACTCCGTCACGCTGTGAAAATGTTAGTTCTGTTATAGTTTTAACAATAATTGCTCCCTCAGGTACACTTATTATAAGCAAAAGCATAGCTACGGGAGAATTCCCCAAAATGTGGAAATGTGCAAAAGTAAAGCCTCTACATAAATCTGATTCAAAAACCAATGTTAGCAATTATAGGCCTATCTCTATATTACCCATTATCTCTAACGTTATTGAAAGACACATACATGATCATATTTATAAGTTTATAACCAAGTATAATTTATTAGATTTATTTAATTTATTAAATCTTCAGACCTAGCCATTCATGTGAAACTGCTTTGTTAAATCTAGTAGAAAGATGGCGCTTTTCGATAGATAATGGCGACCTTATTGGTTCTATTATGATTGACTTTAAAGAGGCCTTTGATCTTGTCAGTCATGACATCCTATTACAAAAATTAAGTATTTACAAATTCAGCTATAATACATTAAAGTGGTTTTCTTCATATTTAAATGGCAGACAACAATACGTTTCAATTTCTGGAAAGAATTCTAAACCACTGCCCATCGATATAGGAGTACCACAAGGCTCAGTTTTATGGCCACTTCTGTTCATTGTATATGTTAATGATTTACCCATGTGTGTCAACAATCTTATGGATATGTATGCTGATGAAACAACTATGCATGCTGCTAGCTCAAATGTCGCTGAAATTCAAGAAAATCTAATTAACGGTATGAAGTCGGTAGAAGAATGGTGTGTAAATAATAAAATGTTGTTAAATACGGACAAAACTAAGTTTATGATGTTAGGAACTAAGTATAAATTGAAACAAGTAAATAATAATGTTATAATCCCTACAAATCGTGGAAGCTTAAATGTTGTGGAATCTGACAAACTTTTAGGAGCATATATAGATAATACGCTTGCGTGGAAAGAACATATAGGCAAACTTTGTAAAAAGCTTTCGTCCTTGATTTATATTCTACTGGAAAATAAACATTATCTTAGCATTGTGCTACGAAATCTTTTCTATAAGTCGTATATCCTTTCACACATTGATTATTGTAGTCTTGTATTTTGCCCGTCTTCACCTACATTATTGGATAGTTTAGAAAAACTACAAAAACGGGCTGCTAGGGTGATATTAGACATGCCTTACACGACACCATCTGCACAACTATATGAAACATTAAACTGGACACATTTAAATAAAAGAATGCAAATTAAAATGGGTATTATGACACATAAATCTAGAAATGGTCTGGCCCCTTGTTACATGAAAGACATGTTCACTTCCGTTGGGGTGGCGCACACTAGAAATTTACGTTCCAAAACACGCAATCACCTACAACTTCCGAGGATTAAAACGGAATATGGCAGAAGAAGCTTCAAACACACTGCAGCGCAACTGTGGAATTCTCTGCCTGAAACGATTACTCAGTCTTCTACTCTGCTGACATTCAAATCAAATATACATGAATATATTACTAAATTATAGTGATATATGGGCAATGTGATTTCACCTTTTTACTTGTGTTCTAATATTGCATATTTTGTTTATTTCTAAATAGCTATGTATGTGTGTATGTGTGAATGAATGTGTACGACCTTGCGCGTATGTATGTGTGAACGGTGATTCGAACATCGACATTCGACGAGGTAATTATTCTGCAATACTGTTTTAGTAATATCTATCGAAAATGAACAAATATGTTAATTATCTAATTTAACAGTCATTTTACTTGTGTTATAATATTGTATATTTTGTACATTTGTAAATAGTTATATATATATATATATATATATATATATATATATATATATATATATATATATATATATATATGTGTGTGTGTGTGTGTGTGTGTGTGTGTGTGTGTGCGTATGTGTGCGCGTGTGCGCATGCGCGTGCGTGTGCGTGCGTGTGTGTGAGGGCCTCGGGAAGATCAGTTTACTGACGATGTATACCCTCCTTAAATAAAGATTATTATTATTATTATTATTATTATTATTATTATTATAGCGCTATATAGGTTATGTACCTCACGTCAATGTTATGCGTAGAGGAATAGATCGCATCTCAGCCCAACCCGGTAGTGTACGGTGCCGTGCAGCCGTTATAATTACATTGGGCTGCCTGAATATGAGCTGGCTCAGCTGGCACGCCACGTGGTCGTTTGAGGTCGAAGACTGGTGAGCAAGCTGGCGAATTCAGTTCGTTACTAAGATAGGCACGCAAGCTAAGGTGAATAATCAGACATAGGGTTATGGGTTAGGGTGAGGGTTAGTGTGTGATAATTAATAGTATTATTATTATGGACAGTTAAACTAAGACATTACCTCTCCACCGTCTTCATTGTCGGCCATTTTATAAATCTGTCAATATCAAACAATAAAGAAGTCGGAAGTCAGAAGTGGGAAGTCAGAAGTCGGAAGTCAGAAGTCGCAAGTCAGAAGTGGGAAGTCCCCTCACGGCTTTCGTAATTTTGTCAGTGTATGCGATCTCGCAAAAAAACACCAAAAACCTTTTGCAAATTCACTTCCTGCGTTCTAATAACCGGACCCTCATCCACCACGGCAGCTCAATGATATAATCAAAAACATCTTGCTAGAACATTGATTAAGGGAGGTTATTCTTTCATCCAACATCACAATAACGGTCACAGAGTTATCTCCCATTATGAAATCACGCTAAGAAAAATACGTGTTCGTTCATTTGTAGATATAGATACAGATAGGTGAGGGGGTGGGGGTACACGATTTTCAAAGATATGTATTACTGGTGATGACCGGCAACAAACGTCGTGTGATAAGTTCGTGGCTTCTCTAACGAAACGTTATGAAAAGTAGATTTTTTAGTTTCTTCTAAATAATGTTTAAGAATGGCATACCAGTACTTGGGTGCGGGTAGTGGTCTTTCAACAATATACTAGTTGCAACATACTCTATCAAACACGTTAAATGCTTATGCATATACCATCTTTGAAAAGATAGATACTGTTTATTGCAAAAATCCAACGTAAGGATACGGCAATACACTATTATACAAAGCAATAGGCACATCTGATGAACTACTGCAAAAGAGTGCCCAATACCCAACAGAATGTTTATTAAATAAGAAATTCATTCAAAGACATACAATTCGCACACTTGACGGACATTTAAATGTTCATGATTGAATTAGATACGTCATTCATTATGCATTCTTATTGTGACATCAACCTATATGTGGCGTAGTTGTTTATGACGTCATTTACTTGAGTGACTGATCGGATCTCACCGTTAGAGTTATTTATGCACATCAGTCATACCTAATACAACCGTTATACATCTTACGATGAAGCGGGGTACAGTATCTTAAGGCATCTCTTGTCTCTATAACGACATTGACAAATTTTGGAATTATTTGACGCGATTGCATGACATTAAAAAGATAAATCAATCGTGCTCATTTATGGAATCAAAGTTAGAGTAGCTAGAAAATTAAGAAAATGAATCCCTTAGACTACTTGAACATAGGGCATTCTAAAACAAAGTGTCTCTCACCTTCTACTTTATTTAGATAGCAAAGGTTACATTTCATCTGAACATAAATAATAGACTACAGAATGACAATCAGTTATATCACGAGCATGTGCTTGCTTCCATAGCGATCAAATGAATAAGAAAGCTGCTGACTGTTACCGTAACTAAAACAGTAGAAAGTCCAGTAGAAATTAATAGAAATATAGGCTAACCCGGACATTTTGTATAACGGTCGATTTTGTGTTCCAAACACTTTTTATGACTGTCCAGAGTCCACACAAGAAGTTCTCACAAATTCACAGTTGGGGAAACCTGATTTTTAACCTGTTGAAGTTAGGGAACGAAATGTGAAAAATATTTAGCATAAATAGGTAATCTGTTGAGAATTTTATAAAATTGGACCTACTGACAATTGCTATTGTCAATTGTGTACATGACAACAGATCCCAGTCAAATTACCTGTAAGACATACTAATGTAAATGAAAATTAATCGGTAAAACCTGTCTATAACAACCATATATGATTTGATACATGAGTGTGAATTCCAGAACATGGTACATCAATGTATGGCCAGTTTTTTTAAAGATCTGACGGAGAGAGTTACACATATGGACAGCATGTTGATCGCAACTATGCAGTCAATGATATAAATATTCCTAACGCTATTATTCTTACTATTACAATAATATATAGTCCGGGGTAAATTTAGAAAATGTTACTTGAAGTAAGTTAAGTCGATTCAATTATAAAACGATAAATATATAGAGTCAAAATCACATTGTTCATGCTAATTAATGGTTTAGTACAATTATGCCTGACCCTACGCAAGAAAAAACATGTGTTGTATGTAATGTTTCCCATGATAGCAGCAGTTCTAGAAACCTTAGTCGTAAAGGGCTTTCAATGCTGCTTGGCGCTTCAAAGCTTCGTGGAGATGGTATTGATTTGAAACTATCTCCGTCGAACGAACATTATGTACACGATAAATGCTACAAAAATTACACGTTGCCTAGAAATATTGCAAAAGTGCAACAACAAAACAGAAACGATGAAGGAGTGCGACCATCTACCACTACACTGCGCTCCGAATCTAATCATTATGATTACCATACTCATTGTTTGATATGTGCTGAAGAGCTCGACTTTGATGCTGTCCGCCGTCACCCTGAACGGCCTTCTCACATAAGCAATATTGAATATGTTAGTAAGGGTAAACTCAGTGTAGTCTAGGGAACCTTGTTAAACGCGTGTGGCAAAAGGCACGATTCGTTAGTGAATGATGTTAAAGCAAGAATACTTTTTGCAGGTGACCTATGTGCTGTTAAAGCCAAATATCATCGTCAATGTATGCAAGAATTCATCTCTTGTAGAAACATCAGTTCGTGTGGTGCTTCTGGAAGTAATGCCCGGAACTTTGATGAAATGAATGATGTGGGATTTAACCATCTATGTAATTGGCTAACAGCACCAGAACAGCAACAGCGCCAGTTCACTTTACACGACCTTCGTACGCAATTGACCACCTACTTGCCAAATGGTGTACCCGCAAATAGCATAAAGCACGTCCAGCGTCGTCTGCTCGGCCGATTTGGGACAGATGTGACAATATCCCAGGTTGAAGGCAAGACATGCGTGGTCACATTGACTGATAGAGCATTTTCTATCATACACGAATCATATGCAGCATCAACCAGTGACGAGAGTGATGAAACTATGCGACTTGTTAGACTGGTGGGATCTATGATTAATCAAACAATTAAAGATATTGATCAACCATCAGATGTGTATCCAGAACCGTCCAGTTTAGACCCTGAAAAGCTTGAAATTGAGGTGTCAGATGCATTGAAACATATTATTTCATGTATCTATTCTGAACCTCGTAGTGAATCTGCCAAGTTGAAAAGTAAACTTAAGATGGTATCTGTATGTCATGTTATCATGCAAGCTGTTGGAAAGCAATCATTTGTATCACCACTGCTTCTGTCCATCGGTTTGTTCATCCACCAGTTTACCCGCTCCCGTGTTATCATAGATATGCCCTCATCCCTGGGACTCAGTGCTTCCTATGACCAGGTAATTGCATTTCAGAGATCTGCAGTTGGAAGCACATCCGTTGAAGACCTGTGTCCTGGGCTCGTGGAGAAGAAGGATGGAGGGGGTTTCTGTCAATGGTAGCTGACAATTTTGATTACAACGAGGACACGATTTCTGGTCACGATACAACGCATGTGATGGGGATCATTTCGTGTCAAACAATGGCATCAACCGAAAGCAGGGCTAACCCAGTTGGGGCAATATGTCGTAAAACTATAACTGCTGATGAGATCAAAGAAGCTGGTGATTTTGGGAGCTTCATGCTACCCTACACGTCTTCTAATAAATCCCTAATGGCAGATGTAAGGATAAAGACCATTAACCCCATCAGCTTATCTATTGCTATGCACGGTCAATTAGACACATTGTGGTTGTACTCTAGCCTTCTCACAAGTCAGCCACCAAACTGGCAGGGGTTCATGTCTGAAATAACGACATGCAACAATTTCCACTGCACGGCAGTAGTTTACAACCCTTGGTACCTTTGAATCCAGGAACAAATGAAGCTGTATATAGTACCATGATGTATGTGCAGTCCTAATCCCTAAAGGCAGGACAGTGTTGCGCAACCATAACATTTGACCAGCCATTGTACTTAAAAAGCTACAAAATTAAGCAAGACACTCATTCACAGTTTAGGAACATGTATATAAGGCTGGGTGGCTTCCACCAACTAATGTCCTTTCTTGTAGCGGGCTGTAAGATCATGGAGGGGAGTGGGATCGACGATTTGTGGGCAACCATGTATGCTAGGAATTCACTACGTAGGATAATGGAGGGAAAAGCTTACACAAAGACATTAAGAGCATGCCTCCTTACAGATGCCGCATTGCATCTTTTGCTAATTCAACCCGATGTTGATATAATTTCTCTACAAGGCAGTGCTGCAGACAACACACCCAGCAGTATATATGGTGAATCTGAATTTGCAGGGCTGCAAGATGAAGAAAGTGATGTTGATCCTGATAGCGATGATGCTTCGGATGAGCAAACAACCGAAACAGAAACATGCTGTGAAAGTCAAACACATATGTCAACGGATGATATGTGGTCAGAGCTGCGCAATTTATACGATGCTATTATGTCACATGATATTTCAACAGACGATGTTTGTGACAATGACCATTTGCAAGAACTATGTAAGCAAGTTTCTAATTTGAAGGAAAACGTAGAGAAATCAAGAACTGGTAAATTGTGGTCGTTGTTCATGGAATTTGTCGCCATTGTACGATTGTTCATCAGGGCTGAGCATACTGGTAATTGGCTCCTTCATTTAAAGGCGACACAACTAATGTTGCCATTCTTTGCTGCTGCAGGGCACAACAATTACACAAAGTGTTGTCGCCTTTACCTCCAAGATTCTGATGATCTATGTACTTGTCTGGATGGTCCCATGCACGAAGGGCACTTTGCTGTACGCAGGAATGCTAAACTGTATTGGAGTGGTACCTGGTCTGATATGACAATTGAACAGAGTCTAATGAGAGCTGGGAAGACACAGGGTGAATTGATCAATATAACGCACAAGGAATCCGCTAGAACAAAATGGCTTCTCACTGCACACATCATAGCACAGTACACACACGCTCTGCGGTCATTGACTGACACGTTCACCGGGACATGGTCGGAACAACACAGATATGTTCACCCTGCAAATATGAGACGAGATGTAGAAGACATGAAGAAATTCACTCTGTTTCTCAGAGAACACAATCCATTCACAGTTGAAGACGACCAACTGAGAAATATCGCAACTGGTTTGATTGCAGACCATCGTGTTACTGCCGATGATGCCATTGATATTGGTCGAAGAATTCATGAGAAGTTAAATGAGAAAAGGTTTGGCGACATTACGCTAAAGAAAGCAGATCAAGCTGTAACATCTGCTGTCATGCGAGAGGTAGTTAAAGTAGGAAATGAAGATGTCCATATGTCTTCCCAGGAGCTGTACCATCGCTTAATGTCAACTGCATCTGTTTCAGGACCTCCAGACAAAGCGATCTTTGAATACGAGCTTGCAACGGTATATCCCGCCCTCTTCCACGATGACGGAACTATGAGGAAATCGCAAAAGTCACAACTGGCGAAGTATATAATTGAAATGAACACATCAATGCTACAGCAAGAGACAACAGAGCCAGCTGTAAGAGTATTTGATGGCTGCGCACTTTTGCATCGGATACCATGGCCTAAGGTCGGAACAATGGAGACCGTTTGTAGCTCATTCGTAGCATCAGTAGTACATTATCAGAGGCTTGATGCGCCTGTATGCGTTATATTTGATAACTATCAAACTGAGACCACACAAGATCAAGAACAGAAGCGACGACGGCTTAATCAAGTTGGCGTTCCTGATGTAGCTGTCCATGACAACACACCTGTTCCAGGAAACAAAACTGGATTTCTATCAAACAAACGCAACAAGCAGAATACCATAAATCTGTTGGCAAAACATTTATCAGATGCAGGTGTTGAGGTGGTACATGCAGTAGATGAAGGCGATGCTGATGTGGTGATTGTAAGGAGAGCATTAGAATTGGCAGGAACTGAAAGAACAACGATAGTTGTTACTGACGATACAGACATGTTGATCTTACTCCTCTATCATGCAAGCACCACTGCAAATATTTTCCTACAAACAAAGCAACATAAGCTATGCATCACAGTGGCCACATAGATCTTAGGCAAGGAATTGTGTATGTGCCTGCCATTCGTCCATAGTATGTCTGGATGTGACACGACATCAGCTTTATATGGCATGGGCAAAGTAAAGCATATGCAAATGATCCAATCTTCACCAACCCTCCGACAAGATGTACTTACATTTGGCGACCTCTCCAGATCAAAGACGGATATAATGGTTATTGGTGAAAAGTACATTAAGTCTTTGTATAGTGCTGGATCAAGAAGTCCTGGCTTAGACAATCTCAGATACATGACTGCCATCTCTCCTAAGCATGTACCAGTTGAAAGCATGCCACCCATACGTAGGCCAACATACTTCCATAGCCTTCATGTTCATCTGCAAGCAAGCACATGGCTTCACCTAAAAACTGTGTTAAAGAATGAAGAGTATGGTTATGCAGTAGAACAAGGATCAGTGACGGCGATCAATACGGACAAGTCAGCAGCGCCTCCGGAGCTACTTCTAAATATAAGGTGCCAGTGTAAAAGCAGCACACGTCTGTGTTCCTCGTGTAGTTGCTCTAAGAAAAGCATTCCCGGTAGCATACATTGTAAATGTGAAGGTCACTGCCTTAACAGCTCGAAATTTGAAAGTGAAAATGCACAGACTAATTTCAGCCATTCTGCCTGTTCGCTGTGTTTCACAACAGTCGCTCAGTTTGCATTAAATTTTTAGTTTATCAAGTGATTTTGATGATGACATGCTTTAAACTGTACAACACTTACCAAAACACGGGTTTTTAGAGTCAAAATACATATTACCTGGTTATTGGTCATCGCCTTGGCGGCCATTTTGAATTTCCTCTAAAAAACCCATGTGTGAATTTTGGAGAATTTTTCTGGGATGTATTTTGGGCCATACCGAAGTGATTAAAACAAAAATTTGTCTGTTATACAAAATGTCCGGGTCCATGTCAATTTCTACTGTACTAGAAAATCTGCTAATCTGTTGATTGACTGATTCTAATATAACCACAATAGCGGTTCAATAACTTGGCCTGTCATCCAAGTAAAATAGATCGGGGTGGGGGTGGGTGGGGGGAGGGGAGGGAAGAGAGAGAGAGAGAGAGAGAGGGAGGTAGGGAGGGAGGGAGGTTTGGGGGAGGAAGGGAAGGGGGAATGGAAGGAGGGAGGGAGTGAGTTAGAGAGATATGGGGAGGGAGGTTGGAGAGAGAGATGGGGGGTGGGGGTTGAAGAAAGAGAGAGAGAGAGAGAGAGAGAGAGCGAGATGGAGGGAGGGAGAGAGATATTCTGCTAACTTTAGGTTACAGGTAATAAAACATGGTTCGCATAGAAGCCTATACCTCTCACAGTTTTGCTAAAGTAAGCCTGTATGTAATTCGGTTGCCTGGTAAGTTTGTCATTAGACTTCGAATATCGGCTATATACTATGAAATATAGAACGTGTGTTTGCAAGCTTTGATAGGTGATAATCGATCAGACTAGGGGTGTTTCCCGCGATTGGCCTTCCTGCCGTGTGTGTGTGTCAAACGATAATAAAGGCGATTATTAGGCTACATGTTATTGCAAACATTGGTGAGTATAGCGTTACAGGATCGGAGCTAAAGAATGTAAGACGGTGTATCATTCATGGTCTGCTCTACCCTGGATGCTTTTAATCTTAAGCTATAATTTACAATAACTTCTGATAAAAAGTTGTCAATATCAGTGTATTAATTAACTAATATGAGTTCATTAGAATTCATTTAGATGTTATAATTAAGAGAATGGATTGAGCTTGAAGGCTGTCACAACGCGCAATGCGGTATCGTTCATATATTTGCTGAAACATGTCATATTCAGCATATGGACTAATTTGATTCAATGACTGGACCATGCAGGCAGCAGCAGCTCCCAGCCAATTAGTTTCAAAATATCCAAAGCTTACCTGTATAGTTACCTTACAAAGGGATTCTGAGCTTACCTGTATAGTTGCCTTACAAAGGGATTCTGAGAATTCAGGGTTCAACGTAAATAAATCGATCCCAACACGCGCAAACTGTGGACGGGGCTTAGCTAGATATGAGAGAGACATAGCTAGAAATTGATTCTTCTATTACTCATCTAGACCAGATCACCTGCCTGCTAGTGTCATACAACATGCATTGTTGCAGCACATCATCAGCGGCCTCGGGGACTACACCACAGGGACCTTATTCAGAGTCTGCAATCTTGAGGTTTCGGTATATGTTCTTTCCGCTTATGCCCAGTTCCAAAGCGCTAGATCCACGTTTGTCCACTGGATAATGTCGAGTTTTACGCAACAGGTGCGCTCGAACACTAGTGTATAGACATCACAGTGTTCGCCACAAGTCAATGACGCGGTGAACATGTCTGACATAGTCTGTACCATGTTCACCAGAACCCGTATGGCGATTTTATGGCTCTCCTGCATGTGCTCACGGTGATACGGATTTGTCATGCCTCAACCGTCTCTCATATTCACTTCAACAACAGACCGCTTGTTCCATCCGGATAAACTGTGTCTGTGTCACCTGGATCATTGGAACATAGCCATTCAGACTGGGTTCTCATGCCTCATCGTTGCTTCACCAGTAAATGAACTTGTTCTGTCCGGTGAAGCACCTTTGGATCGTCACAACCGATCCACCTTCGAATATACGCGTGGGAGTTAGAAACAGTTATAGAACCGGCAGGGCCGTATTTAAGGGGGGAGGGGGGAGGGGGGGCAAACGGAGCAAAAGCCCCGGGGCCCCCACAAGCAATTTAAATATGAAAAAATCCATTATGCACTTTTTTGGTTATAGGACATTTAAAGCAAACTTTATTAGTTTAGAAGTCTTAATCATACATTATAATTCTATTCTAATATCTGTGGGGGCCCCAATTCTTGTTTGGTGTTCGGCAACAATGTTAATTACGAAAATTTGCAAAATAATGTAATTTTACAACGAAAGAAAGCGCCATAATTCACCCGAAAAGTAAACTCTCTGGCCGTCTCAGAGCACCTTGATGTAAAAAATGTATGGGGGAGGACCCCCAGACCCCCCCGGCTCATTCTTTGCCCCAGGGCCCCCACATATTTAAATACGGCCCTGAGAACCGGGATTGTATGGTTCTGAGACCAAGCTTTAATCCTCGCGACATGAAGGCGACAGCAGAGACTAAACTACTACAATGTAACCGACCATAAATTGTTCTGTGAACGATGCAATGATTTATCGAACCCGACTCTGAAAACCAAGACAGTGTCATTGCGGCCTTGTCTACCCTGAGCTCGTATTCCAATGGTGAACTGCCATGCATTGATAATGTCTTGGATGACGTAGAGTTCGGTTTCGTGTTAAACAGGTCCCAGTCACGCTTGGTAATGTCGATTTGCATTTTACCAATTTAAACAGCCAAACCGCTATTGCTATCGTCAGAATATTTTGTATAGAAATTTCACTCCTGCTTCTCACCATACATACATCACGTGATGCAGTCTAATGGACCGTTCCACTTTTAGCTATGCCCCGCCCATCACTAGCTAAGCTCCACCCACACCTCGCCGTGTTTGGATTCGTTGATCCCCGAATGCCCTAGCTATCAATTTCCTGAAAACTATACAGGGAAGCTGTTGAATATTTTGTAACTAATTAGACTGGGTGCTGTTGCTGCCATAGGTTGCAACAGCGCCCAGTAAAATTAGTTTCAATATATTCAACAGAATATTTATTAAATAGTAAAAGCAAACAATTTGTACAACAGCCCATAGACCGTCATCAAATATGCGTTCGTGACGTACTTATCGACGTCATTCATGACGTCATTCATTATGATGTCATTGTACACACCACGCAGTTCATTATGACGTCATATGATGGGTGGGTACTCTGGAAAGGTGAGTTAAAACCTATACTAGCGTGATGGAGAGATCCGAGCTTGTAGCACATTCGCTCAAGTATATGACGTCATCCTCAATTACGTCACGTGTAGGCTGCCGTGTGTCACAATCAAAATGCGTAATGAATGACATATCTAGCTCCGTCATAAACATTGAACTGTCAGTCAAGTGTATGAATGGTATGTCTTCGATGTATTTACTGTTTAATAAACATTACCATAGGCAGCATCAGCACCAAGTCAAATTAGTTTCAAAATATTCACAAGCTTACCTGTGCTGTTACTTTGAGATTGAGATCCTGGGAATCCAGGATTCAAAATATATAAATTGATTCCAACACGCGGGAAAAGTGGGCGGAGCTTAGCTAGAAATGTATCATCTATTACCCCTTTAACCCTAGAATTTGTTCACAAGAAATGAATGACTCGGTTATCGAGCCAGTGATTCCAGTGGTGAATTTTCAAAAATGGTCCTCTCTTGGTCCGCAAATGGACATATCTCAAGACCACTGCAGAAGCCGTTTTGGCTGATATGAGAGTTAAAGGATTAATTCCTCATTCCCGCTTTGGAGTAGCACTAAGGGGAGACTACTCTGACCACCGATCAATAATGATCTATCATTCCTAACATTTATCCTACCAGCCGCGTCGTAAATTTGTAATATTTCCTTATTGGTAATCAAACAATGCAGGGATCTGATATGTTACTCAAGTATCTGACGTCATAATCAATTGCGTCACTAGTCAATCACAATGACGTATAGCTCCGTCATGAAAATCCGCGATGAAGTGTACGAATTGTGTCTGATGAATATACAATATAATAAGGAATATTTTTAATGTAATTTGACTGGGAGTTGCGGTCTCAGCCCATAGTCAAATTAGTTTCAAAATATTCGTTCCTTTGCCTATATAATTGCCCTCAAATTGGGATACAGGGAATTCAATCGTTAGCGTATATAAATCGATTTCAGCACGTAAACAAAGTTGGATGAGCTTAGCCAGAATTGGGCATGGTATAGCTAGAAATCGGAGTGGCATAGCTAGAAATGGGAGTGGCATAGCTAGAAATGGGCGTGGCATAGCTAGAAATGGATTATCCAATTCAACACATCGCTAAATTAAAATCAAAATCCTTAAGTCCAAACTCTTTATAAACTCATCTGCCTGGGGACCAAATGAACGACGTCGGACAAACGTTTTTTACTAACTGACTTGTATTAAGAGTCAAGCATGCTTTACTGATTATCTTTGTTGAAACACAGAAACAGTGCCTCGAGCCTTCGCTAATCTTCATCGCAATAGCTATAACTGAAACTCTCACCGTGTTCACATGGCCCCACAGACCAAGAGTTATCTCGCGAATAATCACTACACCACTCTGAGCTATATATACGCCCTCCAACTTGTAGCAGCTGAAGAGGTGTATTATCTTTATGCTGTAATAAATAGTTCCACGTGCTGAACAGATCTATAGCCTACTCAGTGTCAGGCACGTGGTGTCAGGCACGTGGTGTCAGGCACGTGGTGTCAGGCACGTGGTGTCAGGCACGTGGTGTCAGGCACGTGGTGTCAGGCACGTGGTGTCAGGCACGTGGTGTCAGGTCAGGTGAATGCTACATTCCAGCGGCTACAGGAAACCGACATGGGCTTAACCCTTTATCACTCAAATTTGTTCAAGAAAATGTTCACACGGAAAATGTCTATTTGTAGGCCAAAGAGAAGATTATTTTTGAAAATTTACCACCGGAATGAGTGGCTCCGTTATCGAGCCAGTCATTCCGGTGTGAAATCTTCAAAAGTAGTCTACTCTTTGTCTACAAATGCACATTTCTCAAGCCCACTGCTAAAGCCGTTTTTGGCTGATATGAGTGTTAAAGCCTCAACTTAAAGGGTTAAAAAACATTTTCTAATCTCCAGTCTCCAGAATTTCTGATAAACTGTCTAGATGTCAGACGACGCCTCCACCAGGCAGTATTATTAGCAGATGACAGACGACTTCTAACCATGACAGTGTTATTGGCAGATGACAGACGACGTCTACACATGCCAGTGTTATTAGTAGATGACAGACGACATCTACACATGACAGTGTTATTGGCAGATGACAGACGACTTCGACACATGACAGTGTTACTCGCAGATGGCAGACGACGTCTACACATGACAGTGTTATTGGCAGATGACAGACGACGTCTACACATGACAGTGTCATTAGCAGATAACAGACGACGTCTACACATGACAGTGTTATTAGCAGCTGACAGACGACTTCTACATATGACAGTGTTATTAGCACATGACAGACGACGGCTACACATGACAGGAGTAGTAGGAGATAACAACTTGGATTCAGAATATGGACTGGATTAGACAGAGTAGAAGACACGATATGATCACTGTACACAGGAGTCTTCTGCTTGTTGCACGTCTACACATTTAACACTGAAAAACAAATATGTATATGCGATGACTTTGTACAAAACAATAGCACGGGCGCGGGGGGGGGGGGGGGTTGGCGATGGCAAAGACTGGAGGAATAATTGCGATAATACTGTTTCGTATTTGCACGCAGACATACGCGCACGCATGCACACACACGCATGCACGCGCGCACGCACTCACGCGTGCACACGCGCGCATGACATGTGCCATTACGTACAGTGCTGCAAACACCTTTGCCATGTACTATTTGTAAGCAATGACTTTATTTATCTCTCGTTGTGCGTGATTAACTCAGCATTTGATGGACGACATACAAGGATAAAGTTGAACGAATTGAGGTCACTAATCAGCATATTTCTGATATCCTCATTCAACTAATCAAGTGTGGCTGCAAATCCGGGAAATGTGGAAGTCACTACAGCTGCAGAACAATCCTGTTTATACCGCCTTATTGAGATTTGGGGCAGATTACAATGCCTTCCTCGCTTCACAGACATGTTCCCGGTCACGGATTATGAACACGATAGTTGTGAAGCATTACTCATGGGGCTTCTGTACCTACATCGATGTAATAGTTTGGCACCATGTATGCGAAGGCACGGGTCACATCGGGCAGCGGTCCCATGGCGCCCATGTTGAGACTGCTATTTCCAAGAAGTAGAGGGTAAACGTGATATCACAAACTATGAAACTGTAGAAGAGATTGAAGCCCATGAATGTACAAACACCATAGGTGTTATGATGTGCAAATGACTTGCCTGTAGCAAAGATTACCTGGATGCACACAGCTTGATCTAAGGTGATAAGATGATGGACCTTGTCAATGAGGAAGGCCAGTGTACCAGCCAGTTGGTACACCATTTTAGCATAGCATCCTGTAATAGAGGAAGTCACTTTTAGCCATGCCCAGCCCATCGCTAGGTAAGCTCCACACACATTTCGTCTTAGTTGGAATCGATCGATCTCCATGAATCCCAATTTCCAGAAAACTACAGGTAAGCTGTTGAATATTTTCAATCATCATTCATGACCTAATTGATTATGACGTCAACCTACACGCCATGTAGTTGATTATGACGTCTTATGACTGATGGAAAAATTGGAATCCTCCATTAGCAGCCTAGTTTCTGCTTCTTCGTGGCCACGTGGTAGCATTTAACGATAAGTTATTTTGATGCTGTGCTATAGCACCAAATGTATCGCTCATCCATGTGACTTCATGATAGTCTATGGTGACAATCGTGTTGGAGAGAAGTACAGATAGGCATTCATAACCATTGCGTTGGTTATGTAAGCTTGTTCTTACCATCAACCTTTCTCTGAATGTCTTTTCTGGTATGGAAGATCTTTCTGGGTATCCGTGACCAGAATGTTCAATTAATCAGATTTCCATCCTAGGCACAATTTCCCACCATCGGGTAGTGAATGATAAACATGATGGTACTGGAGCTTGATGAAAACGCCCATGATACTCTTGCGTGCGCTACATGGAAAATTCCAAGTGCGAGAATAGAACAACACTAAGTTTCACTACTGAGATTGTCCCTATTTGTTTCGTCTTAGACATTGGCGTGCAGGAAGAGCAATCTTCTAGATGGACTCACGAATCATTATTGAGCGAGTAGAGTATGCTTGGACATTAATACGCCAGTGCTCGCACTGTGTTCATCCTAGATTCGTCCAAAAACTGCATGTCTGCTTAGTAGACAAGTGACAAAATTCAAGATTACGGAATTGTAACATATATCACAATGCCACTTATTAACTATAACATTTCCTGACCGCATTCAGCCCAAGTATCGCTTATATTTCATCATTCTGTCTTAGCTACTTATGACGGCGACGGGTATTTTTACAGCCAGCATTTCCAAAAATTGGAATATCTTTGTAACCCTTGAGCTACAAAGTTCAAATTTGCAGGGATATATAAAGTGAATATTCTACATGAGCACTATATTGCATTGTTTTGTATCTTTTCTATCTATGAGAGATATATGAGGCTACACAAGCATATTTTCAACCAAACCAAAAAACTCACAAATAGATGTAATGTATCTAGCTATACGAGCACTACATATTCCGCTAATACTGAGAAACAACATCCATTCTGACGAAGCAAAGTTCAATAAATAAACTCAGATTTATGCATTTTCTGTCGACCTAAAACAATGAAAAATATGTATGTCTGTGCCCCATTTGATTAATCTGATATAATCATGAAGGATGCACACGCATATAATAATATGCGTGCCAGGAGAGCCGGAATAAATGACCTTGTCATATGCAGCGTATCATTAATAGTGATACATGTTCAATTTACATGAAAAACCATTGTTAATAGGCTACCACGCAGATATGTGCGTAGAACTAGCGGCAGAAGAAATCTCTACTGTTATATAACGGAGTAACACATACAGTTTTCTCGATGGTTGAGATCGGTATGCTAAGCTTCAATCTGATATATGCATAGCAGTTGGACTCTAGAAAGATAACAAAACACAGGTTAAATAAAAAATGAAAAAGATGCTCCGCGGTTAGCGTGGTTAGTGTGCGAATGCGGAAACAGATGCATTCCTACCATTACACCATGCTGCTATTAGAATAAGAGACTAAAGAAGTGGATGACCGTAAACGGTGTTGATCAATGAGTGAAGACGTTGTACGCAGCACTGTGCATCAACGGCGTTATATGATTATAAGTCTATTACCTACTTGTAGACTAGATGCACCTCTTGAAAAGTCTCATACTAAAAGAGCTGCTTTTAGTAGTGCCTCTGAACAACTAACTCTAAAACATATGGGTCAAAATCATTAATTGAACGCGTGCACCACGGTTGCAATGGACCTTTCCATAGCAGTGACGGCATATGACGTCATAATCAGATAAGCGCCGTGTAGGATGAAGTCATAATCATTACGTCATAAATTTCTATATATGGCCCGGCCCGTCTTTAGCTCTTAATATTCTGATACGCTGTACGAAATGTATGTCTCTACTATTTAATAAACATACTATTGAATGTTTTTAAAACTAATTTGACTAGATGCTGTTGCTGCCATAGGCAGCAACAGCACCCAGTGAAATTAGCTTCAAAATATTCAATAGCTCACCCCTATAGTTTTCTGGAAATTGATTGTCAGGGAGTTCAGACATCGATCGATCCCAAATTCCCAACATGAGCGAGGTGTGGGTGGAGCTTAGCTAGAGATGGGCGGGGCTTTGCAAAAACTGGAAAGGTCCCTTGTATTAGTTATGATCAAGTGAGCCATCTTGCTACAGCACTTGTGACAGGAAATTTGCAGAGATATGCTGAAAACGATAGTGTTGCAATACTATCCATTCTACTAGCAAACAAATTCTTTCAATTCGCGTCTGATAATACCGAAAGCATAAAAGGGACACTCGCTGAGATGGGCACATTACATGCGACTCAAATGGTTATTTTCCAAAGAGGATGCATGCCGTGTCAATGTGAATCAGAATTATTGTTAGATCTGGAGAAGTCATTTAGTGTACCACCAGAATTGCACACATTAAAACATTATTCAGAATCATACACTCGTACACAGCCCCTGTTAATGGAAGAAGTAGATCAGTTCTGGTGTACACCAGATCAAACAGTTACGGACACAGCAAATTATTTCATGGATTCTTTATCGTATCTACTTTATCGCATCTACGGTTCTGAAGGTGTTGCAGTGCCCGCATGGACTGGATTTATTCAGATCACTACTTCTGTCAATAATCAGATGTCTACCATAGGTTATATCCCAAGTAGTAATGCCCTTGCTCATGAAGCAGACACTCTGTTGACGGTTCTTGTAAGTGGCATGAAAGTGACGAGCATAATGAACTCGTGACAATCTTCTGTAATAACACTGGATTAACGCCTTTATTGTAATGACGAAGAATGGACCTTTCCATTTTTACCTATGCCCCGCCCATCTCTAGCTAAGCTGCACCCACACCTCGCTCGTGTTGGGATAGATCGATCGATCGATCTCTGAACTCCCTGACTATCAATTTGCAGAAAACTATGCAGGTAAGCTGTTGACTATTTTGAAACTAATTTGACTGTGTGCTGACAGTACCCAGTCAAATTAGTTTCAAAATATTCAACAGCATGTTTATTAAATAGTAGCGACAAACAATTCGCACAGCTTGTCGGACTATTAAGAGTTAAAGACGAAACTAATAGAATCATTTATGGCTGTCACTGACACGGGTGTCCACAACACCAGCGAGGTGAGGATGCCAAAAAAAGATACTGCAAGACAGTTCTGAGAGAGAAGCTGAGAGCCTCTGGATGCACGCTTGTGGTACAGTGGGAGTGCATATAAAACGCTGCCCAAGCATCCCTAAACGAGTTCGGACTGTCCCATACCCACACTTCATAGTTTACGACTTCGAAGCACTCCTAGATGGTATCAAGACTCATCCTACGGAGACTCTCACGATCGAGAGTACTCACATACCTATCTCTGTGTCAGTTGGCTGCTCCTTAGATGGCGCAACGAGTGAGCCCACTCACCTCTGCAATCCTGACCCCAAAGAACTGATCAGAGAGTTCATGCTGGAGATCCAACGGGGAGCATCTCTGATCCGGACAAGGGTTAGGGCACAGTACATACCGACAGACCTGGACAAGCTCCCAAAGCGACAGCAGCGACTGATCAACGAGTGGTGTGACCAAGTGCCTGTACTGGGGTTCAACTCTGGGTGGTATGACCTGAACATCATCAAGAAGTACTTTGTCGATGAGCTGACTGACAGTACAAGTACAGTGAAAGTCGCCAAGAAGGCTAGTCAGACCATGTTCCTCATAACACCTGAGCTACGGTTTCTCGATGTGCTGAACTACCTCGGCCCAGGAGTCTCGTACGAAGTATGGGTCAAAGCTTACGGGTGTACACAGCAGAAGAGCTGGCTCCCGTATGAATGGTTTGACACACATGAGAAGCTTAACTATCCAGGGCTTCCTGACTACTCAGCATGGACATCTAAGCTCAAGGTTGGCTACCTCTTGACGCGAACAGAGTGGGAACAGTGTAACCAGACATTCAGCGAGCATGGAATGCGGACATTCGCCGACTGGCTGCGATACTACAACAACCAGGACGTTAGTCCATTCATCGAAGCCCTAGAGCGGATGCGGGAATTCTACACAGAATGATAAATAGACATCCTCAAAGACACAGTGTCTCTCCCAGGTGTGTCACTGACGCACCTCCTACGTGGAACCACTCAGCACATGCCGGATGTTAGCCTCTATTCACCGGACAAGGAAGCCTACGAGAGGTGAAAGGTGTTGTTGGCGGTCCCAGCATTGTGTTCACCAGATACCACGAGGCCGGTGTGACTCGAATCCGCCAGAGTGAGCGTGTCTGCCAACGTCTACTTGGCTATGACGCAAATGCTCTGTACCTGTCAACGATGGTCAAAGAGATGCCATGTGATAAGGAAAAAATGCGCCATTGGTCCGGTGCCAGTGGGGTAGCTAGCTTTAAGGAGGCTCTCCTAGCAGACAGCTGGTTTGGGTGTGCTGAGGTGGTTATAGAGGTCCCCAAGGCTCTGTGGGCAAAGTTCGAGGAAATGCTTCCTCTCTTCGATAACCGCGAGCTCCCGGTAGAGGCAATCTCGTCTGAGATGCTGGCATATCTAGGGCGAACAGGGAGGAAGCAGCCCACCACCAAGAAGCTGGTCAGTGCCCTCTCTGGCAAGAAGCAGCTGCTGTATGCCCAGACCCTCAAGTGGTGTATAACCCATGGCCTGGAGATCACTGCTGTATACCGCACCATAGACTATGAGGACAAGCGCCCATTCCGAGTGGTTCATGGAGAATGTTACGGAGGCCCGCTGCTCGGGAGATGTAGATAAGAGCAAAGTGCTCTTGGCAGATCTCTTCAAACTCCTCGGCATCAGTGCCTACGGGAAGCTCATCGAGGCCCTAGAACGTCATAGCAACACCAGCTTCACGAAGGATGATCGCTTGGGAGACAAGGCCCTGCATAGTGCATGGTTCGAAGATCTCGAGGAGTCATATGAGCTCCAGAGTCGCAAGGTGAGAATCACAATTCGAAGGCCCTTCCAGGTGGGGATAGCCGTTTATGAGCTCGCGAAGCTGCGAATACTGGAGTTCTACTACGACTTCCTCGATCACTACGTAGCTCGTGACAGCTTTGAGTACCTGCAGATGGACACTGACTCCGCATATATCGCTATAGCAGGCTCAAACCTCGACGACGTCATTCGCCCAGAGATGCGAGCATAGTACCAGGCTCATAAGCGGGACTGGCTAGCTTGGGACAAATGGTCTGGACGGACTCTGGGACTGTTCAAGCTCGTGTTCGCAGGGTCTCGTGGCATTGCTCTCTGGTCCAAATACTACTACGTGGAGAGCGCAGCTGCAAGTAAGTGCTCGGCTAAGTGAATGTCAAAGCAGCAGAATGAGGTCTCTTGGCAGAGGTTCTACATCGCCCTACATGGCGGGGTGGACAGAGCTAAAAACCAAGGCCTACGTATGTGCAACCAGGGTATGGTGACGTATGCGCAGGAAAACTCGGACTCTCCGCTTACTATGATAAGCGCCATGTGCTGCCAGATGGGGTCCATACCGAGCCCATCGAGTATCATGTTAGCACCCTAGGGGGTGGTAGCTGTGTGTCTTCAGGGACAAGCTGAAGCTCTTCTACGACAATTGGTCGCCCTGGCCCTCCGTGCTGGCGTGCCAGGTAGTACAGTGTAGGCCGCCCCTCCGCCTTCACATACCTGTCAAGCCTATCTATCGACGAGCTAGGATCTGCTGCACGCCGTCGACCACCTTCCAGCTCACCAGGCTCATACATGTACCGAACCAGAGTATCAGGTGGTAGGCACTCCTCTCCCTTGTTCGCTCCTCTAGAGCTGTGACCAGCAGAGTGTCTGATAGCCTCTACCGGCTTCTTACCGATCAGTCTAGGTACCTCGGCATTGGATCTCTCCACCACAGCAGGCAGCCCTCTCACCAATACTCTAGAACATTCACTCGGCACGGCCATTTCCTGGGCGTATTGGTGTGGGAACAGTCTCTCTGCCAGTGTCTGATTCCACCGCTCAACGATAGCCTGGGCACGGTGATGTCCTACCTCGCCTCGCCTAACTGCCACACCATGTTTCCACATGAGGGCTGTAGTCTCCCTCTGAACTGCTTACCCTCATCCACCTGCAACAATTCCGGCCACTGGAGGGGATTTTCCGAAGCCTCGTAGACACCCTGGAATGCCTGGGCCACCTGGCCAGCTGATTTGTCTGTGAGCGGTACTGCCGCCTTGTACGGGCTGGCGACATCGATGATGGTGCGGGCACACGTGTAGGTCTTACGACAAACTGAGTCAAGTGGAAGGAATAGAACATCTGCCTGGTGAATTCTGTTCGGGACAGTTTCCTCGAAATGGGCATGGCTGATGTGCCGTGGACGAGGTCTGTATATATGCCACATCGCCTGGTGGCTGAGCCACAGGCTAACTGTCTCCAGTGTGAAGTTGTGGCCCTTGCGACGTGCAACCTCGAGTAGTTGAGGGGGCTCACGGTAATATCCACCAGGCTGATAGTAGAGTTCCTCAAGAAAGACAGTTGATAAACTCCCGGATTTCATCACTGACATCCACTCCTGTCCTGTCATACCTGGGTGAACTCTAAACAGACGAACAGATGGCCGTCATTCATTCGACCATCACTGAAGACCTCCGCAAACACCTCTGTACACTGGCATCTAATCTCTGCTGGATCCTCACTGAACAGTAGTTTATCGACCAACCCTCGGAAGTTAAGGGCCTTGACCAAGTTGTACAGAGACGCCATACTTATATAGTATGGCTTAATTGTTCGGCGGCCCAGATGGCCACGAGCGCTATGGCAACGTAAGGTAGCCAAGGGCCTGCGACTCCGAAGAACGTACCTACACCTGCTGCGATGGCTGGTATGGCTTCAGAAATCTTCTCCACCCCATGGAGAGCATTGTTGGCGATCTTGCGGACTGCCTCGCCAGCCTTCATTGTGAACAGAGTGATCAGAGCCCTGACTGCTGCCAGCGGACCGATAGAACCTTTTAAGTAAGTTCGATAGATTCCTTTTGCTCTGTGTACTAGCTTGTGGGATTCAGGCTCTACATCATCATACTCACCCGCGGTCTCGGCTACATCGTAGTCGTCTGCAGCATAATCATCCTCCTCATCATAGTCCTCCTCATAATCCTCATCATCTATATCCTCGACTGGATCAGCCTCTGGTTCATACATCACTCTGGGGATCCGTCGCTGTATAGTAGCTTTAAACTGTAGTCTATAGCAAGGCCTCTGCAATCTTGAATGCGGGCGTGTTCGCCTTAACGAACTGGGAACTCACCGACAGGAAGGCAGCAGAGGTTGAGTGTGAGTGTCATAACCAGGCGATGGAGAAGCTGTCTAAGGAGAAGTTTGACTACAGCAAAGCACTCGAGCATATGCGCCAGAGAGAGGCATGCCGACGACAACTCCGAGCTCAGGCCAACCATAGCTTCAAAGAAACAGATGAGAGTCTCGATGAGTACTACGAGGCTGTAAAGGTATCTGAGCCAACGCTTGACAATGAAGCATCGACAGGTCAGAAGACAGCAGAGCTTATAGTAATGGTGGCAGCTGCAGCGGTGACGACAGGAGTCGTGCTCTACGCACGCTCAAGCGGAATACCTGATGTGTTCGACACGCATACCTTAGCATAGCCAAAGTAAAGTACCATCACACCTAATGAGCGAGTCCCAGCTATGAGATTTCCGATGTTGAAGCTGAGCCAGTTGCCCTGATTAGGTGGGATGTCTCTGCCCCGAGGTCGTGACGGCCCTTGAGTGCTGACTTGAGGTCGTCGCTTCCACTGGTTAGGCGCAGAAGTGCATATGACTTAGTTTTCTGTCTGTAGAGTTGGCAATCAGCCAGCTCGTGTACCTCACCAAGAACATTGGTCCCAGCAACCACAAGCTTGAAGTCGTCTAGCTTATCCACCTGCTGGATGACTCCTCCCTTCTGAACCAGGACCGCAACAGCGACACAGTCTGATGCACCACGATGCAATGTCAGCTCTACCCGTTGGTAGCTGTGGCTTGGACCTGCTGGTGTTCTTGCTCCACATGCACGATCCGCTGTTTGGAAACTGTTTGCTTCAGCTCCTGGTCATTCTCGTCGTGCCAGACATGAAATCTTGGAGCATTCATCGTCGCATCTGCGAGCTGCTCAGTGTACACCCAGAGAAACAGCCTATCCTGCATGGCAGCCAGATTCACGTGTGTGTTCTCAAGGAAGGTTAAGAGTGGAACTGCCACAGGCTTCTCGACATCTGCCCATAGTTAAAATTCCGTGAACCCCTCATTGCACCCCACAGCATAGTACCCCTTTCCCTTCGCATAGAATGTTGGGCCACGAGCCAGCGGACCTAGGACTCGGTACTCATCGTTCACATAGGTGGTGGCCACGGTGCTGTTGCTCTGCACGATCTCCCACCTGTTCAGAACCTGCGGGAGCTCTACGGTCTGTTCTATTGTGCTCTGAAGCTTGAACTCGAGTGTCATGCTCTTCATTTCGTGGATCTGTGCTGAGCTTGCCTAGTCAATGTACTTCCCAGCAGCGGACAATGGGTTCTCATCATGTATACTGGATCGAATGACCATCATGCAGTCCTTCCGAGGATCAGCGCGGTGCGATGTCGTGGGTTCAATGGACCCATCTGGATGTTGCACATACTGCAGCATGTTTAAGGTCTGGGTATATAGAGTGGTTAAATGGCTGCCATGTTTGGTAAAGTTCTCCAGCAGATTGTCTATATGCAGCAGGACAAGTCAACATGACAGTCAGTATGACAGCCACGGCGTGCACTGTCCCACTGTGACAGGATCAGAGGACTGCTTCGTGACATCAACATTATCCACGAGCGAGCCAAGGTCACATCTCCATCTGATGCGGAGATACTGGCCACCATAGAGGATGGAGCGCCAGCTCGTAGTACAAAAGAACTCTTGGCTCGGATACTCTACAGGAAGTTTGACCGCACCCAGGGCAGGACACTCGACCTACCTCCTGTGGCCCAAACCAAGAGTCCTGTTATTCTAGCTCTCCAAAGGGCGAGGGTCGACCACAAAGATCTACTAATGGTCCAGAAGTGGGCTGCCGTATTTAGCCTCCATAGCCAGGAAGGGCGAGATATGCTGGATAGCCTCCAGTCTGGAGCAAATAACTACTTCAGGGAGGAGGTCACTGCCGCTGTAGCAGAGAGCCATGACACGGGTCATGCAGAAGGTACTCAGGAGGGGTTCACTGTTGGCCGCAAGGAGGCTGTTGAGCACATCTTCAACGAAAGAGGTCGCAGGAGATTGGCCAGTAATCTGCCAGCATTTCTGAAATTCCCAGATAACTACCAGAACTACCTCATCAAATCTGCAAATCAGATGCTTGTCGCGCATGGACAAAGTGGATCCTCCATGAGAAGTTCCATAAGAAGAGAGTCCTAGACACGGACCAGTGGGTAGAGTTTCGGCGACATACGGACTTGACGAAACTGCCGAAGTAGCAGCTGAGACTGCTGACGAAGATCCTCAAGCAGCGGAGACTGCGGACGAAGTAGCGGAGATGGCAGATGAGGTAGCGGAGACCACACAGCCTTCTGATGAATGAAAAAAAGTTGCAGCAGAGGTCGCCGCGGTCTCCGCTCAGTCTGTCAGCGATGAGGCATAGAGCAGGCTAGTTTCCTGCTTGATTCAGCTTGTAGGTGAAGGTCTGCGCCATTTCCAGAGATGGCTTTGAGTATGACAGCTGACATGTCTCCTTGTTGCTGAAGATGAGGCGGTACAGCTCAGCTGCCCTCTGTATACCCGCGATAAAGTCCCCTTTGGTCTCCGTGAGGGTTAGCCTGTCGTATATGGTCTGGAGCAGGGCACATCCACACTTGGAGCTGAAGTATAGCAACAGGGCATTGTGGCGGATGTCTGATACTCAGGCATATTCATCTCTCTATTGAGACATCCTAAACATGTCCGGGCTCACGCTATGCAAGAATTACTATGATGTCTTCCGGAGGGAGTTTAAGGACTACCAGAAGAAGACACCAGATGAGCTCGCTCAGCTGCACACTATTTGTAGTCATCTCGACTCAAGAGACCAGCGAGGCGACCTCGCCGTAACATCTCGTTTTTAACTCCTCCACATCAACCCGCCCGCTGGAGCCTTTGAGGTATTGCTGTCGCACTTTAGGTTTCTCCACGTGGTACAGGGCTTGGACCTTCAATATATAATGGTACTCTTCATCGGTGACATGGTCATCCTCGAGAGCTTTGCTGACAGACTCGTCCATAGTCTGTAGCATCCTCTGTGCCAGTGCCACGTACTTAACATGCTTCTCCAGCCTCCTTGTGATCTCCCGCTGCCCCTCCTCCAAGCCCGTGGCCAAGACAGTGGCGGCTAGTGTCACACCACCCAGCGGGATGGCGACGATGGCCCCACCCCTGTAGCGAGAGTGGCCACAGCTGCCTCCCCCAGCACTGCCTCCAATCACACCCGCTTCAGTGGTTGTACGTGCGAGGACGTTGTAGGCTGTCTTATATCACCTGAACGTTCTGTTGTACTTTTGTGCCTCATGGCCGAGATTCTGTCTGATGGTATCTATCTGCTGGAGTCGCCAGCCATGGATGGTACCGCCCTCGTCAGCCGTCAGAGAGGGGTATATTTCTGGTTGCTTCTGCCACTCTGATTTTGCCATAGTATACCTGGAGATTAAACCTGCATCACCTGCAGAATCTGCTCATGAGTCCTAGAAGGGTACGTTTTGGAGAGCCTGGTGTACCGTACCAGCTTGCTGGTGTCGAGAAAGACGTATCTTAGACAGAGGTCATCCAGCACTATGTCGGGTGCCAGTAGCTTTCTGAGACGTGACATCTGGAACTTCACCGTATGACCAAGATAGTATGTCCGCCGCTGGATGGCTTTCTTGGTCTTACACTTCTGCGCCATCTCCTCTTCCCACTGTATGACATATGGCTCATCCTTGTCTGTGAAGACAACTGGCTCATCATCGTATGTGAAGACATCTGGCTCATCGTCGGATGTGAGGACATTGTCTCACTGAGTCTCTGGCTCATCCTCGTCCGCGGTCTCCACTGCATTGTCCGCGGTCTCCACTACATCTGGCTCATCGTTGTATGTGAAGAGATCGTCCCGCTTACTCTCTGGTTCATCCTCATCCGCGGTCTCCAATGCATTGTCCACAGTCTCCGCTACATCTGGCTCATTGTCCCGCTTACTCTCCTCCAGGAGGGCCTGCCAGTATCAGGAACCTTCACTGTTCCTTCGCCTCCTAGCAATGCTCGTGTTCTGCTGATACCAGCTCTCCCGCTGTAGTCGCTGTCCTTCTTGTTACAGTGCGAGCATCTGTTCGTTTAAGGCCTTTATCTGTGCAGGAGTCATGAAGGGGCAACCCTGTAGCTGGCTCTTCATCATCTCGGCAAAGGTCAGATATTCCTGGTGTGACATGTTGTCGTCAGGTCAATGAGTAATAAGAGTGTAAACTCTAAATGCGCGTCCAATATCCCATCCGTGTGGGCATATATGTTAATGGAGGGGCTGTCAGACAGATGATTTGCAGGTGTGAACAGGCTAGGACTGACAGCTTTCCACAGGTTGCTGTTGGCACCTGGGAGATACTCTATCACATCCTGGCCAACTTCTACCAGTGAGCAGCTGTGTGCACTGCCCGGAGGTTGATGTAGCATATCAGCGTGTATGTATGTTGTGACTGGGGCACCTCGAAGAGGACCCATTCTACACAGTACTGTACCATTCGTCTACCCTCTAGAGAGGTTGAGATGATGTTCGCACCACCGGAGAGCAGCAGTCGGACAATCGGCATGGTTATATGTCTTGTTTAAACCCCTCCTATAGCATACTATGGAACCCATATTTGCTCAGTCGACTGGTCTTGCTGGCCTGGCAGATGTGTACGCAGTTGATGCTGCCAAGGTAGACGAGAGTGATGGCAAGTCATTCGCCCTACAGTACGAAGCAAACTCAAAGGCATTCTCCCTCCACCTCACTGCTCATAGTCCTCAAGGATGTGTCGAAGGAGTGCCTTGGTCGCAACATAGATGGCCACAAGATCGTGTTTCGGTACGATTTCCCGAAGAGGAAGTACATCCCCGAGCCGTTGATTGAGCTCTCGGATACAGAGGTGGCAAACATCAACACCCTAAATAATGATCCCAGCCTTCATCTGGTCAAACCCTATTCGAGCGGTGCCTCGCTGATGGCCCATGATGGCCTGCTATTGACCCTGGCAAAAAACCTGCAGTTCATATTTGAGAAGAATGAAGTGTGGTACCGCGCTGGACCTCGGGGTGACTGGCAAACATGGTTGCCCCTAGATAGGCCTCCCGCCGTCATTGACATAGAGGTTACTCCCCTCTCCACTGTTGTGAAAAAGGATGGGACATTCCGAACGCTCTACAATTGGGGATCATCCTTCCTCACCTACATAGGTGAAGGTGTCTCCCTAACGAGGGTGGGTCACCGGATCTGGGTTACAGGTGGAAAGCTCCTGCTGCGTCGTCCATTCGATGGACAAGAAGACGCCGTTAACCTCCAGGAGGGCACCCTATGGGTAGATGGTGTGTCACATGTCTCCAAAGTCAAGGGTGCTGTTAACCTGCTTCAGCGAGTCGGACTCACTAGCCCACAAATGACTCCTATAGTCCTAGAGCTACATTTCTTAGCCGGCGGCAGAGTGAAGCAGCTAGCCCCTGCCCCTGGGGGGATGAAGATCACTATCAATCCGGATGGAACAGGGCTCGATCTGGCACAGATATTTCTCGAGGGGTTCACTCTGTTCAGTTTAACTCTTCATACATAGCCATGATTCTCATCATACTGCTCGTGCTGGCGTCTACAGCAGTGGCACAGGGCGCTGAGACTGCCATGATATTGGATGCCAAGTGGGTCCACTTCCGGGATGACCCCCAGTACAATCCTTGGGTCAACCCCTTGCGGAGAAACATTTACGACTGATTTCACCCACGTGAAGCGATCAAGTCTGTCTGCCACTTCTATGGGGTGTAGAGGGTAGGCCGTGGTTGTCTGCTGGAGACCCCTGCTCAGCACCAGATTCTCGGTGTAACATGTGAACATGCCAGAGTCTGCTGTGGTTCACATGCTAATCACTTTATTCTCCACCCAGGTGAGCGTTGTCAAGGTAGATGAAGCCCCTATGGGTGGTCCCATCATGCCGATGCGACTCTGGCAGAGACTATGTGTTTGTCTGAGCCCACCTAAAAGAGAGAGAGAGAGAGAGAGAGAGAGAGAGAGAGAGAGAGGCCGACCATGTGGTTGATGACGATCAGTGGTGTATATCACTGTGGAGGCTTGTCTCTAAATGGGCGTTCAGACCCTGGTAGTAGTAGTGTGATACTACCTCCCTGGCAGCCATTAGGCGATCCGTGATGCCCCCCCCCCACAACCTATGCCCCAGGGATTGAGAGGGCAGTGGTATCATTTGCCTAGTAGTAGTGTCGGAATTAAAATGATACAACCTCCCTCAACTGGCCGCCGTTCGACGATCAGTGCCACCCACCACTCTCTCAATCCCTGGGGCCTCCATCTAGAGGCATAGCAACCACCTGTCTCAACAACCCTGGGCCTCAATCTAGAGGCATACACCAACCACATGTCTCACCAACCTATGTCCCGGGGATTGAGAGGGTGGTGGGGACCACGGATCGCCGAACGGCGGCCAGTTGAGAGAGGTGGTATCATTTTAATTCCGACACTACTACTTGTCTGCATACCGATCATCGCATACAACAAAATTGACAATGTATACTCCATACTACCTACTATATGGGCGTGAATTACGTACGTCTGCCCATAGATGTAGCCTTCATACCTGAAGACCACGCATACATATCTAACAGCCTCACAAAATATATGAGAGATCTAACAACTAAATTGAAAATTACCAAAGAAATAAGAACTGAAAACATTAGAGCTGCACAAACCAGATAAAAACAAACAGGTATGGCTTTACTGCACAAAACACCAGTGGGACTCTCCCCAAAATTGCATTGCAAATGTGTATGGCCATATTATATGGTAGATGTAGGTACTAACCATCCATATAAGCTTAGGCGAACCAGTGACAACAAACAAGTGCAATCACAAGTCCACGCAAACAGATTGAAACCATTTATAATCCCATAGGATAGGCCCACAAAAACACCTCTAGAGTTAATACAAACAGATGCCCTTGATCCTGAGCAAATTGATAATGAGTTAGCCATGCGTAAAAAATGAACAACCACAAATGGTTACTACACAACAACGGAGACAAGACACAGTAGACACGCATACTGACCAACAGATACAGAACAACCAAATACCAAATATAATAGATGCCAGCACAGACTGCCCTACATCAAATGCCAGTGGTAAAAATAAGTGACCAATCAAAGCAAAGCAAAACACTAACAAACACAAACAGAAATTAAATAAGGATTCAATTGACTGCAACCCCAAATCACAAAGACAACAGGCAGTGAGGAAAGGCAACACTTGGTATGTAGCTGAACAAACTTTGGCTACAAAACTCATTGATGGCACCAGACACCTTAAGGTCAAATGGCACGGTAACTTTCCAAATTCATGGGAGCCACAAGGTAACATATTAGAAGCCCTATTAAGAGCATACTACACAAACAGAACACAAAAGGGTAAGAAACGTAGGCGTCCACCTCCAAATACCTCGACAACAGCAAAATATTATAATGCCCTCACAGTCACAACAGTCAGCACATACAAGAATAACACATACAATGAATCAATACCAAAACCACAAGACAAAATGGAGACTATCAACAAAATAGTAGCTACTTCAATAATAAATTGAACCACACATTACAAATGTAAACTGGAACACATAGAATGGCTCTCCATTTGGAACCTAGATGAAGGTTCGCTACGTAACTATTATGTACATTTGGATAGAAAGCAAGGGAAAGGGCTGAACACAACAATAGAGATCTACAGCCACAAATGAAGGACACAAATCGATACACCTATTATCAAGACGGTAATTATAACATATTGTATAATCAACAGGAAACGTATAAATATGCTCAATTCAATGACTAATGGTTCATCACAGTATAGACATAAATATGTTGGAAGGTTACTTGATCAGATGAAAAGAAATAAATACTGTGACTGTAAGGAGTGCTACACTTTGTCTAAAGATCAATATGGACACAAACAGAGGTCAAATGATTACAGCAATGAAGATTGTAGTTGCAACACGTGCTACAATTCATCACAGAATAAATCCAATGATAGATGGTCAAATGGTCAAAATAACAAAAACAAATGTGAATGTAATGTATGTTCTCAGGTGACTTATGCGAATGCACTAAATACGCATAGCAAAAAGCTAAAATATCTGGATGATCTGGCAAGCAGAGCACAAGAGAAATTAGCTAATGGACAGGTCACATGAACTGATATAGAGTTATTAATGCAAATAAATGAAGAACTTAACGGCCTCGCCAGGACAATGGGCAAACCTCAGACAAACCCCGCAGTAAGAGATTTTCTGAAGAAGAGATTACAATCAATGAGTTAGGTTCATCTTGAAGGAAATCTACCCATGCCCAAAGCAGACCATCTCTCCTTGATCAATACTATTGCTAGATGAAATATAAGATATTGTAGAATAATTTAATTACATGGCACTGCTGATGAAAATCATGGTATCCAGTAATATAAGGGGATATGTATCGCATAGCGTATCATATTTAAGTTATATGTTTATTAGATCTGATAATTATCAAGTGCTGTTTATGTAATGTTCAAAGGAATACTCAACTGTTCATCCATCTTGAAATAAAGGAAACCATATGGTAATGTAAATGATTAAAATGATTCTGCTGTGCATTCTTTTATTTTGCAGGACAGGCAGTAAGCAAGCGACGATTGGAATACGAGGCGAGGATAGTATGTATGTAATGTAATGAATAAGCCATGATAAGAGTGAGTGTATTGTATCAAAGTGACTATTAATGAGTCCATTTATATGGTCTAAATGTGAAAGGGTTAAAGTATCCTATGTAACCATGTCTGTATCTTGGTTCATTGATTTGTTATGCAAGCATAGATTACTTGCATAATATCCTGGTATCTAGAATAGCAGTATTGGGTGCACAATACTATCTCCACTGATTCCGGCTTTCGCTCACATTTGGAAACATCTTTTGGGAAATAGTATTCAGGAAAGATGTTCCTAGAAACTTGTAAAAGGTATCTTGTAATGTATTTGTCTGTTATTGTTATCAACTTGAAACCATATATCAGGTTCTTGCCTGGGGACATAATCATCTGACCGATTCATTCTCTCATAAAACGTTCAAAAGTGGGACAATGAATAGGTAATAAAATATGAAGGAATAATAAACTATGAATAAATACTAAAGTATAAAGGAGTAATAGAGTATGAATTAGTATTAATGGATGAGTGCATAATCAAGGATGCACGAGTAATGAAGTGTGATGGAAAGTGGAGATATTATTAACTAGTATCCTAGAATATCATAATATTGCACGCTACTTAAAGGTGAACGCAAGGTGTGTTTTGAATAAAACACACAAATCTGTGGTTGAGCACATATCGAAATTTCTGTATAATAAGTTTCTGGGACATTGGTATTTAAGCACTAATAAATTGTGAAAAGGTTCTATGTCTCTGTAAGTCTCTACCAGCTAGTTCAAACTATGACATCATCCGTTCCACTAAGGAGGAGAAAGTTTGATAAGCTAGTACATTTTAAGATAAAGAATATTCATACTTCTAATTCTATTATAGAGGCTATAATTATACTTTTGAAAACGTTACACAGTGTAGATTTATGTTATATCAAACAGTATAATGGGGTCTGGCGTTCTCCTTTAAAGTTCTAATGTATAAATATTGTTTAAAAGATTGTTTCTATGATTTCTATGTTAGAAATGATGGCAGATTGTCTTTGTGCTGAAATTCAATGAAAATTACCTGATGTTAAAGAATTATAACTTTGTTTCTATGTTTTATCTTTTCACAGGATACGGAGTATCCTAGGGGAAGAAGGAGATACTATGCTACAGAGGATGTGGGAGTTTCAGCACACTCGCAATGACATGCACAAGAACACACAACTGACCATACGATTCATAGACAGCCATATACCACATGCGCACCAGAATACTGAATATACACAGCACAATCCAGGACAGAACTGAATAAACACACACGCCCATAAGGAGCACACAGAGGACCCCCAGGCACGCATGCACAGGACAGTCACATCACATGCATGAATACATGAACAAGCCACGCCCACAGATAAGCACCCACGTGAACTAGCATATATCGACAGCGACACACACCGCCATTGACTTTCATATACTACTATGGATTATATACACACCAGGCTTATATGAAAGAGGATTGTTGAATATATTGTGTCCATACTTTATTGTTGTAGTTAATCTAGTACTACGTACTGTATATACTGAACGTGTTGTCACGGATCAGGTGCAACTGTTTATCACCAAGGTTTGTGACTATGGACTGACGTCACATGTTTAGAATAGAACATGGGACGGCAGTCAGTTGGAGTTTGGCGATGGGCACGGTCACTTGTTGTTTTGGATAGTTGGTCCCACTTCACGACTTGAATATCAAACTGTGGATTGTGGCTAACTGTGCAAACGAGCCAGTGACAGTGTCCCAGCGTAAGTTGTACATTAATAAAGTATTACCGTAACTATAAAGACGCGTATGTGTTATCTCACCAGCCAGATGAAAGATCCTGAGGCATAGGCAAACGATCAGTATTAGAAAACTCAACAAACTACTAATAGATTTTGGATTACATAGAAAAAGATAGTTTCAATCCTACTTCACTTCATCCGAGTAGAGAGCACAAGAAATTGGAAACACATATCTTAGCATTTAATGTCATACTTCTTTGGTTCGCCTTGTATGATCACAAAATTATATGCGATAGGGAGTTGTTTATCCTGCTGATGCGATGCAACTCGATACAACTTACAATAATGTTTGAGCAGAGTTTATCATGGGCAGTTTCGTTTTCATTGTGTGGTCACTTGTCTATCGACCATGCATTAGAACTCCTAAATAAAATAGGCAAAGTGGCCAGTGGAGTTATTGGAATCATACGATCAGGTAGTGCAAGAGGCCAACGGTGCCTTAACAACAATGATCGTGGCTACATAGTTGATGATACAAGCAGCCTTTTTGAAATCAGTGTGCATGATGACAAATACTCTATTATTGCCAATGACACGACTGTCCAGAGACATGCATGCATGCATGCCAAGGCAAGGCGAAATGAAGCTAAGGGATTTTACACAATCTCGTTTATGTAAAGAGGTGTACATTTTTATGATAAGTTACAACAGTTAGAGCTACACATTAAAATCAACGTGCCAAGCACAAGGCGTTTTAACAGCATTTCCAAAACGGCTGACTAAATCTAACAGAAATTTATTTCAACATTTGTTAGTTGCAAAATATGTGTATTATGAAATTGATCTAAAGAATGGTCTTTGCTGCGAACTGTCACCTGTTCTGTTGTCACTTGCTAACATCACATGGCAGCTAATGCCTCCAAATAAGGAAGCACTTGTACTGATTCTTGAAGTAGGAACAACAGTGGTAGAATTTCTCGTTGCAACAAACTTAAAGACATGCACTGCCATAGATGACCAAGCACTGGTGCAAGCGATTGCAAAACAGCAAAGAACAGATTCCACAGGGGTTGACGGAACTGGAAATAACAAGTCAATTCTTGGCAAGATTAAAAAACAGTGGCATGCCATTGCCCAGTAGGTGGAAACAGTTTATTGATCTTGCTGAGAATAAAGCAGAAGTCTTTGGTTCTGAAATTTCCGAAGAATGCTATGTCCAATCTGCACGATTAAGAGGTTGTAACCTATAGTGGCTTTATTGACGGCAGAATCATCTACTGTGGCAGATGTAACTACACAGATGTCAAATCATGATTAAGCAGACCTGTGCATTATTCTCCATGCAACAAAAGCTGCCAATGTACGATATGGACGAAGAGCTATACCATCCAGCGATACTGCTGTATTGGTATTATTAGTCCATATTGCAACTCAATTTACCGATGATATCTGGTTTCGTACAAATAACAGAGTTTTGTGGCAGTTCATTAAATCAAAATCAGTGAACAGATCGGTACTAACTGTCAAGTTTATCATGCTTTACCCGGCTGCGACACTGTTATTTAGTTATGTGGTTAGGCTACGAAGATCGCATGACCAATTCTTCAGAATCATACCAGTTTGTTGTATTGTCTCGGTGTCTGGGCCCTGGCTGATACAGCTATGGCCAAGGTTGACAGTCCTCCGAACATATAAGGGGCACATCAATCAATGGCATTAGTTTCAAGCTTTTCCAAATAGGAAGCAAAAAGTGTAACGATCCTACCACAGGCGATATGCAGTCACGGTTCTTAATGCGTGACCCTGTACCAAATAAATAGTATGGACATGATGTGGCTGCTATATAAAGAAGCAGCAACTTACCAGAGTCTGTTAGTGCAGCGAATAATATAACTGAATACTCTGATTACGAAGCCTAGCATCTTCTGTTCTTTGACTTTACTACCACGCATTGCATAGCCATCAGTCTAAGCTTTCGTTTACTACTCAGAGCACCACACTAGGCTAGGTCACAAAATTATCTTTTTACAGCCCATGTATATATCTATGCCAAAACAATGCTAATGAGTAGATATTTCCAATATAATATTTTCATATTGTCGTTTAAGTAAATGCACTTTTTTCAGTAATGACCGCCATCTTGATGGCGTCATAACTTGCAAATGAAATTTAAGTGGCATCCAGTCTTAATGTAATCACTATGGATCATAGGTAATAACTGATAGGGGTGACACATCTCCACATCTGTCCTCCCTAAAGTGATTCTTAGGCATCTCTTCCGATTTTGCCTCTAGACTAAGAGCGAGTACATCATTACTGTCATCAAGGAAATAATTTTCAAATTTCACGACTGCATCCCAACAGCCCATGGCCAATTCGCAGCTATATACATGCGCTTGCGCCATTGGCATGTCATGTTGGGGGAGATGGTGGGGCTGTAGGGGTATGCGTGGGTGGGGTGGAGATGGTTGTGGACAAGTCAGCCCAGTACATATGTTTCTCAAATCATTTGGGAATGGGTGATGGTAGACTCTTGATGTCTTTGATGAGTACTTGGAGCCATTGTACTAGTTGTGGTACTCTAAAGGGTCATGAAACCAATGCTTTCAGTATTTTCACGTACCTGAGAAGAATTCATATCACCGTATGATCAGCTGAATCATGTTCAGAACACTCCCATAATACTAAATTTTAGGCTTTTCTTGTGTGATCCATTAGTGTGTAAGAAAGCATGTTGTTGGCTCTTTGCATGAGCAAAGGCAGACACATGGTGACTGTACCATATTCTTGTGAGACTTGTCTTCATGAGAAAATGGTCAGCGGTGCATGGTGAGACAAGATTTGTTTGAGTCAGAGCATTAGTACAGCCAAATATCACAAGTAGTCACTTATTGTTTTTCATTTCTACATCCATGCAACCAAATATGACGATATGCCGGTCTTCATGTGTGAACTTGGCCAGCACGCAGAGTCATACATCAAATGCTATAACTGGCGGATGCCCTTGATTGAGGAATTCTATACCACATTGTATCATTTCTAGCCTGTGTTTGATCAGAACCGATGCAACTGTCTTCTCAGAGAAAAGCTGATGTAAGCCATTCATGTTAATGAAAAATATTTCCATTTCCATCTCCGGTGATGAATCTTGTGATAGATGGTGGGCTGGTACTTTAGCTGTCTTCAGAACCACAACAGTACAGATGTAGCTTTCCTCCAGATATACTAAACCTTTGTGGTTTCATCTCTCTCTCTCTCTCTCTCTCTCTCTCTCTCTCTCTCTCTCTCTCTCTCTCTCTCTCTCTCTCTCTCTCTCTCTCTCTCTCTCTCTCTCTCTCTCTCCCTCTCCAGCATCATTTTTTTCCTAGCTTAACATAGCAATATTTGTGACATGCAGCCGGATATTTGACTCATTCACATAAAGCCATGTTCTCTCCAAAGTGAAGCGTCGCCGGTAGAGTGAGCAAGATTCTGAAAACACTGGTTTTATTCAGAAAGGATGTCTATGGTTATGACCTATCCCTCCTTTGTATCGCGTAGGCACCTTAGAAACTCCTTTCTTGGTATGTTGGTATAGCAATCATAGTCCGAGAGCCAAGCAACCCCAAGTGCTAAAACAATTAGCCTGACTCTAGCTGTATTACGCCCTTTGCCTCGAGGTTATTTCTTCTTTCTTTCTTTTTTTATAGATACAGGCATACTGCTTATTCAGGATCGGTTGCAACGAACGTGTGTTTACCTCCCAAAATTCCATGTCTCCATGAATAGTAAAAAGTGTGTTATCCTTATTTATTCGCCGGCCTCTTTCAACTAATAACTTGGACATTCTTGGTATAGATGCTTGTTTTAATTATATTTATATTTAAATAAAAACGACTTCTACCCCAACATATGAATATATCAGACCAATTACTAAACCGCAAGATACACCTACTATATATATATAAGCTAATAGCAAGAATATTGTAGCACTGTTGAATAGATTATGACAATAGTTCTGCTATGAGGAACTCCGATGAACAGTCACATCACTAAAATGTTTTTCTTCCAGCAAACATAGTCCCTCAGCAGCTTAGACAGCTCTCCATTCATAATCTCGATTTCGCAGAGTGCAAACTACATAGGACAAGTATGCACATGTTTGGTGTGGTTATATTCCAGCTATCCACATAAGAGATGTATGGATAGACGATTAGTAAGGTACCAACAAAGGTTAGTCACAAATTTAGTCAGCATAGAACATTATGTTCACAATCTCTAAAACAAAATCGCGGTCAACCAAAACAATGCCGTGTAGCATGCTTTCCGATAAGGATATAGATATGAAACAGATTTCGCAACAAATAACAATAAAGTACCAAATATGACCGACTCTTGGAACTTCCTCCAATCAAGTCTAACAAAGCTTCGAGATGGAGAAATGGAATGCCATGGGTAGAAAACATTTCAAGTGATACCGGGACAGAAACAAATCACTGCAGCAACCACTGGCTGCTGCCCTTCCAGTATGAAACACAAAGTAACATAGACACAACTTCGATCAGGATGTTAATTTGGGACATCAAGACAGAAATTATTGAGGTGATAACTGGATTACTCAGCTGAGTAGATTGATGATGCTATGCATTAAACAATCGATCTTCTAGAGAAAACATGGCAATGATGAACGTGTTGATGGTTCAATTAGATAAATTGTGTGGTACTAAGCCTAAAAAGGAAGCACAGAATATCAAGACATGCGATCTGGTAGGCACATATGAGATGATGTCCCTGAAAAGGCAGCACAGAATATCAAGACAAGCGATCAGATAAGCTCATATGAGATGATGTCCCTGAAATGATATAAATCATAGACATTGTTTCGGAATTATCACGTGGTATAGTTAGGCAGCTTGGGACCAATCATAGCAGTGACTTGTTTTCGAAAATTTGCGCAATTATTGCATTGGGACTACCTGATAAGTGGCGATAAAAACGGAATACGTTTTAATTGATTCAAAGCAATTTAATAACATTCCAGAATATCATTTCAAATAGCCTCTTGAGGAAATACTTAAAAACTGACAAATGGTGTTGCATGCAATGGAAATTCTAAAATTACCACAGCCCATCTGGCCGCCATATGCTGCCGTTCGTATATCTCGACGAAGATGTCCTGTTAAAAATTAAAAGCTCCGGCAATAGGCAGCAGATTAGAAAATTGATGGGGTAGTAAGTTAGAAAATTCTTGCTTTTTGTCCGGAACTCCCACTCGAAATATGCATCATTTTGCTTTGGTGGCTGAGTCCTTTGTACCAGTGCTGTATCGAGGAGAAGATGCAGCTAAGCACTTCCTGGATCAATTGGCATGAGAAGAGGAGAAGATACCGGCCATGCTCGACCACACTAGGCAGATAGAGATGACTAGAGAGGACGTGCGATCTCATAAAACCGTGGTCAGTTGCTATGTGTGTGACAGACCATTAGATGGGGACAGTGTCAGAGATCACTGACACGTCACTGGTCTCTACCGGGGAGCAGCACAAAATGTGTGTAATCTAAAGCTGCACCTCAACACTAGGACCACCACCATCCTGGTCATGTTCCACAACCTACGTGGTTATGATTCTCATCTCATCATGCAGGTCATCTCCCAAACAGAGGGACAGATCAACTGCATATCCCAAAAATATGGAGAAGTACATCTCCTTCAGCCTCCATCAGCTGCGGTTCATCGACTCGGCCCAGTTTCTTCCAGCATCACTTGACAAGCTGGTATCTAGTTCCACAACTTTCTCACTTACAAAACAGTATGAACCTAGCACTGCCAAGCATGAGCTCCTGCTCTGCAAGGGTGTATACCCCTATGTGCACATGGATGGGTGGCACCGTTTCAATGAGACCTCTCTCCCACCTCAAGCTGCTTTCTACAGTAAACTCTCTGGTGAGGGAATATCTGACAGCGACTACAACCACGCACAAGCTGTATGGGCCCAGTTCGGCTGCCAGACCATGGGAGACTATCATGACGTCTATCTGCAGTCTGATACTCTACTCCTTACAGATGTCTTTGAGAACTTCCGCATCACATGCCTCCAGCAGTATCATCTGGACACAGCACACTATTACACAAGCCCAGGGTTGAGCTGGGATGCACTTCTAAGGAAGACAGATGTGGAGCTGGTGTTCCTCACTGACTATGACACGCATCTCTTCATAGAGAAAGGACTCGTGGGTGGTGTATCAATGGTCAGCAAACGCTATACTAAGGCAAACAAACCGTACATAGCTGGCTATAATCCACAACAGCCGACAAGCCAGATCATGGATCTGGATGCTAACAATCTCTACGGCTGGGCAACACCTACCGACTGGGGGGTTTGAATGGGTGAAGGACATTGATATCAAAGCGATTACACAACATCCCGATGATGATGAGAAGGGCCACATCCTAGAAGTTGACCGTGAGGACCCACAAGAGCTGCATGACATGCACAATGCCTACCCGTTGGCGCCTGAATGGATGAAGGTGAAGGGAGAGTGGATCTCAGAGTATCAGTGTGCATTAGTCGAAAGCAGAGAAAGCAGAAAGACTGGTGCCTAACCTGAGAGACAAAGAACAGTACGTTCTCCACTACAGCAACCCGAAGCTCTACCTCAGCCTGGGTATGAGGTTGAAGAAGGTGCACAGGGTTCTACACTTCATCAATCACCGTAGATGGAGCCTTACATCCGATTCAATACAGAGCTCCATAAGAAGGCCAACAGCGACTTTGAGAAGGATGTCTATAAGCTGATGAATAACGCTGTCTTCGACATAGGCCATGGAGAACTGGTGCAAGCGAGTGAATGTAAAGCTAGTGCGGTCATCCAAGGAGGACAAGCCGTGCCACCTATTTGCCAAGCCCAGCTTCTCCCGGGCGAAGGTGTTCGATGATGATCTAGCTGCACTCCACATGTACAAGACGATCCTGCTACTGAACCGTGCTGTCTATGTGAGAATGTCCATCCTGGACCTCTCGAAGTACCTAATGTTTGCCAGGCTCATACAAATACTGAACCAGGGAATCAGATGGAGGTCTATCCTCTGAGTAGAGCTCTTGAACAGAGCATCGAGGTTGGGCCACAGAGGATCGCTGAATCAGGTGGAGTAGGGCATATGACTTCGTTCTCTGTCGATAGACAGCAATCAGCCAGATCGCGCACCTCACTGAGTACATTGGTCCCAGCCACCTTAAGTTTGAAGTCGTCTAGCTCCCCCCCCCCCACGTCCTGGACCATCCCTCCCTTCTGAACCAAGACTGCTACAGCTATGCAGTCCGAGGCACCTCGTTGCAATGTCAACTCTAGACGCTGGTTAGCCATGGCCTGGACCGGCTGATTCTCTCGCTCTCCATGTAAGATTCATTGTCTAGAGCCTGCACGATTTAGTTCCTGGTCGTTCTCATCATGCCAGACCTGAAGTCGTCGCGAGGTCATCGTTACATCTCTAAGATGTTCGGTGTACACCCGGAGGAACAGCTTGTCCTGCATCAAGACCAGGTTCATGTGTGTGCTCTTGAGGAGGAGAAGAGTGGCACCATGACAGGTATTTCTATGTCAGCTTGTAAGTCGAATTCTGTGAAGCCGTCATTACATCCGACAGCATAGTACGCTTTCCCCTTCACGTAGTAGGAAGGTCCACGAGCCAGTCGAGCCAGGACCTGGTACTCATCGTTCACATAGGTGGTGTCCAGGGTGTTGTTTCTCTGCATAATCTCCCCACCTGCTCACCATCTGCGGGAGCTCTACCCTTTTCGCCTCTGTGCTCGTGGGCTTGAACTTGAGCGTCATACTCCTAATCTCATGGATCTGTCCCAAGAGGGCAAAGTCAATGAACTTCTCCACTGTGGATAAAGGGTTCGCATCATGGATACTAGGTCGATTGATTGTCAAACAGTCCTTCCGAGGACCAGTGTGGTGCGAGGCCGCAGGTTCGACTGCCCCCTCTGGATGTGTAATTCGGATCGACCGGTCAGGTACAGGCCGTACCAGCTAAGCTGGGTACGCGCCGCCCATCCTGGATTTGTTCCCTGAACATGCCCCCCTGGGTAGAGCTAAAAGTGTATATGAGCCTATGAGAGAGATCGCGTTGTAAAAAATGACTAAGTTCGTTAAAACGCATAGTGCGCATGCGCACGCTTAATACTATTTTTGACAGAGCACATAATTTACGACCAAGATAGGATGACGCTTTTAGTGTACCGAGAAGGTGCAATGTAATCCTTTCTAATAACTTGTTCCCGCTGAATCTGGCATTAATCAAGACCAGAATTCGACGGGCTTTCCAAATCTGTAAACCATTTCAAAATCGGTTAAGAAATGGCTGAGTTATCCACGGAAACCCCCTTTTGATTATCTTCAAGGTATTGCCGTGATGTCATAACCACGTGTACGCAGAACTTCTAGAATGTTCTAGAACATTCGACTGCGTTATTATTAGCTATGCGCTGATTGGCTGTTGCTCAACCAATGATTGGTTGGAGCCTGTGCCTGTGACGTCACGAGTAGTATAAAAGGAGACGAAATCCAGAGCTCGAGAGCATCCTCGGCCTGGGGCCGATTAGGTTGGACCTGTGTCAGCTACAATCAGCAAGACAGGCATTACGCAGATCCGTTCGGTCTCTGTCGGTTTCTCTCCGGTAGCCAGCAGCAATCCAACCCACCGCACTAAAGCAATTTTGTATCTCCCGTTCTCCGGGATCATTTTGGAACTTTTGAATATTGTTCACTAATATATCAAGAACTAACTAGGAACACGAATTTGCGGTGTGGTCTTTCCTGGCCTACAAATGTGATTCTACAGATGTAGAGTCAGCGATGTTCTTTGGTGGATGACTCACTGGATCTGCCAGCCACGCCAAAAAGTAGTTTTTCAGCCATCCCCGCACTGATGTCATGCAGGCTTATCTAAACTTTTTGACCTCAGCAAAGTAAACTTTGCCCGGTACGATGTACCCCGCACCGTTAAGCTTAGTTATGTATCTTCATCTGCATTCAACAACCCCCGCTCATGATCGGGTTATTGACAACTTCCATCCATACCATCGGTGTACGGGAACTTTCATCATAGCAGTAATGTTATTGTATCTCTTGCTGACTACTCGTTAGACATTCTATATTGTGATTACAGTCCTGAGTTCGATCCGCTCCCGTCATGGGCTGCTTGCGGGAATCCTGTTTGCAGAAACCGGCATGCAGGAACTTTCCAGCTTCCAGGGAATGCATCAACTCACGTCAAACCAAGGGTGACGTATCAATTTCAGTAACACGATAGCCCAGGCTTAAGAATGGCTACTGACTATTCAACTATACTTGACATTTTTATCCCGTTAATTACATCCTTGATAATTATATCGTATCTGTATAAACGGTCCCGATGACTAAAAGGCACCGTAACGGTCTTAGGACCGCTAATTATAATTTCTGTATCTGGTTATAGTTATTCTTATTTTCTGTAAGGTGTTTTCACTAACCGCACCATAGTAGGTTCCTCAACCTGTACTATACACCTGTGCACAAGTTAAGCACCAGCAAAAACAATAGAACGTAGAAACATGATGGTACAACTAGGCTGCCATACTTTTTGTCCCCGCGTTAGCTGACATAATTCCAAGTACGAAATGCACATGCATGCATGACTTCACGCCGCTTGATGTCCGTGCGTGGCGGGAAACAGCACACGTGTTCAGTTATGTAAAAGTCCAGTTTGAGGTGTAGAACATTACATACAGATTTAGGCGACAAGACTAGGAATTTTGTGTTCATGACCGTGGTTTATTTGTACAGAGAGAATTAGCTCTTGATTGTGAACCGCTATGGCAAGACGAAGGTTAAGTGATCGTGTGAAATGGCAAATCATAGGCATGCATACCACTGGTATGTCATGCAGAGAGATTGGCAGACAGCTGAACATTAACCATACTGTAATCAGTCGTTTGATTGCAAAACATGGGCAAACTAACGAGGTGAAGGACAGGCCTAGATCTGGAAGACCGAAGAAGACTACTGCCCGTGATGATCGAGCCCTAGTTCGCCTTGTTAGGAGATCTCCATTCACCAACAGCAGAGTGCTCAGCCAGCAATGGGAAACGCACAATAGAGTGTCAATGTCTACCGTCAAAAGGAGACTGTATGCTGCTGGCATGAAAGCTAGGAGACCTGTCAGACGTCCTCTCCTCACTGCACACCACAAAGAGGAGCGTCTGAAGGGGTGCAACGAAAGAAGACACTGGAACATGAGATCCTGGAGACGGGTACACTGGTCCGATGAAAGTCGGTTCCTGCTTCATGCCACAGATGGTCGAACTCGTGTATGGAGGTCCAGACGCACGGCGTACGACCAACGTAACATCATGGAAGAAGTTCCATTTGGTGGAGGTTCCGTTATGATATGGGGGTGCATCTCATTTGATTGTAAGCTGGATCTGTTGACTGTACCTGGAACACTAAATGGACAAAGATATCAAGATTCCATACTGGATAGAGTTGTGGTCCCTCATTTTGTAAATCATGCACCTGGATCCCACCCTATATTTATGGATGACAACGCCCGACCACATCGTGCTAGAGCTATGCATGAATACCTCCGCCAGAATGCCATCGAAACCCTACCATGGCCAGCAAGGAGCCCTGACATGAACCCTATTGAGCATATCTGGGACATTCTGGGAAACATGGTGAGAAGGAGGGATCCTCCTGTGCAGAACCTACAGGAATTAACAGACGCACTCCATCTTGAATGGCAACGAATACCACAATGGCGTATCAGTCGGTTGGTGACCAGCATGAGACGTCGTGTCCAGGCCGTCATCCAGGCACAAGGTGGATATACCCGGTATTAATAATGACAGTCTCAAACTCGTGCACAGATGTTAAACTTCGTTTTCAGACACCATTAATGACAATCTAGCCACGTGTGTCAACTGTAGGGCAATAGTTGTCAGTTGTGTCAACGTAACCATATTCAGGCCTCGTTTTCAAGTTCAAACAAAAACATACAGTGTTTCCCCACCATCATAATCAGCATTCCTCTAGTTGCATTATTACCTCTTGCACTAAGATGGATGGGTACATAAATGTTTATGCTATTGCTTTCTTCATAGCACATGAATATACCCTCGCATGTTCGTAAAAATAGGGTGGTGCTTAACTTTTGCACAGGTGTATATATATATTATTCTGATCATTTCACATTGTATTGATTGTTCTGGTTAGTGTATATATGGCAAGTGGCCATCAGTTCATATGTTTTGTTTATTTGTAGAAAAATATAGGACTGCAGTGCACGTAGGAAACACCATACAGCAAGATTTATATATGCAGCACTTTCTCCTGCCACCAACAATCTTTCACTGAGGTCGCTGTCCGTGCTATAACTCTGTTTAGCCCGGCATGCTACCGACTAAAAACCTTTTCTATTCAGCTCGATAGGATAGGTTTAATATGATTAGCGACAATCTCTTCGTTAGGAAACACGTAGTGCACACCTCTTTTCCAGTAGTTGTGATAATTTAGCCCCGCACCCCGGCAAGGTTTTGTAAGATTGGCCAACATACCTAAAGGGCCTCATATTTCTAAGTTATTGTCACTCTTCATGTTCCACTAAGCCTTATGGCTTCTTAATTGTTTGGATGTCCCTATCCACACCATGGACTGATCCGACCCTGAGAAACTATTGGGGTTTCCGAGCGGTGATGGCCAGGGTGTGGTGTCACACACATTCCCCGGTATCTTTGGATACTCAGTAGTTAGTTACCTTTGCCAATGTAGGAAATCACTGCGAAAACATATCTTAATTATTATTTTCTTTAATCTGCTGAACAATCCTCCTGCACCGCAGTGCATAACTTGGCAACTTGTGTTTAAACCTAATGCCAGGTTAAAAGGTTAGTTCCGTAGGACCTGGTGACGGGCGAGATGCGCATCCCCACCGAATTCCGTAAGAATATCTGGGCATGATATTCCGATCTGCCACGCCCTCGCGGGAAGGACATTCACGGTGAGTATTCGTCTCTCGTACCCCCACCGGATAGATCAGTTGCCTAAAAATGCTTTCGTGAAAAGTAACCAATGTCCTGTGACGTTTTATGTGTTATGGAGCGAGATGTCCGGATTCTTACCCAGTTCGGAAGTTTTGCAAAGTAACATGTATGCATGCTGTCTTCAGTATTGATGTCTTAGGGCATCCATTCTCAATGACAGCTGTATCTAAAAAGCTAGGTAGACGCCAGCCATTTATGGCCTAAAAACTAAATATGAGGTTAGGCCAACATAAATAAAAGCAGTAACTACTAATTCAGCATACTGAGAATTACATAAGACGGTGACGTGGGAATCGTTCCGTCTTCACGTAAAACAGCACACAACCTTATAGTCATAATCTCACTAGGTATGGTCTTTTCTTTACAGCATTTTGGTTAAATATTAGTTTGGGCCCCTTTTGGCCACTGCTCTTCCTCCGCTTTAAGTGATGGCGACATTTTCCTGTGATGGAGGCCTGTGTTAGGCACTTGCCTCTCGCAAGGATTCAGTGACGACGGTCCACGCGAGGATAATACTCCTCACCAAAACTAGCACTAGGAGTAGTGCCCGCATGAGGCACATGATTTTCCGACACTACAAAGATAATTTTCTTTCCTTTCAGGTTAGTGGTATAATAGCTTATATTAAGTTAATTAGTTAAATCTCGTGTATGGGAGCCTCCCTTGCGGGGATACCTCTGTGGACCTACGAGTCTGTGTGGTACCTCTGGGAGCCCCACATTTAGAAGTTCATCAGGCTGTCTCTATGTCTTGTATTTTCGTATGCTCATTTTTATCTAGCATAGTTGACGGTCTGTTTAGGTAAAACTATTGTATAGAATTAAATTAATTAGGTCACCAATCAAATCTTGTAAGTCAATAGATCATGAAATTGCTATGGACAGGCATACTGGTGACACAAACTCTTGGGATGAGACTGTTGTGTTTAATGTTTGTGACAATGGTCGCACGGACCCACCGGAACGATTGAGTCCCACCGGCCTTAGGAGCTGGTCTTTGTTACCCATAGGGCAGTATCGTACAGGATCTGTCACCCCAAGACAGGAAGCTAACCAGCGTCATCATTCGTTGTGCACTTGCAGCGTGGCGAGTCGACACCAGACACCAGAATGGCCCGACACTACTCCGCGAGCTACAGATGCTGGACAAACTGCTGCATGTTTAAACGTCTGTATATACAGGTTTTCAAATGGTGATGTTTGGTAAAGTTCTCCAGCAGATCGTCTTTGGAGAGCAGAAGAAGCCTGTATCACCCTCCAAGAATAAACCAGTACAGCTGCCGATTAACATGGTCCGACGACTACTTCGTGATGTCAGCATTATCTACGAGCGAGTCAAGGTCCCACCTCCATCTGATGCGGAGATACTGACTGCTATAGAGGAGACCACACTCGCCCATAGTACGAAGGAATTATTGACTCGGATGCTCTACTGGAAATTTGACAGTTCCCAGGGCAGGTCACTAGATCTCCACAGGACACCCACTAAGAATCCTGTAATTCTAGCTCTCCAGAAGGCTAAGATTTATCCCAAAGATCTCCTAACGGTAGGGAAGTGGGCTGGCATATTCGATATCCACACTGATGATGAACACCGGATGTTGGATGATATACAAACTTGAGCCACAGATCACTTCCAAGAGGTGATCAGTACAGCTGTGACTGAGGGCCGTGAGGTGAGGCATGCCACTGGTCACACCGAAGGTAGAGAGGAGGGGTTGACCGCTGTCCACAAGGAGGCCGTTGAGCACATCTTCAATGAAAGAGGGCACGAGCGGCTGATGAGTAATCTGGAGGCATTCCTAAAGTTCCCCAAGTACTACCAGGACTACATCATCAAAAATGTTCGCAAGTCAGATACCCGTAAATCATGGGAGAAGTGTGTCTTCCGCGAGAAATTTCAGAAAAATAGAGTCATGGTATCCGATTCTGAGTGGATAGAGTTTCAGAAACACCTACACAAACCCTCTGGCACAGTGAAGTATATGGACGAAGCTTTTGAAGAAGTTGCTTAAGTAGCGGAGCTCACGGACGAAGTTCCTCAAGCCTGAAAAACATCCTGGCTGACACATCAGGCATGTCGACCCGACTGACATGTGAGCTTCTTGGCTGAATTCAACTTGTAGCTGAAGTTTTGAGCCTTCTCTGGTGATGGCTTGAAGTGTGCGAGCTCCCCTATCTCCTTGTTGCTGCAGATGAAGAGGTATAGATCTGCGACCTTCTGCACACCTGCGATGAAGTCTTGATTGGTCCCCTTGAGGGTCAGGCTGTCATATATCGTCTCAAGCCGGGCACAACCACTCTTTGAGCTAAAGTACAGGAGCCTCGCATTGTGCCGGATATCTAGCAATATCTCCTGGGTGTACTTCTGAAAGAGGATGAAGACAGTGATCTTGGTGTGCCGAATGCATCTGGTGATATTGCTGAGGTATGTGACTGTCTTCTTGTCCATTGCAGGGTCGTCGATAACTAGAACAAGTGGTTCAGTTCGTCCAGCCGCAAGCAGCTTCTCCATCAGTGCTTGCAGGTTGTGAATTTTGGTGATTGGACCATTGTACCACTGATCGTTATTGTTGGTGTCTGCCTCAGCATAGGAGTCAGACACCAGGAGGATGTATTGAGGCTGAAGTTTTCGGCGAGCAGAGCCCGCAGCAAGATGTTTTTCCTCGGACCTGACTGGGCAATGATCAGCACCACCTGAATGGTACCATCTGGTCTACTGCTGTATGGTGCTGACATGTTCTTGGAGGATGGTCAGCAGCTCTTCAGCCATAGCCTCATCTATATCTGGGAGACTAAATGGCAGTACTTCCTGTACCAACTCTTTTGCCTGCCGTGTGGGTAGCATTGTACCACCTGTGGATATGAAGGATGCGATAGAGGCGGCAAGCATAACAGCCCAACAACAGCTGAGAATGTAACACAGAAGGCATGTGTCAGTGCCCGCAATGTCTAGCACCTCGAGTATCCGTATGATGCACGCTCGAGTAGCCATGCTTATTATGTGATCTTAAACGGCAGGACAAAGAATCCCGACTTCTTCACCTCGGGTAGTTGGAGCATTGCTGTTGCATTCGCTTGGCCATCCACCGTGATATGGCTCAGGTCGATGGTGCCCACCTTGATATTCTCCCTATCTTATTGGAATGAGCTCTGTGGTTTCAGGAGATCCTTAACCAGGGTATGTGCATAGGACTCGGCCATAACCTTGATGGCACCAGCCTCATCGACTCCGAGCATACCTTGCATCACTGCCCTGTTTTTGATACCCATCCCCTTGTATGCAGTCTTGGCCCTGTTGATGGCTGATTATTCTAGCGTGTCAGTGCTTCCGATGAGATCTCTTGCTGGGATGGTACCTCGGATCTCTCAAGGTTCTCCCTTCTCATCGAAGTTTAGGAAGGAGATAGGGGCAACAGTGTCCTCTGAACTGAGGTGTGTCTCGCCCAAGTGAGCAAGATCACCTAGCTCTTTGTTCTCTAGGTCTGTAAGTGATAGAGACATTGTTGGGTATATAGCGGCTTAGACCTAGTCATATCCAGCCGGAACCACAGCAGCAGATGGGCGTAGGAGGACCATGCAGTGGACCAAGGAAATAGGTGGCAGTGTTCAGGATACTGGTCCTCCCTGCAGGGGCATGCCTTGTGGGCTAACCACCATTTCTGGGTATTGGAAATCCTCAGTCCATGTAATCGACTATGCGCTACCAACTCTGGCATAGCCCGCCATCCCTCATAGGCTACTGTTGTGTCATGGACATGCCAGGCTTCCATTATATACTTGTCTTAAAGCTAGACATAGGCCCTGATGATCTCAGCCATAGCACTCGTCGCTAGCCCTACAACCGCGGCTTCCATCAGAGGGATGCATTTGCCCATAATATTGGCGGCAACAGTATATGAGGCACCACTGATGGTGATTTTTGGGATTGGATGTGTTATTCCTAGACAGTTGTCGACAACCATACTCGTCACTGTAGCAAGGACAGTGGCTCCAGCAGCAGGAATAACCTCATTACCACCAGTCATCTTTACCATGGCCACATTCGTTGCCACGTTACTGGCGACATGAATGGACAGGGGCTTAGCTTCAGCCACTAGCTGCTGGGGCTTGCTTTTGAGTAGCTTCTCCGCCTTCTGGAGACTCGCCTGAATCTCCTGGAGTTGCTTTACAATCTGTACCGTTGACGTCATTGTTTAAGCCCTGAGTTTACAACACGTTTAAACATGAACGTTCTACCTCGAGGGCGCTAATCAACTCTAGCCATTCTGCATCTGTCAGCTGCTTAGATTGGTATTCAGGAATGTCCATAACACTATACATAGTGGCTTAAACCAGGGACCTATGCCTCAGGTACTATGACGTCTTCTGCACCGAATTGAAGGGCTACAAGAAGAAGTCACCAGATGAGCTCGCCCGGCTATCTAATGCTGAGGTAACCGAGGAGCTGACAGCTGTGAAGATCTACCTAAGATGTGATAAGGGGCAGATCTGCTTCGTAGAATACCTCATTATTGGTGGCAGTATCATCGAGCAGCTCCTGCATACTAAGGGATTCTACAAGGATCAGTGTATCTGTAGGATGTGTTCCAACAGTTGCAGACGTCCATGGCACCACCTGACTCTGAGTTGAATAATGCTCTGTGCTACTACAAGCTGGAAAAAGGCTGTACCACCGAACCATACAGTCGTTGGGTGTGTATGCTGACAGCGTGTTTGGATGGCTGCCGGGTAGGCCAAGCTGGTTCAGGCAACCTCATTTGCCATGACTCCCACACCGGAAGATAGTCAGGAGGATCTATTACTCGAAGAGCTAGATCTACTAGCGGCAGAGAAGACTGGTGACACGCACAGCAATAGCCACTCGTATGGCTATCATTCTGCTAGCACTGCCGGGCAGGGTGGTGGGTGTCAGCACAGGTTGCTGTTTGTTGTCCAGCACTCTGTGTGTCGAAACGACAGTCGGAATGACAGTCGGAATGACGGTAGCACTGGCCCTCATAGGAAACCATGGGGACCTAAGTGTCATGGGCGTCAGGATGACATACGCGGCCGAGTTGATGTCAGTTAAAATCCAAAGTGAGCACCCGGGGAATTTCCCTCGACTATCATGTTGTTATAACCCCTGACCACCAGGTCCTCGATATTCACGATCAGGTTGCTTGGAATAAGTCGCAGGTGTGGAGATATGGCAAAGTCCAGCTGGTGGCGGGCCTTCTGTAAGGCTTGCTGGAACTTGGCAATGAGCCTGCTAGGGTCTGCAATGATGATCATATCCTCGATGAGATTGCTAAACATAGCCTGCACCTTTTTCCGCTCACGCCATCTATAGAGTGGCGCAGCTTGGTCTGAGCTGTCAGAAGACAATAACATAATGCTTCTAAAGACTGGTTGATTTGAACGATCCCCGCTGGTGTAAGCCCAGAGGTTGTGTGTGAGATAAAGTATTTCCAGGCATCTTGCCTGATGCTGGTTATGTGCATATTCTGCACCCTCACTCCAGGCTCTGAGTCTGGATCGAATGAAAACGTCGCTGTCTTCTGACGGCCGATTTTTCGTGGTGTCTGATAGTGGAAGCCTGAGTAGTCTCGTCTCGGGTCACCATACATAATACCCAGGCCTTTGTTGTCACCACCATGCCTCTGATAGTCTGAGTGGGCGTTGAACTCTCACTCGAGTCTACTGGCTGCTGAGAGGCTGTAGCTAGCAGTTCCCATGGGCTGTGGGTTGAAATCATTCATATCAGGCAGGCTTGCACCCGGCTTATGGAGGATCCATCTCACCGTGTAGTACACATGGAATCTGAGAAAGCTGGCAATTCACACAGCTTTGGGGTGCCAGAATAGGAGTGCGGCAAACCGGCGCCGACGCTGCATTCTGCTGTGGCACACCACATGCCAAAGTTCAGCTGTTGATTCCAGAACGAGAGATTCGAGCCTGCCATCCAGGTATGAGCTTTCTCCACTTCCTTGATGGTGATTGCAAGGCTGGGCAGTGGTCGTGGATTGATGGAGAAGCTGATGCGGGACCGCCCGTCGACTGTGATCGAAATAGGTGTTGAGTCCGGTATGTCATCCGGGAGAGCACATAGTCCAGCTCTCGAGTGAGTCCAGAGTGTACCCAGGAGGGGCAGTGGCTCTGGTCGATTGTCGTGAGGTTCGTTGGGAATGTAATCTATAGTAGTCATCTTAAAACCGTTGTTCCAGCCGCTGACGCACCATAGAGATCTTTGATGCAGCCCCGGCACAGCATCTCGTTTTTTAACTCCTCCATGTCCACCCGCCCGCTCGAGCCTTTGAGGTATTGCTGACGCACTTTGGGTTTCTCTGTGTGGTACAGGGTGTGGAGCTTCAATATATAGTGGTACTCATCATCACTGACCTGCCCATCCTCGAGAGATTTACTGACAGACTCGTCGATAGACCGTAGGCTGCTCTGTGCCAGTGCTACATACTTAGCAGGCTTCTCCAGCTTCCTGGTGATCTGAGGCTGTCCAACAGCCAAGCCGGTGGCCAGGACAGTAGCAGCAAGGATCACACCACCCATCGGGATAGCGACGATAGCACCCACCCCTGTAGCGAGGGCGGAAATGGTGGCCACGCCACCATCAGCTCCAATCACACCCGCAGCTGTGGTTGTATGTGCTAGACAGTTGTAGGCTGTTTTATATTGGCTGCATGTTCTGCGGTACTTTTCTGTCTCGTGGACGAGATTCTGTCTGGTGGTGTCAATCTGCTGGAGTCGCCAGTCGTGGACTGTACCACCCTTCTCAGCTGCCAGGGCAGGATATTGTTCAGGATGCTTTTGCCACTGTGGACCTGGTTCTTAAACTCTTGCCATCACCTGTAGGATCTGTTGATGAGTCATGTGGGATTCATCTTGGCGAGTCTGGCGAACTGAACGAGCTTGTTGGTGTGGAGACATACCTCCCTCAAACACCCCTCATCCAGCATAATGTCAGGGGCCAGTTGCTCTCGCAGCCATCACATCTGGAACGTCACCTTGTCACTCTGATAGTACGCCCGCCGTTGGTGGGATTTCTTGGATTTATACTTCTCCTCTTCCCACTGCAAGACTCTACAGACTCATCACACTCATGACCTAAGTAATCATACAAGTTTGGCCTACAAGGCCCTCCTCCTGCCGGAGGAGGCTCTCCCATTCTTAGACAGCGTTGTAGTCCCTTCCTTTCCTTGCCTCTCTGGCGTTCTGCCAGCTCACCTGCTGCAGTCGCTTGCCTTTTTGACAACACATTTCCTGTACTGCTATATCTACCATCCCGGAGAAGGTGTGTGGCTGCTCCTCTATCTCCTTTTTCAACATCTTGGCGAATGCCTGATAGGTCTGATATGATATCATGATGATAGGTCAATAAGTAGTAGCAGCGTAAACGCTAATTGAGCATCAGACAGACCATCCATGCTAGCATACAGACTAATGGTCGAGCTCTAAAACAGGTGATTTACACTTACATGTTGGGGCTGATCGCTTTCCACAGTTTGCTGGTGGCTCCTGGCAGATATTCTATCATGTCTAAACCTACTTCAGTCAGTGAGCTGTGCTAGGTACTTCCTGGTGGCGGATGCAACACGTCGGCGTGTATGTACGTGGAGGAATGCTGAGCTACCTTGAAGAGAACGCTTTCTATGCGATACTGAACCACACGTCTACTAACTAGAGATGGTCTGATGACATTCTCGCCATTTTGGAGTAGCAATCGGACAATCGGCATGGCTATACACTCCGTTTAAACCATGGACGTTTACGACGTTGATGCCGCCAAGGTTAAGGAAAGCGATGGCAGGCTCCAAGACATTCAACCTCCATCCCGTCGGTGGAGATGGTATAGAGCTGCTCACTGACCTACTACTACTACTACTACTACTACTACTACTACTACTACTACTACTACTACTACTACTACTACTACTATATATATATATCTCAACAGCTGCATATATTTAAACGATAGACTCCTGTGACAGTAATAACTTAGAGCAGCAATCTACATGTAAACAACAGCCACATCTGGCAGCAATATGGATCGCTAAATAACCAGAGCTATCGTTTCGTCAGACCCCGGTGGATCATACAAGCTTCGGCCAGCTGTAAAAGAATAATTTATCAGAAGCATAGTGGTAGATTATGGCCAATAATTATTGACTGGCTACCAGTTGTCGAATAACAAAGCTAGTATTTATCTCGACATTTGTTTTAATGGTCTGCGTTACGCATGCTCCTCTGACCAACTCTTCAGAAAACGGCGGATGCTATGTTTAGGTGAGAGTGTAACAAACTGCGGGAGATATTCTGTTAGAAGTTATCCGTACCATTACGCTAATTTAGACCACAGAGCATCTCAAGCAGACGATACCGGATGTCAGACAGTAAAATCGTGTGGTTCATAGGTCTGTGTTCTTCGCTTCGAAGCTCGTTAATTAAATAAATGTATTTAACCCTTTAACCAGAAAAAGAAAAGAAACGACAAATCGTGTACAATGTAAGAAATATTATGTTGAATATTTTGAAACTAATATGATTGGAAAGTCTTGCTGCCTATGGCAGCAACATGTTCCTGTCGAATGTGTTTCAACATATCCAACATACCTGAATGGTTGCCTTGAAATTAAGATACTGTGACTCTAGGATTCAAGGGATTATGTGATAGCCAACAGTTACGTGTATATGTGGTGATTACTATAAAGAATTGCTATATAGTTGGACTATTTTCACTGTTCAGAAAAATCATTATGATCTGAACATTTTGTGAAATACTGAAACTGATAGATCCTTCGATAACTGATAGATGCACGTATAGTCCACATCTTAGATGTACCGTTTAGTCAGTTAGTAGCCTAAAATTTGTGTACCTGAAATCCTTTCATAATTATGAGGGAATACTATTCCAGGAATAGCCTAATAGTATCTACCTTTAGATAATAACGTAAGTAGCCTTTTGAACCGTGACTTCACAGGCCGCTTCAGGGAGCATCAATCGTATCTAATCGCGGTTGACCTTGTCATGCAGGTCCGTTGTTAGATGGGATGCCTTTTGAGACAACACACGTGGTTTTCTACGATCTGTGGTCCATTGACAGCCAGTCTTAAAGAACAAGTATGCGTTCTAACTTACAGGTTCAATAGCTGGGTTATCGTTACCTATAAGCTGTGAGTCTGCGAGTTGGGTAAATCAAAAGACGGATTTATTTTCTTTCGGTAGTGCGTTCGTTGATATCGATTGTTGGCAATCGGTGTGATGATAGATGATCTGTACGGTAAACACAATTCAAGCAGACGAAGAGTGCAAATATATTATACAGTACAGCTAAGAAAGAAGTTAATGTTTCCAAAACAAAACAGAAACATATTAGTTAGTACAAATTTGAACACGATGTAAGAAATGTGCTGTTGAATTGATTGGAATTAATTTGATTAGAAGCTATTTGGCAACAATGGCTTCTAAACTAGTTAGGTTCAAAAGCTTCAACTACATTTTGTTTTATTTTGCAAACAATTTATGTTATTTCTGAGCTTTACTGTACGTCTCTGGCAGATGAAGATGGGTTGGTGGGAGTTGGCTTATTTCTGAACTGTACTGTACGTCTCTGGCAGATGAAGACGAGTTGGTGGGAATTGGGTAACGTTCGCATACACGTGTTAAGGATTCTATAACGGGCCTGTGTCGTACCTGAATATTCACCTATATCTGTGTGTTTGCGCGTAACTCATCCACCATGGGCAATAGCACCACCATTCATGCCACGTTCTGGATAATATTCGGAGTCGCCATTATCCTTCTTCTGGCAAATATATTCGTTATCTTGATGTTACGCGTTAAGCGGTTGCGAAAGTCCAAGGAAGTTATTCTTCTCATATCACAATTCATCTGTTCATCCGCGCATCATATAGTGATAATTGTGGGCGTGGCCTTACTTAACTCATCATTCGAAGACAAATATAAGATATTATGGTATTTACAACTGACTCTCCTAGAATGGCTTCGCATGGCTGTCAAGATGCATCTTACCATGGTATCTGTGAATCGGCTGCTTGCATTATTAAGTCCGCTGAAATACAACGCCTTCATACGTAATAAACACCTTCTTTACGGAGCTGTCATTTCTTGGATCGTGCCGTTCTTTCTGGAGTTATTTCCATTGGTTTATGATGGAGTCCTCATGAATAATGAAGATAATCAGACCGATTCTACTACCGGGGTTGATTATGAGTTTGATCCCAGTCAAGGAGACTTCCGCCCACTTTGCGTTAATGTTATATATAACAGCGTATTGCAGATCATTCTTGCTGTGATCAACATTGTCGGATTAATCGCTATGTTTGTTGTTATCGCGAAACAACGAGAACGCAGAAACAGTTTTCAGAAACTGTCCTCAAACACAAGACAACCCAGATCTGGTTCTAAAGGCCGTCTTAAGGAAGGAATCGTTCATCTCGTTATGCTTGTGTTGTTCTGGGCATCGTTTATTCCATTGCAGGTGTGTTTGTTAAAGGTTTGCGCCGACTCTCTAAATATGCCCCTAGTATGGACCATTTACGTTGGATATTACATTTATTTAATGCTTTGTCCTTTCATCTTCGTCTATTCGAGAAGACGCAGGGCCTACCTCGGACAAATATGTTGTAAATATATTTTCTGTTGCTGTATGCCAGATGATGGCGAAAAGGAGGACGATAATTTTAGTCATGTCTCAGCAAGAACTAGTAAATGTAATAATTAAATTACACTTAATTGCATAGTCAACCTATGCAATGTATGAGGGCTGTCCCATATCGAGCGCATAGGCAAGGAATTGTGATCGTAAACCCTCAAGGCATGGCGTCATCCACGGATTCTAGGTGTTGTTTGCCCACAGGGGCGGATTTGAAATTGTTGGGTCTCTGTGATGAAGAACTAGCGGGGTATTTTAGTGTTCTACCCTAGAAAGTTTTGAAATATAGATACTCTGTGACGGCGAGAGAGAGTGCATTTCTGGTTGTTAAAATGTTACCTTTAAAATTGTATGCACAATTAACACTTGGAATGTAGCCATGCGAAAAATATGTTGAATTTCTCATTTCTGGTCTTATCGTTGAAAAGAATTAAGACTTTAAGTATGTAGATTTTGTTTAATTTGTCTTAAAATTTCAAAAGTTGATAGATTTGGTCAGTAGGCGCCCATATGTCCCCGCATATTACCCCGACCCTGCCCGCTCAAATCTACACTTTGTCTACGCCAGTGTTCAGATGTGAACAACAACGATAACATTGTCTGATGTAACCGTGATTGGCTTCATCTAGACATTGTGAGTTGTGGATTAATGCACTTGTCATTGATAAATCTAGAAATGTGCAGTACATTTTGATTTATGGGCCATTCATTCATGAATCCCAGCCATCGCAATAATGAAGGCCCGGATGCTAAATCTGCTAGCAATAAATGTTACATAATGGAGGAGTCCAGTTTATCCATCCACCATATGACGTCATAATCAACTACATGATGCGTAGGATGACGTCATAATCAATTATGTCAGGAATGACGTAGATAGGTTCGTCACGGACGCTTACTTGATGGCGGACTAAGCGTTGTTGTAAGAATTATGTCTTTACTATTTAATAAACATGCTGTCAAATATTTGGAAAGTAATTTGACTGGGCACTGTTGCAGCAACAGCACCTAGTCTAATTAGTTTCAAAATATTCAACAGCTTAACTGCATTGTTTTCTGGAAATTGATAGTCATGAAGTTCAGGGATCGATCGATCCCTAACACTTGCGAAGTGTGGGTGGAGCTTAGCTAAAAATGGGCGGGGCCAGCTAAAACTGAAATTTCTCCATTAGCACTTACGATTTCCATCTTTTAAAATTCTACATGGAAATCGTGCTAAATACACACTACTACGGCCACCAGATCACCTCGTGAAAGTAAGTTTGATCGGGGAAAGACGTCAAACCAACGTTACTAGTGCCCTTAGTAAGAAACTATTTGTTAGTATGGAATATATCGGTATCATTTCGTAGGACCCATTCAGGCCATATCGAGGACATTCTAGGCTGTGTGTTAGTTCAGTTAATGGACCTTTCCAGTTAATCTATCCATCATATGACGTCAAAATCAACTACGTGGCTGTAGGATGACGTCATAATCAATGACGACATGAATGACGTAGATAAGTACGTCACGAAAGCGTAATTGGTGACGGACTGTGCGTTGTTGTGCGAATTGTATGTCTTTACTATTTAACAAACATTCTGTTGAATATTTTGAAAATAATTTGACTGGGCGCTTCCGCTGCCATAGGCAGCAACAGCACCCCGTCGAATTAGTTTCAAAGTATCCAACAGCTTACCTGTATAGTTTTCTGGAAATTGGTAGTCAGGACATTCGTGGATCCATCGATCTCAAAACGGGCTAAGCGTGGGTGGAGCTTAACTAGTGATGTGGAGGGCATAGATAAAACTGGAAGACCCTTTCCTGAATTACGGTATTTTGGGGAGATACCTTCCCGCAATGCATTGCTCACAACATATCTGGCTGGTAACACATCAGGCGGCGTGAAACAGTATTTCATTTCCTGTTAGGAGCAGAAACAACCTACTTTACGCGGTCACTATGAAGACCTATAAATATAATATTATTATTGAAGTCATATATCACAAGAAAGCTTTGGCAATCTTTTATCCATTTCTGTATTTTTCATTTTAGTTAAATTTTATCCAACTAATTATAATTTCAAAATACACCCTATTGTCCATTTACTTTTCTGACTTAGGCAGGTTACGATGGGGTATTAGATACATACACATAGCTCAGTGAAATCTTGTACGAGCTTAGAGTCGGAAGGGTCCGCAAATTGCATAAAGATTTAAAAATTTAAGAGTGGTCGCCCTTTTAAACCCCATCATGAGGTGAATCGAAATCGGCTCCATTATGAGGTAAATAGTTACGGCTAAAATACACCCATTAAGTTTTATCAAGGTCCGTTCGTCAGTAACGGAGGAGTAGCGATTTTAAAATTTAATGGTTGGGTGAGGTGGGTGCCTTTATAAAACCCTATTCTAAAATTTAAAGGTGGGTAGGCTACTCTATTAAACTCAGCAGGGCAGTGAATTGAAAATCGGTCTCCATTGTAATGTCGGGATTTATCCCTAGAACAGGCGTGCGAAGCTTCAGCGAGATTGAATATGAACTAAATGAAGAGTAGCAAAAATTAATAAAATGTTCACATCCACAAAAGCAGCAAGCAGAACAACAACAACAACAACAACAACAACAACAACAACAACAACAACAACAACACCAACAACAACAACGACAACGACGACGACGACGAAGACGACGAGGACGACAGCAGTACATTCCTACAATCCTGCTGAACAACAACAACAACAACAACAACAACAACAACAACAACAACAACAACAACATGCCCAAGCTTTAGAAATTCATTCCGGATCTAAAAAAATTAATATATACACTAGTGTTCAAATGTTAGGAATCACTAAGAAATTTTTAAGTCCCATAAACAAATTGATAATTTTATTCATCAGAGTATCATAAAATTAATATAAAATGTAGTCAATACATCAACAAAGCATCATTATTAACATTTCTGTTTAAAATAACAGTTCCATACTTCAAATTTTCTCTTGATAAATGTTAAAAAAATTGTACGGGCTTTTCAATTATGTATAACTTCAATAATATTGTGAGTGTAGTTTATCACTGGAACTGTTTACTATGCGGGGTCATTTATTATAATAGTAATTCAATAAGGGTCGGTTGCTAGCTTTATCCACCAGAGAACGTGCTCTGAGCATTGAATATTGGCATAATGACCTCAGTGTGGGAAAGGTATATTGAGTGCGCTCTTGTGTGCGTGTGAAGAAGCGGGCGACGGACAGGCGAGCGGGAAAGCGAGTAGGCTGGCGGGTGGGCTGGCGGGTGGGCGGTGAAATGTATAACGGGGTATAGCTCAGTAGAATTGTCCAATAAATAAACAAACACATTTTCTTTCTAACAGCTAAACTATCTCGCATTTATTCTTTTCTATACACATGTTGTCACGAACGCTGACGAAGACGACGACTCCCGGCTTTCGTGTGTGTGTGTTGTAATCTTTAAGGCGTTCAGTTGCTAGTTCCCAGCGCTAGGGTCTAGACTCGCGTATCTCCCGGCTTTCTCCCACCAGCTCGCTTTTTATCTTCACGGCTGGCCGCTCAACCACAGGGCCGGTCACTCTGTCATTAGTGAAACCATATATGATGGTCGGTTACCCCCTTAGCCATTGCCAATTCCAACCAAGACTTAACACATATAATCATACAAGTACACATATTGATGCAAGGCATCAATGGTAAATAGCGTGCCCGGAGATTATTATAATTCTGAGAATACACTCAACTGTTTCATGAGAAAATATATAAAGGCATACAATAAACACAAAAGAAGGAATATTTCTTGCAAAAAGATATGGGCAGTATTAGCTATGGGCTAGGAAAAGCAGCTTATATTTTTGGTCAGTCCAACAATTTTTCCATCCATCCTTTTTCTCCAGGCCAAACTCCTTAACAGAGAGAGGAACAGACAAAATTAAGAGCAGCCAGTGATGAGAAAATTGCACTACTGCATCAACAGAGTGTAACAGATCAAATTTGGGTCATAAGGTATCAACAACTTGTAAAGATAAATAGATCAACAGAGCTGGCAACCCAGTCAATAGAAAATCAGCGCAAGAAGCAGTACAGACCCTGACACCCATTCAAACATATTAAAGAAAACCTGTAAAGAATATTTTAAACCTAAATCTTGATACCTTCTTAAACAGACGTGAAGAGCTTATACCCGGAAATATATTGGTGAAATATACACTGCAATGCTAGTGAAATGCACAAAGCAAGTATATTTTTGATGCAATACAGGACCCCGATCTGTACCGACAGATAACCTTTTCAACAAAGTTAAGTGGCCAGGAAAAACCAATACCGTGAACCTAGTTTTCTCCAACGAAAATGATATAGTAGAAAACATTCTGCCTTAAGACCCAGTGGGAAACATCGTGATCTGTTTCATTTAGCTATCGTATCTATGTCACCTATTAAACGATATCTTTACTGGAAACAGTGACAAACTATTAAATCAAATATTTTTGCTAGACAAAAAGGCCAAAATTGGCCTCAACCGTTGTAATGATGACGATCTTGTTGACCATATGTGCAAATGTTAGGGTATTAGCCTGCTAAGTCAGGTTCTACCAGTACACGCGGCTAATAATATGGGATATATAGAAATATTTTCACATTACTATAATAAATATTTGGTGGTGGAATTATTACAATATTTCGCACAGCACGAGAACATAGTGAGTTCTACATGGCCTTATGTTCGAAAACTGGCTACAAGGCATGTAGAGATATTCTGGTACCGAATATAGTACATTATTGGAATTTGACAATGGTGTGCCACTAATAAATTGCATATGACGAAATTACTGTATAGTAAACATCTTTTAAACCGTTGATACTTTATTAGTGTATTCATATAATTATCTAACCATATGGGTGAACTTCTGGGGTCGAACCTATTGCAAACAGTGTGGTACAGAAAATCGTTGATCTGACAGAATTTGCGCCAATTTTCGGTATTGAATTCGGTATTCGGCTATGAAATTACGTTCCTGCAGAATTTTTTTTAATTCGGAATAGAACTAGCATATTTCCTATAAGAATGTGTAGGTGAAATTCTGGGGGTGAACGTATTGCAATGAAAACCATGAATTATCCTAAATTTGACCAAATAACGTTACGAAATTTTTTAATCTCACTACGTCGTAAGCTTATGCCTATACCTATCTAAACATATGGGTGATATTCTGGGCCGAACCCATTATGAGCGATATGTCAGGACATATCGACACCTATCTGAATGTGGTGAATGTGGACCAAACATATTATAATGGGGCCATACGGCGAATATGTAACAACATATTACCAAATTACTTGATGGTAGAATCGTGCAAAAGCACAGCCATATGTAAAAAAATTGATTACAAACTGAGATTCTAATACTGAATATAGTAAATTGTTGGCATTTGACAACTGTCCGTGACTACTAAATTGAATACTACGAAATTACTACGTGGTAGAAATCTCAAGATTCATTAGCGTATTCATATCCCTATCTAACCATATGGGTGAAATTATGTAGCCACACATATTGCAGACGGTATGGTATTGAAAACCCCAGATCTGCCAACATTGGAATAAATGTATGCGATGAAATTGCATACTACGAAAATACTTCACGTTCGAATTCTTTTAAATTCCCAATGTAACTAGCCTATTCAAACTCCTATACGTCAATGTGAGCGAGGTTCTGGAACCGACCATATTACGGAAGGTAGGGCACCGAAAACCACGAATACACCATCATTTAAGTTAAATTTTGCGTATTAAAATTACCTTCATCTAGAATTTGTTAGATTCGGAATATAACTAGCTTATTAAAGCTCAAGTCTATGTGGGGTAAATTATGGGGCTGAACATACTACAGACAATAGGGCACTGAAAACTGTGGTGGTTTATTAATACAATGAACCTTTCCAGTTTAGCCCATCTCTAGCTAAACTCCACCCATACGACTCTCGAGTTGGGATCGATGGATTTCTGATCTACTAGACGATACATTTCAAGAAAACTATTCAGGTAAGCCGTGGAATATTTTGACACTAAATTGACTGGCTCCTGTTGCTGCCTATGGCAGCAACAGGGGCCAGTCAAATTATTTTCAAAATAGTCAACACCATTTTTATTAAATAACAAAACATACAATTCGTACACCGTGTCAGATTATTAAGCATTTAAGATGAATTAAATCGAGTCAGTCATGACGTCATTATTATGACGTTATCCAATGCGTCACTTAATTAATTACGACGTCATATGACGTAATATGATGGATAGACAACCTGAAAAGGCCCATTAGCAAGTGGTATTAATTACCCTCGCTCCGTCAGAGGATGAATGTATTGTATGCGGGTCTATGTGCGTTCGGGATGGCAAGGGTCTACAATCTATGATTGGCCTTGTTAAACTATGTGACCTATAAATACGGGTGCTCTCTTAATACAAGTGGTCCATATTGTGTGGACCACGCATTAACAAGTGGTATTAGCCCTGTAATGCTCAATTTGGTCATGCCAATTTCAATAGAGTTATCCATTTCTAGGTATGCCACGCCTATTTCTAGCTAAGCTCCACCCCTTTTTGCGTGTTGGAATCGATGTCTATATATACGCTGAATAATGAATTCCCATACTTCCAATTTCAAGGTAACCATACAGGTAAGCTGATGACTATTTTGAAAGTAATTTGACTGGGTGCAACGAAAACCATGAATGGGCCTAAATTTGAGCCGAAATTATTTCATGGTAGATAGTTTTAAATCTCACTACTTCGTAAGCGTATGCCTATACCTATCTAATCAAATGGGTGACATTCTGAGGCCGAACCCATTATGAGCGATATGCCAGGACATACCTACACCTATCTGAATGTGGTGAATGTGAACCAACCATATTATAATGGGGCCATACGGCGAATATGTAACTACCTACGATGAGATTACTTGATGGTAGAATTGTGCAAAAGCACTAGCTCATATTGAGTTATATACATCCATATATAAAAGAATTATTACAAATCGAGAACAGACATTCTGATACCGAATATAGTAAATTGTTGGCATTTGACAACTGTCCGTGACTACTAAATTGAATATTCCGAAATTACTTCGTGGTAGAAAACTCAAGATTCATTAGCGTGTTCATATCGCTATCTAACCATATCAGTGAAATTATATGGCCAAATCTATTGCAGACAGGTAATAGTAGGGCATTGAAAACCCGCAGATCTGCCAAAATTGAAACGAATTTACGCGATGAAATCGTATACTACGAAATTACTTCACGGTCGAATTTTTTTAAATTCCCAATATAAGTATCGTATTCAAATCCCTTTACGTCTATGTGAGCGAAGTTCTGGAGCCGACCATATTACATACAGACAGTAGGGCACCGAAAAGCACGAAAACCCTAACATTTAAGCCAAATCTAGAATTTGTTAGATTCGGAATATACCTAGTTTATTAAGGCTCAATTCTATGTAGGTGAAATTATCGGGCTAAACATACTACAGACAATAGGGCACTGAAACTGTGAATCACCGGAGATTTAGCAAATTTTCGGTATGAAATTGTGCACTACGAAATTACTTCATGGTAAAATTTTTTTAACCTCAATCCATTATTTCACTAGCGTATTGATATACCTATCTAACTCTATGGTTGAAATTCTGTGGCCGAATTTCCTGTAGACGTTCTTAACTTAGCACATGCATAGGCCTACACTTTCGGTTGATTTCTGTATTCAACAATCTGCTACAATATTATTGACAGTAGTTTTGACTGGAAATTTGGAACATTGGTGGTATATCAATACTGCTACATAATTGCATTGACCCTACATGGATTTATTCCCACGGATGGATTGAAGACAAAAGGATACTATTGATAATCACACATCCATTATTCATTCGTATCCCGCGAGTTCTCTTTCGATACGAGATCGAGAAATGTATCTCGTATGTAGGGGCCTATCGAGTAGCCATTGACGTAGCGATTTCATGATCCAGTGTTGCTTTTACAGTCTGCTACAGAGATAGACTGGCTCCCGGTCTGTCTGGTATCCGAAGTTGAGTCTGTGTAAGAGTCTAGTCGTTGTGATAACGTAAGAAGATGACCGGTTATTACATTAGAGGTGTAGTTTCGAAGAAGTCAAGCCTTTAATTTTAGATGGATCCATTATTGTTAGCAAACTCTGTCTACTTTTTCGCCCTCTACAATATTATTACGCCTGTTTTTCTTTTGAAATTTACCACACACATAGTACGCCTCAAGACTGTCTGTAACAAGTCTGTAATTTTTACCCTATCTCGAATGCAACAAATGAGAATCATACTATCATACAATACGGGAAAGGTTAAACAGACATGGTACATCATCGTCGTCCTCATAATTTATTAACCCTGTATTACCTAAATTGAGTCAAGAATATGAAAAAAAAATTTGCAGGCCAATAGACGACTGTTTTGAAGAGTTACTATTGGAATGACTGGCTCAATTATCGAGCCAGTCATATCAGTGGTGAATTTTCAAAAACGATCTCTTGACCTGCAAATTAACATTCTCAAGATCACTGTAGAGGCCGGTTTTGGTGGCCTCCTCATGAAAGGGTTAAAATACAATAAGATAAGATGATAGGCTTACATTGGCAGTCATTGTCGTTGCAATACTTAATACAGATCTATGATAGCAACACGTAGGTGGGTGGGGTGGGGTGGGCTACCAGTCAAAGTATTAAAAAGATATTCGTATAGTTGTATTTATCTGAGATATTGAAATTTAGGTGTTAAACATTCTAAAGGATTTTGTTAGAAAAACACACAATTCTGCCCAAGTAAGTCACATCTGGGTGGCGGTTGCTTGAAATGACTTCCATAGACCTAACGTTAGTCAATCGGTCACTGAATCCAGATGGTTTATTAATACATTAATACCGCGCTCGTGTTGATATCGATGGATCTCCGAGCTTCTTGACTATCAATTTCCAGAAAACTATACAGGTAAGGTGTTGACTATTTTGAAACCAATTTGACTGGGTGCTGTTGCTGCTTGTGGCAATAACATCGCCCAGTCAAATTAGTTTCAAAATATTCACCAGCATGTTTTGCAAATAGCAAAGACATACAATTCCTACAACGTGTCTGACTATTAAGCATTTAAGACAGACTAAATTGAGTCAGTCATGACATAATATGATCGATAGACAACATGAAAATGTCCATTAGCAAGTGGTATTAATTATTCTCCCTCCGTCAGAGGACGAGTGCATTGTATTCAGGGCAACAATCTATGATTGGCCTTGTTAAAATATGTGACCTATAAATATGGGTGGTCTCTTAATACAAGTGGTCCATAGTGTGTGGGCCACGCATTACCAAGTGGTATTAGCCATGTAATGCTCAATTTGCTCATGCCAATTTCAATAGAGTGATCCATTTCTATGTATGCCACGCCTATTTCTAGCTAAGCTCCCCCCGTTTTTGCGTGTTGGAATCGATGTATATATCGATATATATATATATATATATATATATATATATATATATATATATATATATATATATATATATATATATATATATATATATATATATATATATATATATATATATATATATATATATATATATATATATATATATATATATATATATATATATATATATATATATATATATATATATATATATATAAATATATATATATATATATATATATATATATATATATATATATATATATATATATATATATATATATATATATATATATATATATATATATATATATATACGCTGAATAATGAATTCCCAGACTTCCAATTTCAAGGTAACTATACAGGTAAGCTGATGACTATTTTGAAACTAATTTGACTGGATGCTTTTAAAGGTGTGCTGCCTCTGGCCGCAACAACGCCAGGTCAAATTAGTTTCAAAATATTCAACACGATGTTGATTAAACAGTAAAGACATACAATTCGTACACTTGCCGGACTATTCAATGTTCATGACTGAGCTCGATACGCCATTCATTTATACATTTTGGATTGTGACGTCAGCCTGTATATGAAGTAATTGATTTTGACGTCATATCCTTCAGTTACAGATCGAACCCAGCCATTATCATAGAAAATGACTGTTGAATAAATAGCAAAGACATTCAATTCTAACAGCGTCTAGTCAAATTAGTTTCAAAATATTCAACAGCATGTTGATTAAATAGTAAAGTGCAATTCGCCTACTTGACTGGCTATTCAATGTTCCTGGTGGAGCTAGATACGTCATTCATTACACATTTTGATTGTGACGTCCAGCTACATCTGGCCTAAATAATTATGACGTCATATACAGAAAAATCCATTATCATAGAAAATGTCTATGTCTAATTGCCGTCCAAGAGACCATTGGGGTTTTTCTTTTGCAATTTACTACTGAAATTATAGGATCGGTTATCCAAGCAGTCATTCCAGTGGTAAACTTTCAAAACAAGTTCTCCGGTGGGTAGCTAATGCAAATGGACATTTCTCACGATCACCGCAAGAAGCCATTTGTGGTCAGTTTGATAGAGTGCTAAAGTGGACGTATAAGTTCCGTTGGCTGTTCATTAAAATAATTAAGCGGTCATCGCCGCGCAAACTCTTTTACAGTCGGACCAGAACAAATAAGAGAACTCGCCATGAATCACGTGCATGAAGATAATAATTATGAGATATCCAGCAATCTAAAAATAGAGCCGTGTCTTCGCGCCGAGAATCATTAGATCTCGTATCGATGGAGATCTCGCGAGACACAGCCCCACAATCCCCTGCGCGAAATGTCCGCGCCTATAGGCAATTCTAGCCAGCAATAAATAGAAGCGTGCCGCTGGAGCGGCCACGCAAACAGCGGTCAGTCGCGCAGTCAGACGAGCGCGCGAGACAGAGGGCTGGCATAGTGGCGGGTGGGAATGCGGGCGTTTCATTTGAGGCATTAACTTTGGTAAGTTCAGCGTAGTGTCAGTTCAAGTCCGCATGGGTCCACATGGGCCCAGTCGGCCCACATACCATATGTGTAGGCTATTATCCAGTATGCCAATATGACTTATGGATACAGCAGAGAGTATCAGCTTCCTCATGGAGACTTTCAATACTGACCTTGGATAAAAAGAACCGATTTTGACCACTATGTTGTGACGCGACTTTTGAGGTAATGGTATGCCTAGAGCGCAAGATATAAAGTGACCTACGTTACTTGCTGCTACGGAACGTCTTGAAATCTTTTACATAACCTGTGTCTCCTATGATATGCCGCTTGTCAGTATGGCGATAGTGTATCATCATAGCGGACCCATAGGCTTTGGCCCCACCCATACTTCAGCACCACACCCCACCCACAGGTCCATGTACGTTCCTACACTGCTGATGCTTCCAAATATTACAGTCACTTAGTATCTAGGTGCATCAGGTACAAAGAAATCTGCCAATTATTTGGAAATATGGGATCTCCTATTAGTAGGGCCTATATCCGTACACTCATTAGACCAATTGAAGAACCTGATTTTGGGCACTACTTCCTATTACGCGACGACGTTGCCTCTTGCATGTGCGTCATATATCACGTTGTGCTGGTTCTGGTTCGTGAAATATCGCGTGTTTCTTATTATATTGCTAGAACAAACTCGGTACATGAGCGCTGATATTAAAGGACAACTTTACTAATCGGCTATGATACAGAAAATGATCTGAGATCATTCTCACTACAGCAAGCAGTACATGACTATAAAAATAAGAGCTAATCTCCATACGGGTTGATATGGGCGGGTCTCTAATTAAGGATGACGGCAGTGTCGGGTGTGCGTGTTTGAATGTTAATTAGGCCATTGAGAGAATGAGTTATGATGGACATTACATCCCTCCATGGTTTATGAAATTTAGTAAATTAGTCAAGTCTATTAAGCGTCAAACAATATCCATTGCAATAGCGTCAGAATGATTTAAAGTTTTAGAATAACCTTTGAAGTTTGATCCAGCAGTCCACTTCAGGATGTGATCGGATTCAGGAAGTAAACTGTGTAGACGTACACTAATCCGGAGAATATACGCAGTGTGGTAAACCATTACAAATTCACAACTAATCTCCGTATATTAAACCTATAAATCCGTTTCGAATTCATATCGTACGATTATTTCCAGTATAATACGACTATAGATCCTTTTTGGAACTCAAAATGACTACTATTATAAACTCATCTATTTACTACGAATATATGCAAGGTAATAAGCAAGCCAGGGATTACACCCTTTAACTACACAGGCTTGCTGGTTTATTCTAACACACATTTATGTACATAGGAATCTGCCAGTCTTGTTGGAGGTCGTCTGTTGGTTCTGAGCGGATAGTGTCTCGTAATGGGTGCACGTGGTTGACCTAGTGATGGCGTTGGAAGTTCTTGGTCTAGAGTCGGTAACTCGGGCATAGGTATTGGCATATAATCATCATCATCATCGTCATACGAAGGTGTCCCGTTGACATTTGCGCCAATGAGTTTAAAATGTGATGTGCTTCGCGTGATGGCATGGTCAGTTCTTTCGCCGTTATCATGGTGCCTTTGATCTGTATAACTTTGTACGGGCGTTCACAATATGCTGTTGAAAGTCTGTTTCGTTTCATCTGTTTTACAAGGACACTGTCTCCAACTTTGAATGTATGCTTACGCACATTTCTGGATTTATCCGCATTTGTTTTCATTTTTGCTTTGGCTTTCTGATCAGCAGTACGAGTGCCGTTGTCTTCGCCACTGTTACTAATTTGTGGAAGTTCGATTCGCAGTTTCCTGTTGAAATGTTCCTGCGCTGGCGATATATCTGTCGAGCAGTGAGGTGTTGCACGATAACTACGTAGAAATTTGAACAGTTCCTGCTTCCATGACCTTCCTTCGACGTAAGCTGCACGAATAGCCTTTTCGATGGTTTTGACGAATCTTTCTACTTCGCCATTTGCTCGTGGCCACAGGGGTGTAACCTTTCTGTGCGTGAAGCCTAAGTACTTTGAAAATGATCGAAACTCTTCCACGTTGAATGGTGGTCCATTGTCTGTTTTCACGATTTCCGGAATTCCTAACATAGAGAATATGGCATCAAGTTTTGGAATTACTGCTTTCTTGGATGTTGACTTTGTTATTTCAATAATAGGATAACGTGAATAGTCATCTATCACTATTAATAAATAATCTCCAGATGGGAATGGTCCACAGAAATCTACGCTTATGTTAGTCCAAGGCTCTTTAGGAAGATCTGTCATCTGAAGTGGTTCACGATTTGCAGTACTTGTTGCTTGGCATGGCATACACTGTTTGATTAGATCCTCTGCCATGTTGTCAATGCCGGGAAGCCACACCTTTTCTCGTACCAGTTTCTTTGTTTTAACAATGCCTTGGTGACCTAGGTGAGCAAGTTCCAATCCACGTTTCTGGAGGGATGCAGGTAAGACAATTCTACATCCACGTGGCACAATGTCACTGTCTGCATTTACTGTCGGTTCAGTCTTAACATTTCTAAATGCTAGCAATGCGGCTTTGTCAATACTCTTATCAGCAATATCTGTAATAGTATCCCATGCATTGTCACTAAGTGTTTTTATTATCCTTTGTAGAGTCAGGTCATTTTACGTTGCTGACTTGACTTCTGTTAATGTCATTGCCTTAGGTAGAGCATTTTCTGTAATAAAGTTCACATATTCTTCTGCAACTTTCTGTTCTCGATTGACTAAACTGTTACTATTTAACGAATCAACAGGTTGTCTTGACATATAATCCGCTGGATTGTCACATCCACGTTTATATTTTACTACATAGTCATACGGTTGCAGTCTTAGAACCCAACGTTCGATACGCGCTGGTGATTTTGACTTTGGATTATTGAATATCAGCTCCAGTGGCTTATGATCTGTGATGAGATCGAACTGATGTCCTAGCAGGTACAGATGGAAGTGTTCACAGCTCCATACAATCCAGAGCGCTTCTCGTTTTGTTTGAGAATAACGTGTTTTAACATCTGTTAAAGCTCTACTCGCATAGGAAATAATACGTTTTATTCCTGGTTCCTGTTTACTTTCTTGTGCTAAGATCGCTCCAAGACCGATAGGACTTGCATCTACAATGGCTTCTGTATTAGCTGTTGGACCGAAATTTACCATGACCGTATCACTGGTTAATGCTTCTTTTAAGAGCATCTTCGTGTCTTTTCTCCCAGGTCCATTTCGTATCATTTCTGGTTAGCTCACGCAATGGCTGTGAAATTGTAGAGAAATCCGGTATGAAACGAGAAGCATAGCTTAATAATCCAAGTATGCTGCGTACTTCACATACACTTTCAGGTGCACAAGCAATTTTCAAAGCGCTGATCTTCTTGGGATCAGAAGAAATGCCAGATTCGGTGAAGATAAGACCATAGAATTCAAGCGTTGTTTTGTTAAACTGACACTTACCTTTATTCAAAGTCAGATTCCGTTCACTCAGTCTTTGCAATGTGCGTCTTAGGTTACAGTCATGTTCATGTTGTGACTTGCCAAATACGAGAATATCATCACCTATGTTTAGTGTACCTGGTATGCCTTCCAGTGTTTCAAGAATAGTGTTCTGAAATATTTCAGCAGCTGATGATATTCCAAAATTTAACCATTCATATCTTCGAAGGCCTACATGAGTGGAAAATGTAGTGATGTATCTGGACTCTGGTGCTAGTTCAAGTTGGTGATATCCATTGTTTAAATCTAATTTACTGAATACTTTAGCGCCATTTAGATCCACTAGAAGATTATCAACAGTAGGTGATATGTGTCGTTCACGCTTCACTGCTTTGTTGGGAGGTCTCATGTCGATACATATTCTAATTTCGTTTCGACTTTTAGGCTTTGGTGCGACAACAATCGGTGATACCAGGGAGTAGGTCCATCTACTCGTTCAATGATATCCAGACGCTCTAGGCGTTCTATTTCACGTTCTACTTTCTCTCTTATGTGAAATGGAATCCGTCTATGGGGCTGTGTACATGGCTGTACTGACGTATCAATGTGTAATGTGATCTGAGTATCTTTCAACTTCCCTACCCCACTAAACAAGGAACGAGACTGTGCACATATTTGGTCAGTCTTGCAATCACTAGCCTGAATTTTGTTCAATATTTGTACAATACCCAATTCATGGGCTGTGTCGTAACCTAATAATGAACCACTAGCGCCTTCAAACACGTAGAACACGGCATTGGTAATCGTTTGCTTCGTTTCTACCTCTGCATCGAATTTGCCACACACCGGAAGTGGTTTGTCCGATCCATATGTGAATATTGTAGTCTTAGCACGCTGTAATGGCGGGCGGTTATTCAGAGTTTCATAACAATTCTTGTCAAGAATGTTTATTGACGCACCAGTGTCTATACGTATCTTTATATGCGTATTTTGTATTTTGATTGTCGCTATGGGCGACGATGTTCTCACTTTGTTTGTTGGTGTCTCGAGCTTGATCTATTACCTTTGGACGTGTCTCCAATGTCCATCAAGTCTCCCGTAACACCACATACATAATCGTTATCAGAATCACGTGACCCATTTGTATCCGAATCTATGTCCAAATCCTCAAGACGCTTCACAAGTCTTTGATTATTCGTTTCCATCCGTCTATCTGGACGCGTTTCGGATTTTCTTGGCAATCTACAACACCCAGCGAAATGTCCAATCTTATTACAGTTCATGCAACGTCTACCTTTGGCTGGGCAGTCAAACTTGTGGGGATAATTGTACACACATCTGAAACACTTTGTGTTGATACTTCGATCATACTGAGACGAACTACTTGGCTGTCCAGGTATCTTTGTCATTGGTCCATTACTTGTTGCTGGTCGGTGTTTCTGTTTCCGTTCTTGGAATGCATTTACTGATTTGTATGTTGCATCTTCCACGCGATGCGCTTGTGATTCTGACAGTTCTGCTATTCTCGCTAAATCGAGCAATTGTTTCAAAGTCATAGCCGCGTCCTTTAACGCTTGGCGTCGTAACTTAGACGACAAACAGCATTGAATAATCTGCGACTGTGTTTCCTTGTATATATCCACAAACTCGCGGGTCGCAGCAAGCTGACGTAATCTCGTATGGTGTGTGTCCATTGTCGGAAGACATAGACTTCGTATTCGCGATTTCATTTGGTGAGAAATATTTTGTCAGTTTCAGTTTCAGTTTTCATTATTTCACTCAGGCGGTTATTAAACGGAATATGAGGGTACATAAATCGATAAACACGTGACGGTAGAGATCTGTATACATGAGAGTACTGCAATTATTATTATTATTATTATTATTATTATTATTATTATTATTATTATTATTATTATTATTATTATTATTATTATTATCGTTATCATCGTTATCATTATTATTATTATTATTATTATTATTATTATTATTATTATTATTATTATTATTATTATTATTATTAACAAACTCGGTACATGAGCGCTGATATTAAAGGACAACTTTACTAACCGCCTAGGATACAGAGACTGATCTGCCAGCATTCTCACTACAGCAAGCAGTACATGACTATAACAAATAAGAGCTAATCTCCATACGGGTTGATACTGGCGAGTCTCTAATTAAGATGACGGCAGTGTCGGGTGTGCGTGTTTGAACGTTAATTAAGCCATTGAGAGAATGAGTTCTGATGGACATTACAGTTCGGACAGGATCGACTCGTTTCAGTTTCGACCTGTTGAATCGAAGACAATTCTCTTCAAGTGAGAGAAATGCAAGATCCAATAGAGGGATCCGATCTGTCACTCAAATATATGACATCGTAATTAATTACATCACTAGTTAGCTGGCGACACGATCATAATGACGTGGTCCTATCAGGAAAATGGAAAAGTTCGTCATTAGTGTACGAACAATATGTCTTTGATGAATTTACAATTTACTAAACATGCTGTTGAATATTTTTGAAATTAATTTGACTTGTGCTTCTTGCAGCAACAGCTCGGGTGAAACTGCTTTCAAAACATTCATCAATTTACATGCATATTTACCTTGAAACTTAGATTCACGTTTCAGAGTTTGAAATCGATTCCAAGACTCATAAAAGTAGGATGAGTTTAGCTACAAATGGGCAGTGCACGCACACACACGCTCTGGCGCGCTCACGCACGCACGCACAGGCACACGCACACACGCCTGCGTAGTCGCAAGATAAAATGTTGTACTGATCGCCGTAATAACAAATCAATGTTAATATATTATTGGTTGAGAGGGATTTAGATGTTCTTGTCTTGTACGAGTGAGGGAGAAGTGCAATGTAAATATTTTAAGCATACGTGATACATGCCTAACTGTGTCAATATTGTGGAATGTGAGGTGTCCTTAGCGCTCCGCATCGACAAGGTCAGCTCTAATCCGATCCATTACTATAAATATTTACTGCTAGATGGCAGGTCCTCTATACGACAGAGCAAAACCGAGATATCATTTACAATAATAAAAATATATTGTCTTGAATATTTTGAAACTAATTTGAAAGGCTTTTATTGCCTGCAACAGCAACATCTTCCAGCAAATTGGTTTCAATATGTTCATTGTTCAATAACCTGCTTGTATTGTTAGCTTGAGTGCTCGGGGCTTCAGAGTTGACGTGGTCAGTACACGAACTTTACCGTGAAAACAATGACCAGCAGTTTTTATATAAAAACTACTTAAAATTATTATGATTATTGAAGGTGAGTCTGCTGACACAAGTTCACAATGGACCTTCCCGGTTTTAGCTATGCCACGCCCATCTCTAGCTAAGCTCCACCTACACCTCGCTCGTGCTAGGATCGATCGACCTCTGAACACCCTGACTATCAATTTCCAAAAAACTACACAGGTAAGCTGTTCAATATTTTGAAACTAATTTGACTGGGTGCCGTTGCTGCCTAAGGCAGCAACAGCGCCCAGTCAAATTAGTTTCAAAATATTCAACAGCATGTTTATTAAATAGCAAAGAATTACAAAGATATACAATTCATACAACGTGTCGGAACATTTGAGATTTGGTGAACCCGTTGTGACGTAATGATTATGACGTCATCATACACGCCCTGAGCTGATTATGATGTCATACGAGGTCTGATGACGAATGGATACTCTGGAAAGGTGAATTGGTACGCCAGGGCCAGGCCACTATTACAACGATACGCCCTATTCCTAATTATCGCGTCGAGAATAGCTAGGGCCTACGCCATTATTACTATATCCTGTAGTGGTAAGCTAATGATGGTCAATATTAGTAATAACTGAACATGCAGAACAAGCTCGCGTGAGTGGTGTATGTTGTGACACAGCCTCAGAGATGTGGTTCAAAGTGACTCTCACGTGACGTACGTTGTTTCTGTTATATTGCTGATAATAACCCTCAAAGAAAGACACCGCAGAATATATATATTGCTATGCTGTATATAGATATAATCTAGTGCGCTTTTGTTTGATAATCTTTACTATTTACTCAACGTTAATAAAAACAGGATAATCACATCTTAGATAGTTCTGTACCCTCGTGGGTCATACCTTTGCCGTCTTAAATCTAATATGTTTAAAGATGTCACTTTTGACCTCAGATCAAAACTATTATTACCGTAACCGTCCGTGGGAAAGTCGTTTGTCAATAGAGTCGATAACACTAGGCAAATTCAATGGAATGCATTCGATAGTTAATTGCCATCTTGGCGTGTGCATCCGGTGTCTGACATCCCAGCCACGTGCTTTATGAGGCGTCTAACATTCCATAATCGTTCTTCCATGTACAGGATGCGCCTGGTATTACAGTCATCTTTTCATATGTACGAAGCGCATGACATCTCAAAGGTATCTTGTCATATGTATGAGGCCCCTGACATCTCCCATGTCGTCCTGTCAAACACGGCATCGGGGCGTCTAATTCTGTTATAGATGTTAGTTAATAGTTTACGTTTTAGATGAAGAAGCTTTAAAATGTATCCTATCTTGTCATATCGTACTATCCTCGCAGTATATGAATGCACGCAGCTATTGAGCGATACATCATGACTAGGTAGAGTTAGTGTCACGGCTTCAATGTTCCAAGCAAGGTGCTCACTAAAGACAGGTAATATCTTACTACAGGGATCAATTTCTAGCTAAGCTCCGCCCATTATTTACGCGCATTAGACTCGCTTTGAAACTTTAAAACGTGAATTCCCAGAAACTAAATTTCAAGTTAACTATACAGGTAAGCTGGTGAATATTTTGAAACTAATTTGACTGTGGCTATTGCTGCATATGGCAGCAATGGCTCCCAGTCAAATTGATTTCAAGATATTCAGCAGAAAGTTTATTAAATTCATCAAAGACATGCAATTCATACACTACTGACGGACCTTTCGGTGTTCATGACGGAGCTAGAGCGACATATTCTGATTGTGACATCAGCTATGATGTGACGGTTTTGATTATGACTTGATACTTGAGTGCCAGATCGGACCCTCCATTAAAATTAGTTGTGGTGCAGGACTCATTTTGTAGGAATCACATCGGATAGCGTGAGGTTATAGGCACTGGACTGCGTACATGTACTTAAAAAGGTTTTAGCTTTATTTTAAGATACACTGAATTGTTTGATTGGCGGTAAGATAATATTGAATTACCAATAATATTACCCTAGACAACGCGAATAATAATTACAAGAGGTAGTAACGCAAACACTTACTGGGCACGTTAAGCCGCGCAACAAGCTTTTGTCATTGCTATGATAGGAGTGGGCTGATTACAAAACTGTCAATCAATAGTCCTTTACAGTTTTTGCTAAGCAACCGCCCATCCATAGTTAAGCTCCACCCACACTTCGCCAGTGGTGGGATCGATTGCTCCCTGAACTCCATGACTTTCAATCTCCAGAAAACTATATTGGTAAGCTGTTGAATATTTTGAAACTAATTTGACTGAGTGCTGTTGCCGCAATGGCAAATTTATCCAAATTTTCAGAATAGATGATATTTTGAAGATTTTTTAAAATCAGGAATACGATCCGAAGACGGATCTGTGTTTTTAAATCCAACGCACGGTCAAAAATTGGAAATGTTATAGGTGCTGTCGGTAGCTCCATATACTTATGACAATTGCCCAAAACTGGCAGAGTGGTTCTAAACGATGGCGTAGCACCACCCGTGTTAACGTCAGTAGCACTATCAAGGCATTGGGACTTCTATAAGATGGGAATCGACATCAAGAAATCACAGGTCAATTTCTCCACCAAGCTGGCTACGATGATGACGAAATACGCCTGGTGAGATTCGCGCCAATTCAACGTTTTCTGCTCAGTTTGAAAAATCAATAGGATTACAACAAGGTGCTGCTTTATCGCCAGTACTCTTCACTCGCTACCTCGTCACAGCTCTATCATCTGTTCGAGAACACTCTACAAGGCAAAAGCCTCCAATCTAAATGATAGGTATGCCACTAGGGATGGAGTATGCGGATAGCGTGGACTTCATCGACTATGAAAAAGGTCCTCGTGATACACTACTTCCGCTGCCAGACGATCTGCTGGCTTAATTTAAAATCAATACTGGCTTCAGTCCAATATAGAATGATTTCTAAATCGTATTGGTTTTCCATCTTATTTAGGAGAACAGTCGGATATATTCTCAGCAGATATAATAGCTTACGTTATATCACACTAATGGATGAAGCCAGTTCTAGCTATGGGACCCGTCCATCTCTAGTTAAGCTACACCCACGCACTCCCTGAATCTCAATATCTAGAAACTATACAGGTAAGCTGTTGAATATTTTGAAACTAATTTGACTGGGTGCTGTTGCTGCCTATGACAGCAACAGTTTCCAGTCAAATTAGTTTCAAAATATTCAAGAGCATGTCTATTAAATAGTAAAGACATATAATTCGTACAACAACGCTTAGTCATTCATACATTAAGCGTTCGTGACGAACTTATCTACGTCATGCACTACGTAATTGATTTTGACCTCATCCTATACGTCGCGTAGTTGATTATGACGTCAATATGATTGATGGATAAACTGGAATGCTCCATATAAGCAGAATTACAATTAGTGTATTTTAATAAGATGTTTTATATATAGCCTAATCTACAATATATGAAGATAAATCTCAGTTCGAATTCATATTAAGAAATAATGATTATGACGTACATACATTATGTATCACAATGGTATCACAATACGTGAATTATTAGTACAATATAATTAGCTTGATAAATAGTTCCTAACCTTTGAATTCCTATAATATTTAAATAAAAGAGTAAATGCATGAATAATTGCATACATGGAACATACATGCATTACATTATTTTCAAAAGTAAATCGATGAGAATCACATAAAACTGTATAATTTATTTCAATGGCCAGATAGACTACGATCACTCGTTTATATATTAGAACAATAAGGGGTGAAAATATGTGCAATATATATTTGTGAAAAGCTACGCTGTTCGAAAAATAAAGGGGTCTTGAAATGTCTATGCGTGTATTAGGTGACTGCCTGAGTTATTTGATATTATATTAGAATGGACCTGATGAAGCTAAGGATTTCGGCTGAGGACAAGACACAGTGGGCAAAAGCGAAAAAGAACTTACTGCAGCTGTCAAATGCTGTTTCTACTACTACAGCTGCAGAATACAGTAATCATACAACATACATATTACTTGACTGTTTGGAGGTATCCATTTATCACATTGCAACAGCCTTTATCCCAGAAAATTCACCTTTCCAGAGTATCCATCCATGATGTGAGGTCATATGACGTCATAATCAGCTAAGCGGAGTGTAGGATGGCGTCATAATCATTACGTCATAAATGATGCTATTAGGACCGTCTTTAACTCTTAATATTCCGACACGGTATAAGAATTGTATGTCTCTACTATTTAATAAACATGCTGTTGAATATTTTGAAATTAATTTGACTGGGCGCTGTTGCTGCCATGGGCAGCAACAGCGCCAAGTCAAATTAGTTTCAAAAATATTCAACAGCTTACCTGTATAGTTTTCTGGAAATTGATAGTCTGGGAGTTCAGAGATCGATCGATCCCAACACGAGCGAGGTGTGGGCGGAGCGTAGCTAGAGGTGGGCGGGGTGCAGCAAAAAATGGAAAGGTCAATAGGCATGTAATTTCTTGACATTTGAGAACTTTAATTGGCTGACCTGTCTTGGTGCTGTATTTCCGAGTGAAACTCCATGGAAAATGACGAAATATATTTCCGTCCTGTAGGCCTTGTCTTTTTGCATGGGCAACATATTTTAGTACATATGATTTTAATAAACATCCGTCGTTTCCGGGAACAAACAAAAATGAAAGGGCACAGTAATAAGTATATATAGTAGATTACGTACATAATCCACACAGTGTACACGTGAATGTGGCCATAACACACGTTTAGCAGGAAGATCTGCAGAGGAAGAAATGACGCCCAGTATATAACCAACATGAACAAGTGAATGATTCCTCTATGAACAACCGTTCTTTTCCTGCACGTGGCTCTTCCTCGGCCAGAGGAGCACCAGGTTGCAGAGTTCTGTCTCATGGCTGAAGATCTCATCTGTTTAAATATGAATGCGAACATAATCACAAGAGCCACGATGTTGAACGTAGCTAGACACACTTGTAACGCAAAGTTATATATCACACTAATACACAGAGGATTGAATGCTCCTTGGCGTGGATCTAAAGCGTGCATGTCATTTGTGCTGTTTGTATCATTTCTGGTGCTTTCATTGTTTATATGAAGCGCGTGAAAGATGAATGGAAAGAGCTCCAGAAGCAATGGTACAATCCAGCATATCGCGATGATATAGAGTGAGCGTCTACGACTTATGAAAGCCTTGTAGCGAAGTGGATATATCAATGTAAATAGTCGGTTCAACAATAGCGCTGTCAGGTGTACCTTTATGCCAAGACGCAGCCATTGTAAGACAGGGTAACGTATTGCCATGAACTTATATTCATTCCTGAAATTCAGCATCACCACACAGACAATGACGGTCACGTGATGTACTGAGGAGCACACCGATTCTGATAATAACAGTGAGTTTTCACTCGATTCCTTTACGTGTTTTGAGCATAGCATGTATATGACGAGCATGTTTGCAAACAGAAGAACGATCGCCACACCAAATAACACCCAATATGCTGGGTGGATCTCTATCCCCGAATTAGTCATCTTGATTGTATTATCTGAATGCGCCTAGGTCTCTGATTAACAATCAGTGTGCAAAGTCACACCATTCCAAACCATCCAAGGATCATTTGGTTGACAACTAAATAACCTTGAAAAGGAGAAATTACTGAGGTTTATGCATAATTGTTCCTGGTTACATGTTTCCGAAATAGCTAACAATAACTTTGCGACTACCTTCAGACATAGTCCATTCTACACATTCTATCGACTTCCACTGAACTGACATTGATTAATTAATCCACTGTTCGTATAAACTACTTCTTCTTCTGGCGTCATTGTTTATTCGGAATTGCGATTTAACCCTTAGAACGAGACATAACAAAATCATTTTAAACTTAATAATTATTCAGTTAAATATTCTGAAACTAATTTGATTAGAACCCGTTGCTAACTATGACAACAACAGGTTCCTGTAAGATTAGCTTCACACTATTCAACCACTTACATTGTTAATTAACAATTAACACTTAATTGTTGTGAAATTGTGATTCTGCGATTTCAGTGTGCAAAAGCTTAACACTATCCACGGTAGAATGATAATCCTTATTCTTACATTCTATAGTTCCATTCCTGTAACACTGGCCTAACCAATGTTTGTAATCTTAGACTGTAGCTTAATATTCACCTTTATTACTGGCCGATACGCGCGTGTTAAAGCACACTCTTAACGAGTATCACTCCACAACGGTTCTCAATACACGAGCCATATCTATAATTTATAGCCAGTATTCAAGGCCGAATCGCAAATTTGTTAATCCAGTGACAGACTTGCCAATAGAACACCAAGATCACTAGAAGAGCTGTGTTTTATTAGGTATAGTCCAACTGCAACACACACACACGCACGCACGCACGCACGCATGCACGCACGCACGCACGCACGCACGCACGCGCACACTCTCTTCCCCCCCCCCCTCTCTCTCTCTCTCTCTCTCTCTCTCTCTCGCTCTCTCTCTCTCTCTCTCTCTAACTCTCTGCCTCACTGACTGCCTGCGTGTCTGCATACCTGATTGTCGTCTTCCCTCCCTACGCACACCCTTCTCTCTCATATCGACACCTTAGAGTACACGCTATTTCATTAAGCCTTTATTCTAGCTGGTCGTTAAGCCGTCAATCAGCTGGCTAAATATATGCGTCTTCAGGACCAGCTATTATCGATTGTGCACGTGAGGCACTCGCGGCTTATGAACTGTTTCTTCAAACCCCGCAAGCACGAAGCCGGTAGAATAAGCAAACTGAATGCTTGTGAAGCTGAATATTTTGCCAAATACTTTTAAAGCAATTATTTCTAACAAATTTATCATCCAACATAGGCCTAGCTTGGATACTCTAATCAAAATATGCAGCTCGCCACGCCACCTGTGACTTGGTATTAGGTTATTGTTGGCTTCCATAAACCTAATTTGTACGCAGGCCTAGAATAGATATCATCAACTGTGTAATGTATCAGTTTTATTAGAAATGTACGCATAAAACTGTTAAAACGCATTTTGTCATAAAACGGACGGTGTTATTCTCCGAATAGCTACACTTCTATTGCTGAATCGAAGATGGCTCACCGACACCGATCCTAGCAAGAACAGTAATATGTTATTCCCTGAGCGGCTATCCATTTACGAATTTCGAGAATTTATGTGATTTCATTGTAAGATAGCCGCTCTTAAGCTAATTCGTCTGTGATATTATGGCTATCATGTCACGTGACAGAGACTGTTCTCGTAGATGATCAGGGCGTCCGTCAAAGCTCAGTCATTGGAAGCAAGTCGGGAATCTGCAGGACACCAATGCCTAACGCGCACCTGGATTGATAACGAAGATATGTCGAATAGAGGACAAGACAGTCAATTTCACGAACACAGATGGATGGTGGATATTACATTAGGAGCCCAATAGTGGGCTAAATTTCCAGCGATGACCCGCCAATTTTTAGGCATCTACCGCCTATTTCTAGCTATTTCTCTCCTGTCTCTAGCCATCGTTCGCCCACGTAGTAAGCGCGTTTGAACCGATTTTATGACTTGGAACACTGAATCCAGAGAATCCCTACGTCAGGGTAACTATACAGGAAAGCTATGGAGGACTTTGGCAGCAAGAGCTCTCACTCAAAGTCTTAAAATATTTAACAGAATGTTTATAAAATTGTGAATTCGCCAAAGACATATAATCATCGGATGGTTATTGACGAACCTTTTCTTTTTTCGCATAGGACCTATGGCATTTGATTGAGAAGTTGGCTAACAAGTGACGTATTGGGTCTATGATGTCAGATGGATGAGTGATAGATCAAATCACTCCATGAGACTGTAACATCATAAACAATCACCCACTCGTTATTAACCATTTAACAGCTTGTTTGCTCAAGAAAAGCTAAATATTTGCTTATTGAATGGTCATTTGCAGGCCAAGAGAAGATTATTTTTAACTGGAACCGAGCCAGTCATTCCACTGGTAAGTTTTCTAAAATAGTATTCTCTTGGCCTGTAAATGGGCATTCCTCAAGACCATTGCAGAGCGCGGTTTCGGACGGCTTCGCCATGAAAGGGTTAAGCCTGAAGAATAAACAGCGCAAATTTATATTCCCGTAGTAAATAATTAGAGTCACGAGACAGTAACACCACCATACAATAACTTCACTATCACGAGTATCGCTTCAAAAGGGAAACAATTCTTGAGAATTATATGTAAAGTAGTATATCTACACACATAACCTTAAACACATTAAACACGATACTACACTGTCATGGGTTTGCCAGGGATATAAAAGATACCTGCGAGTAGTTACCTGTCTTTAGAACTAACTCAGAAAAGAATACTTTTACAACTCACACCACTTGTTGTGTTGATGGTCATAACACATGTTAACAACATTCGCGCTCAAAACAATCGATTGTAGGTCATTACTGCTTAAGCTGTATATTCTATGTGGAGTGTAGAGGGTTGCTAAAAGTGCGATAGACTGCAGCCGGTTCTATGTGGAGTGTAGAGGGTTGCTAAAAGTGCTATAGACTGCAGCCGGTTCTATGTGAAGTGTAGAGGGCTGCTAAAAGTGCTATTGACTGCAGCCGGTTCTATGTGGAGTGTAGATGGTTGCTAAAAGTGCTATAGACTGCAGCAGGTTCCATGTGGAGTGTAGAGCGTTGCTAAAAGTGCTATAGACTGCAGCCGGTTCTATGTGAAGTGTAGAGGGCTGCTAAAAGTGCTATAGACTGCAGCCGGTTCTATGTGGAGTGTAGAAGGTTGCTAAAAGTGCTATAGACTGCAGCCGGTTCCATGTGGAGTGTAGAGCGTTGCTAAAAGTGCTATAGACTGCAGCTGGTTCTATGTGAAGTGTAGAGGGCTGCTAAAAGTGCTATTGACTGCAGCCGGTTCTATGTGGAGTGTAGAGGGTTGCTAAAAGGGCTATAGAGTACAGCCGGTTCCATGTGGCGTGTAGAGGGTTGCTAAAAGTGCTATAGACTGCAACCGGTTCTATGTGTAGGGTAGAGGGTTGCTAAAAGTGCTATTGACTGCAGCCGGTTCTATGTGGAGTGTAGAGGGTTGCTAAAAGGGCTATAGAGTACAGCCGGTTCTATGTGGAGTGTAGATGGTTGCTAAAGGTGCTATAGACTGCAGCCGGTTCTATGTGGAGTGTAGAGGGTTGCTAAAAGTGCTATAGACTGCAGCCGGTTCTATGTGGAGTGTAGAGGGTTGCTAAAAGTGCTATAGACTGCAGCCGGTTCTATGTGGAGTGTAGATGGTTGCTAAAGGTGCTATAGACTGCAGCCGGTTCCAGAAGCATTAAACAATTAACAAAATTTAGCAGACAACACTGGCAGTTTGCTCTGGCATGCCACCTTTCGACGCCCTCATTCTCTCTCCTTTCATGTGTAGATTCCTACAAGCTGCCCGGAATGGATGTGTCTCACACAACATCCAAATGTGTGTCATCCTGCAGTTCTTTCTCCAGGTGAGGTAAGAAACATTGCCTGTATAACCATTGAAGGTAACAATCACGGCAGTGGGTAGCCATTGGGCCAGCACAGCACCATCCAAGACCTTACAGACATAAGTATGTATTAATCACATATATGACATCATAGTCAATTACGATCCAATGTATTAATCAAATATATGACGTCATAATATATTTCGTCACATCCAGGTTGACGTCACAACAAACTAAACAATGAATGCCATCTTAGTCAGTCAAGAACGCTAAATAGTCGGTCAGACTATACGAAGTGCATGTATTTACTGTTAATAAACTTTATGTTGGATAATTTGGAGCCAATTTGACTAGGCGCATCTACTACCAGCGGGAAGAAAATGCATCCTGTCAAATTGGTTTCAAATTATTCAGTCACCATACCTACACCACAATAAATATATATATTTTTGTAAATAAAGAAATATATTTACGGAGTTAAGGGCCCTACCTATTCGATCGATCCCAACTCAGGCTAATGTTGGATAGAGCTTAGCTAACACTATTATTTAATTGTACATACATGGGTACCCACATGTGTGCATAAGGGCATGCAGGTGTGCGTAAGTCACTTGTAGTCTGGCGTCACATTAAAAAAAATTCATAAAATGGCGTATCTAGCGCCTTCATGAACAATGAACAAGTCCCCGCCAAATGTAGGAATAGTTCCTTATATTTTACAGTCGTGTTCACGCTGGAGCCAATCCGGAATAACACCATACATCAGTAAGACGTTATTCCTGATTGATTATCCACTAAGAACACGGCCTAAGCTTCCATACACAACAACAGCAGTCCGGACAAATTAGTTTCAAAATATTGAACAGCTTAACCGTAAAATTGCCTTGAAGAATGCGTTTGAGGTAGATTGTTTGTCTACATGTCTGTCCGTTGTGTATGTGTGCGTACGTCCATGCTCGCGTAATTGTGTGCGTAAGTGTCTGCATGTAAGTCCGTAGATGTGTGCGTTAATGTGTGTCCATATGTGTGTAGGTGCGCAAATTATAAGTAGGCAATCATAATATAAAATATAATAATGCTATTCTTCTTCTTATTATTAATCTTGCAACAATTTTTGTATTTTGTATTTTTCGACATTTGTACAAACATTCAGTGTATAGTATATATTATTGTACATGGTGTATATATGTTTGAGGGCCTCGTTAACAGCAGGCAACTGACGATTTACCCTCGCAAAATAAAGAATATTATTATTATTATTATTATTATTATTATTATTATTATTATTATTATTATTATTATTATTATTATTATTATACGGTGGCTCAGGTTGCTCAAGCTGATCAAGATATTTCCGCCCTTCATATTTAGCTGTTAGCAATTGACGTTTCCTAGATCTACTAGGAAAGTTGAGAAGGGTTGTATCTCATGGGAGAAAGGTTCTGTCAAATCACCTTCCGCGTTTTGCATGGCAATACTGAAGCACTGTAATCGTCTTACCATTCTTAGGTTGGAGTGCACTGAAGAGGGCCAGATTAGTCCTCTTAATAGGGTAATACGCTTATCGATACAGCAAGTACGGTCTTCAAGGACATCATTGACAAAGTCCATATCCTCAAGAGGAGTTCATCAACAACTGATTTGTCTACACATTTAGCGCGGTCCAGTGTTTCCAGATCTGAAATATCTTCCAAGAAACTATTACCTATATTTCTGACGATGTTAGAAACACTCGCAACTTGCTTCTGAAACGGCTTCTTCGTGGCAAGGCCATGCTCGTGATTTTGGATGTGTATCTAGTTTTCTGAATCATCATCTAGGAAATATTCTTCCTAAATACTGCTTCTAAAATCTAGTATTACTTGATGGGTATCTCCAGTGCCAGTAAGATGAACCACGCTCAGCATTAAGTCTACCCTGCAAATGGAAGTGACTTATGCTTCAGGTAGAGCTGCATTTCAGTCAGAGCCTAACTCACTCCCAAGTATATTTCCTAGTGTCATCTCTGCGTGCATATCGTATAGCATACGTAGGGCCTAGTGCCATCTCTGTGTGTGCATACCGCCAAACATACCTAGGGACGATTGCCATCTCTGTGTGTATACCGCCAAACATACCTACAGTCTAATGCTATCTCTGGGTGCAGACCGTCAAAGAGACCTAGGGCCTAGGGCCTAGGGTCATCTCAGTGTGCAGATCGTCAAACATACCTACGGCCTAGTGTCATCTCTGTGTGCAGTCCATCCAGCATACCTAGGATCAATAGTGCCATATCAGTGTGCAGACCGTCAAATATACAAAGGGCCTAGTGCCATCTTTAAGTCTAGACCGTCAAGCACACCTAGGGCCAAGTGCCATCTCTGTGTGCAGCCGCCAAACATACCTAAGGCCTAGTGCCATCTCTATGTGCAGACCGTCAAACATACCTAGGGCCTAGTGCCATCTCTTTGTGCAGGCCGTCAAACATACCCAGGGCCTAGTGCTATCTCTGTGTGTAGACAGTCTAGGATACCTAGGGCCTAGTGTGATATCTGTGTGCAGATCGTCTAGCATACCTAGGGACTAGTGTCATCTATGTGTGTAGACAGTCTAGCATACCTAGGGCCTAGTGCTATCTCTGTATGCAGACCGTCAACACATACCTAAGACCTAGTGCCATCTCTGTGTGAAGACCGCCAAACATACCTAGGGCCTAGTGCCATCTCTGTGTGCAGACGGCCGAACATACCCAGGGCCGAGTGCAATCTCTGGGTGTAGACTGTCAAACATACTTATGGTCTAGTGCCATTTCTGGGTCCAGACCGTCAAACATACTTATGGCCTAGTGCCATCTCTGGGTGCAGACCGCCTAACATACCTAGGGTCTAGTGACATCTCTATGTGCATACCATCAACCATACCTAGGGCATAGTGCCATCTCTGGGTGCAGATCGTCAAACATACTTAGTGTCTAGTGCCATCTCTGGGTTCAGACGGTCAAACATACTTAGGGTCTAGTGCCATATCTGTGTGTAGACAGTCTAGGCTACCTGGGGCCTAGTGTCATATCTGTGTGGAGACCGTCTAGCATACCTAGGGACTAGTGTCATCTATGTGTGTAGAGAGTCTAGCATACCTAGGACCTAGTGCTATCTCTGTATGCAGACCGTCAACACATACCTAAGACCTAGTACCATCTCTGTGTGCAGACCGCCAAACATACGTTGGGCCTAGTGCCATCTCTGTGTGCAGACGGCCAAACATACCTAGGGCCGAGTGCAATCTCTGGGTGCAGATCGTCAAACATACTTAGTGTCTAGTGCCATCTCTGGGTTGAGACGGTCAAACATACCTAGGGCCTAGCGCCATCTCTGGGTGCAGACCGCCAAACATACCTAGGACCTAGGGCCATCTCTATGTGCAGGCCGTCAAACATAACTTTGGCCTAGTGTCATCTCTTTATGCAGACCGTCAAATATACATAGGGCCTAGTGCTATCTCTATGCCTAGACAGTAAAACATACATAGGGCCTAGGGCGATCTCTGCGTGCAGCCGCTAAACATACCGAGGGCCTAGTGCCATCTCTATATGCAGACTGTGAAACATACCTAGGGCCTAGTGCCATCTCTGTGTGTAGACAGTCTAGGATACCTAGGGCCTAGTCTCATATCTGTGTGCAGACCGTCTAGCATACCTAAGGACTAGTGTTATCTATGTGTTTAGACAGTCTAGCATACCTAGGGCCTAGTGCCATCTCTGTGTGCAGACCGTCAACAAATACCTAGGGCCTAGTGCCATCTCTGTGTGCAGACCGCCAAACATACATAGGGCCTAGTGCCATCTCTATGTCTAGACCGTCAAACACACCTAGGGCCTAGTGCCATATCTGTGTGCAGCCGCCAAACATACATAAGGCCTAGTGCCATTTCTTTGTGCAGGCCGTCAAACATACCTACGGCCTATTGCCATCTCTGTGTGTAGACAGTCTAGGATACCTAGTGGCTAGGGTCATATCTGTGTGCAGACCGTCTAGCATACCTAGGGACTAGTATCATCTATGTGTGTAGACAGTCTAGCATACCTAGGGCCTAGTACCATCCCTGGGTGCAGACCGTTAAACATACCTAGGGCCTAGTGCCATATCTGTGTGCACGCCCTCACACATACAAATGGCATAGTGCCATCTCTGTGCGCAGACCATCAACCATACTTAGGGCCTAGTGCCATATCTGTGTGTAGACCGTCAATCATACCTAGGACCTAGTGCCATATATGTGTGCAGACCGTCAAACATACCTAGGAGGGACAGTGCCATATCTGTGTGCAGACCGTCAAACATACATAGGCCTTGTGCGATCTCTATGTGCAGGCCGTCAAACATCACTTTGGCCTAGTGCCATCTCTTTGTGCAGACCGTCAAATATACATAGGGTCTAGTGCCATCTCTGTGTGCTGACCGTCAAACATACCTAGGGTCTAGTTCCATCTCTATATGTAGACCGTCAAACATACCTATGGCCTAGTGCCATCTTTGTGTGCAGCGCCAAACATACCTAGGGCCTAGTGCTATCTCTATGGGCAGACCGTCAAACATGCCTAGGGCCTAGTGCCATCTCTTTGTGCAGGCCGTCAAACATACCTAGGGCCTAGTACCATCTCTGTGTGTAGACAGTCTAGGATACCTAGGGCCTAGTGTCATATCTGTGTGCAGACCGTCTAGCATACTTAGGGACTAGTGCTATCTATGTGTCTAGACAGTCTCGCCTACCTAGGGCCTAGTGCCATCTCTGTGTGCAGAACGTCAACACATACCTAGGGCCTAGTACCATCATTGTGTGCAGAACGTCAACACATACCTAGGGCCTAGTACCATCATTGTGTGCAGACCGTCAAACATACCTAGGGCCTAGTGTCATCTCTTTGTGCAGGCCGTCAAACATACATAGGGCCTAGTGCCATCTCTGTGTGTAGACTGTCTAGCATACCTAGGGTCTAGTGTCATATCTGTGTGCAGACCGTCTAGCATACCTAGGGCATAGTGCCATCTCTTGGTTCAGACAGTCAAACATACTTAGGGCCTAGTGCCATCTCTGGGTGCAGACTGTCAAACATACATAAGATCTAGTGCCATCTCTGTGTGCATACCGCCAAACATACCTAGGGACGAGTGCCATCTCTGTGTGTATACCGACAAACATACCTACTGTCTAATGCTATCTCTGGGTGCAGACCGTCAAAGATACCTAGGGCCTAGGGTCATCTCAGTGTGCAGATCGCCAAACATACCTAGGGCCTAGTGTCATCTCTGTGTGCAGTCCATCCAGCATACCTAGGATCAATAGTGCCATATCAGTGTGCAGACCATCAAATATACAAAGGGCCTAGTGCCATCTTTAAGTCTAGACCGTCAAACACACCTAGGGCCTAGTGACATCTCTGTGTTCAGCCGCGAAACATACCTAAGGCCTAGTGCCATCTCTATGTGCAGACCGTCAAACATACCTAGGGCCTAGTGCCATCTCTTTGTGCAGGCCGTCAAACATACCCAGGGCCTAGTGCCATCTCTGTGTGTAGACAGTCTAGGATACCTGGGGCCTAGTGTCATATCTGTGTGCAGACCGTCTAGCATACCTAGGGACTAGTGTCATCTATGTGTGTAGAGAGTCTAGCATACCTAGGACATAGTGCTATCTCTGTATGCAGACAGTCAAGACATACCTAAGACCTAGTGCCATCTCTGTGTGCAGACCGCCAAACATACCCAGGGCCTAGTGCCATCTCTGTGTGCAGACGGCCAAACATACCTACGGCCGAGTGCAATCTCTGGGTGTAGACTGTCAAACATACTTATGGTCTAGTGCCATTTCTGGGTCCAGACCGTCACACATAATTAGGGCCTCGTGCCATCTCTGGGTGCAGACCGCCTAACATACCTAGGGGCCAGTGACATCGCTATGTGCATACCGTCAAACACACCTATGGCCTAGTGCCATCTCTGGGTGCAGATCGTCAAACATACGTAGTGTCTAGTGCCATCTCTGGGTTGAGACGTCAAACATACCTGGTGCAGACCGCCAAACATACCTAGGACCTAGGGCCATCGCTATGTGCAGGCCGTCAAACATAACTTTGGCCTAGTGTCATCTCTTTATGCAGACAGTCAAATATACATAGGGCCTAGTGCTATCTTTATGCCTAGACAGTAAAACATACACAGGGCCTAGTGCCATCGCTGCGTGCAGCCGCTAAACATACCTACGGCCTAGGGCCATCTCTATATGCAGACTGTCAAACATACCTAGGGCCTAGTGCCATCTCTGTGTGTAGACCGCCAAACATACCTAGGGCCTAGTGCCATCTCTGTGTGCAGACGGCCAAACATACCTAGGGCCGAGTGCAATCTCTGGGTGTAGACTGTCAAACATACTTATGGTCTAGTGCCATTTCTGGGTCCAGACCGTCAAATATAATTAGGGCCTAGTGCCATCTCTGGTGCAGACCGCCTAACAAACCCAGGGTCTAGTGACATCTCTATGTGCATACCGTCAAACACACCTAGGGCCTAGTGCCATCTCTGGGTTCAGATCGTCAAACATACTTAGTGTCTAGTGCCATCTCTGGGTTGAGACGGTCAAACATACCTAGGGCCTAGTGCCATCTCTGGGTGCAGACCGCCAAACACACCTAGGGCCTAGGGCCATCTCTGGGTGCAGACCGTCAAACATACTTAGGGTCTAGTGCCATCTCTGGGTGCCGACGGTCAAACATACTTAGGGCCTAGTCCCATCTCTGTGTGCAGACCGCCAACCATACCTAGGGCCTAGTGACATCTCTGTGTGCAGACCGTCAAACATACATAAGCCTGGTGCCATCTCTATGTGCAGGCCGTCAAACATAACTTTGGCCTAGTGCCATCTCTTTGTGCAGACCGTCAAATATACATAGAGCCTAGTGCCATTTCTATGCCTAGACCGTCAAACATACATAGGGCCTAGTGCCACCTCTGTGTGCAGCCGCCAAACATACATAGGGCCCAGTGCCATCTCTATGTGCAGACTGTCAAACATACTTAGAGCCTAGTGTCATCTCTGTGTGCAGACCATCTAGCATACCTACGGCCTAGTACCATCCCTGGGTGCAGACCGTTAAACATACCTTGGTCCTAGTGCCATATCTGTGTGCACGCCCTCAAACATACAAAGGGCCAAGTGCCATCTCTGTGCGCAGATCATCAACCATACTTAGGGCCTAGTGCCATATCTGTGTGTAGACCGTCAAACATACCTAGGAGAGACAGTGCCATATCTGTTTGCAGACCGTCAAACATACATAGGCCTTGTGCGATCTCTCTGTGCAGGCCGTCAAACATAACTTTGGCCTAGTGCCATCTCTTTGTGCAGACCGTCAAATATACATAGGGTCTAGTGCCATCTCTGTGTGCTGACCGTCAAACATACCTAGGGTCTAGTTCCATCTCTATGTGTAGACCGCCAAACATAGCTAGGGCCTAGTGCTATCTCTATGGGCAGACCGTCAAACATGCCTAGGGCCTAGTGCCATCTCTTTGTGCAGGCCGTCAAACATACCTAGGGCCTAGTACCATCTCTGTGTGTAGACAGTCTAGGATACCTATGGCCTAGTGTCATATCTGTGTGCAGACCGTCTAGCATACCTAGGGACTAGTGCTATCTATGTGTCTAGACAGTCTCGCCTACCGAGGGCCTAGTGCCATCTCTGTGTGCAGACCGTCAAACATACCTAGTGCCTAGTACCATCTCTGTGTGTAGACAGTCTAGGATACCTAGGGCCTAGTGTCATATCTGTGTGCAGACCGTCTAACATACCTAGGGCCTAGTGCCATCTCTGTGTGCAGACCGTCAACACATACCTAGGGCCTAGTACCATCATTGTGTGCAGACCGTCAAACATACCTAGGGCCTAGTGTCATCTCTTTGTGCAGGCCGTCAAACATACCTAGGGCCTAGTGCCATCTCTGTGTGTAGACTGTCTAGCATACCTAGGGTCTAGTGTCATATCTGTGTGCAGACCGTCTAGCATACCTAGGGTGTAGTGCCATCTCTGGGTTCAGACAGTCAAACATACTTAGGGCCTAGTGCCATCTCTGGGTGCAGACTGTCAAACATACTTAAGATCTAGTGCCATCACTGTGTGCAGACCGTCAAACATACCTAGGGCCTAGTGCGATCGCTGGGTGCAAACCGTCAAACATACTTATTGTCTAGTGCCATCTCTGGGTTCAGACCGTCAAACATACTTAGGTCCTAGTGCCATCTCTGGGTGCAGACCGCCAAACATACCTAGGGCCTAGTGACATCTCTGTGTGCAGACCGCCAAACATACCTAGGGTCTAGTGACACCTCTATGTGCATACCGTCAAACATATCTAGGGCCTAGTGCCATCTCTGGGTGCAGACCGTCAAGGATACCTAGGGCCTTGTGTCATCTCTGGGTGCAGGCCGTCAAACATACCTAGGGCCTAGTGACATCTCTGGGTGAAAACCGTCAAACATACCTAGGGCCTAGTGGCATCTCTGGGTACAGGCCGTCAAGCACAACTATGGCCTACATGCACATTCTCACCATGGGACGCTGGTGATTTCCACTGCACAGATTTTGCAAAAGTAAGCAGATGCTTGGCGAGTGCTATTATTAGGATTTGACCTGGATTGATGTACTTAATTGCTTGTTGCTGGAGATCCATTGCATGCGTGATCATTTCAGGGGTTGAAGGCTTCTCGTACACAGGAGGTAGTGTACACAAAGCTCGTGGATCTTCAATTTATGGTTGCTTTGATGCATGATAGGCCGCCCATGCAACATTACCTTCATTATCGATGTTCACCCCTGTATTATTGCTAATGCGTGATAGATCCAGGAGGTCTCCTCGGGGATGCCTTCATCCAAACATTTTTGTAGTGTTCGAGTGTTACATTCTAAAACAATAATGTCAGCGGTCGTCAGTGAAGCAGATGGAACGGGTGCATACTTGGCTGTAGATAATGCTTTCAGATTCCAGAAGGCGTTATTCTGACAGGTAGTCTGCTCCCACAGGACCTGCTTCTGGTCGGAAACTGGGAAATTCAAATACCAGAGCCATCACAGGAACTCATCGACGTATTTGGAATAAGAATGTGATTAATTTCATTTAAAGCACCAACGGCGAACACGCCCTTCCGAAGCGAAGCCAGTCATTTATATTGACCGCTTTGGAATTTGAAAAATCCACTATACCCCGTAGTTCACCATGCCGTGGCTTTGTTACGTTTTATTAAAATGGGGGTTATTTGATTATTTAATGATAATATATAGGCTATTGAAGTATCAGTATGTTGCTACATGCCGACATGACTCAGTGGTCCTTCCTAAACCATTTTTATTGTTGAGACAGTTGGACGGACACATGTGACATTAAATGGGCTTTCTTTGTTAATGATGTCGGCTATCTATGATAAAGTCCAGGATTTAAAATAATCTAAAATATATAGGAGGCTTCCTAGGCTAGTACACTAGAGGTCCAACTCATACTTCTTGCCAAATTTGGCGCATTTGTCCGCCATGTAACGACAATTTAACATTTTTCCTGCTAAGCTGCCTGACTACTTGTTGTGTGACTCATGTCGTGTAAACGCTACCAACAAGGTTCCTTACCTATGTAACCTTCAAATTCGATCATGAAAATTTAAATTTTCTCAGAAAATCTCCATTTGCAGATCAAGAGAAGACCATTTTTGAAAATTTACAACTGGAATGATTGGCTCGGTTATCGACTCAGTCATTCCAGTGTAACATTTTCAAAATAGTCTTCCCTTGGTCTGGAAATGGACATTTCTCAAGACCACTGCAGAACCCGTTTTTAGCTGATATGAGTGCTGAAGGATTAAACCGAACTGATAGATGTGTAAACAGCCAATCATTGTAGATTATTTACAAACATCACTCAAACATGTATGCCAAGGTATTCTTACATACATATATAACTGAAGAAAGGATCGGCATAAACTGATCATACCTCTTTCTACGGCTCATATCCTGTAAGTTAACTATGCCACTGTAAATAATCGGTTGATTCCGTTTATTCGAACACCATCGTAGGCATGCGGTGCTAAGCATTAAGCAAATGTAAACAAATGTAATAGTTTTTTCCAGACAGCCATACCTTAAATTCCACGTTGTGAGAATACTTGTATTGAGGTTTGCTGCTGTGAGGGGAAGCTGTAGCATTCAATCACGCTATTCTCACGTTATTCTCTATTTCCCCGTCGCTATTTAAGCAACCCATGCGCTTGTGGTACGAAGACTTCAGGAACGAGAGTATGCTTGGGATATGGTTCGGATGCGATGGGGGTGGTGGTGGGGGTGGGGTGGGTGGGGGGTTGCTCAAGGGCGCGTGGGGCCAAAACGTAGGGGGCGCTATGGGTATGCACTATGGGAGAGGAATTACCGGTGGGGTGGGGCGAGCTAAGCTCCACCCACACTTCGCCGTGTTTGGATCGATCGCCCCCTGAACGGCCTGACTATCAATTTCCAGAAACTATACATGCAAGCTGTTGAATATTTTGAAACTAATTTGACAGGGTGCTCAGACAAATTAATTTCAAAATATTAAACATCATCTTTATTAAATAGTAGAAACATACAATTATTAAATAGTAAAAACATGCAATTAATACAACAAACTTAGTCAGTACTCAATTAAGCGTTCGCGACGAACTTGTCTAGGTAAATCATGACGCCATTGATTATGACGTAATCTCACACGTCATATAGTTGATTGTGACGTCATAGGGTTGATGGATAAATTGGAAAGTGCTCTTATGTATCGATGTAACCACATCTCATATTATTTCAAAGAAATACAGAATTATAAATGTTTAATACAGGAATATTACAATTATTCTTGATCATACTCACCACGGTAATTGTTTTAAAAAATTTAATTTACCAGCTTGACCGCTTTACCGACTGACAAATGGTATACTTTGACTTCTCTTGACTGAAATTAGCACATATCTCACGCAGCGCGTTTCCCTGTACTTAGCTACAAACCCAGCGTGAAGACCGTGACGACAAAGTGGTATGCGTGAGGATACTTCAACAGAGATTACTAAAACAAATGCCAATATACTTACCAAGGAAAAACTGATTGGAAACGTAAGTGGTTGGTCATTTGAAAAAGGTTCATGCATTTGGCCTACACTTACCTTCCCTAACCTAGTCCATCCAACTCTAAGCTATTTGCAGAGCTTAGACGTTCCTGTAGAAGTTGAGGAAGGAAAGGCATGGGCGACATAAGCTGTTTTGTGGACTGTGGACATATATATATCTTTGCTGTAATTGGATGTTGTTGGCTGTAGACATATGTATTTCTGCAGAAGTTAAGCTCTATCGATATTGATATACATATATGTATCATAGACGTAGAAATGTGTCCCAACATCTGAGGGCGGGGGTCCGGGGTTCCACTCAGTTAAGCCTTTTGAAATTGTCGTGTTCTGAGATTTCCTGCATTTTTGTGGCGGTGGGAGAATGTGAAATTTCACCTTTAGACAGTCATACCATTGCCACCACTCTCCCCACCCTCACCCACTACCCCCAAATACCCCCACCTCCCCAACAGAGCTAAAAGTGCGTGCGTGCGTGCGTGCGTGGGGGGGGGGGGGGGTGGCGGCAACTAAACCCATTATCCCTCCTCTTCCTACGACTATGTGTATTTTCCGCTCTAATTAGCGGTTGCTGCCGCTGTCTTATCTACTGTCTAGATGACTGTCTAGATGAATGGATTGTTGATGTACGCTATTCCGTCATCGACAAGTATTTTTTCCAGCGAAAGCAACAATAGTATAATATAAAGACAGCCATATTAAAAGATGCTGCTATCTTGATAAATGGGAAATGCCTCATAGACCGATAACTGTGGTATTAAATTGTAGTAGAATGCGCTGGAAAATCACCACCTGTGTTCGTTATGAAAATACCATTAGCAGAGCAGCTCCTTGCGGCAACACTCACCAATGCGTTTACCCGCTAATGGCTATACACACATACAAACTACCTCCGACTGATTGACTACGCTATTGGACGCAGAAATAGAGACTAGTATACAGAAGATGCGCATGTCTCTATTACATCTCTTAAATAACTTAACATGTTTCCAAAACAAAATAAAACTTATACTGTTGATTATTTTGAACATAATTGACAGCAATGTCTTCTAATACAATTATGTTCAAAATATTCAACAGAACATTTCTTACAATTGGCCTTTCCAGTTGAGGCTATGCCCCGCCAATCCATAGCTAAGATCAACCCACACCTCGCTCGTGTTGGGGTCGAACGATCTCTGAACTCTCTGACTATCAATTTGCAGAAAACTATACAGGGAAGCTGTTGCATGTTTTGAAACTAATTTGACTGGGTGTTGTTGGTGCCTATATTTGACTGGGTGCTGCTCCTGCCTATGGCAGCAACAGCGCCCAGTCAAATTAGTTTCAAAATATTCAACAGCATGTTTATTAAATAGTAGACATACAATTCTTACAACGTGTCGGACTATTAAGACTTAAAGACGGCCCTAATAGAATCATTTATGACGTAATGATTAGGACGTCATCCTACGTCATCATGCATGCCGCCTAGCCGAGTTTGACCCTAAATGACGTCAAATCATCGATAGATACGCTGGAAAGGTGAATTGTACTAATGCTAGTCTGCTTTTTGTTTTGGAAAGATATTAACTTCTTTATTACCTATTCTGTAGCACACTGCAGTCGCGTTATGTATCGATGTGAATCTAGCACACTGCAGTCGCGTTATGTATCGACATGAATCTGTAGCACACTGCAGTCGCGTTATGTATCGATGTGAATCTGTAACATACTGCAGTCGCGTTATGTATCGATATGAATCTGTAGCACACTGCAGTCGCGTTATGTATCGATGTGAATCTGTAGCACACTGCAGTCGCGATATGTATCGATGTGATTCTGTAGCACACTGCAGTTGCGTTATGTATCGATGTGAATCTGTAGCACACTGCAGTCGCGTTATGTATCGATGTGAATCTAGCACACTGCAGTCGCGTTATGTATCGATGTGAATCTGTAGCACACTGCAGTCGCGTTATGTATCGATGTGAATCTGTAGCACACTGCAGTCGCGTTATGTATCGATGTGAATCTGTAGCACACTGCAGTCGCGTTATGTATCGATGTGAATCTGTATCACACTGCAGTCGCGTTATGTATCGATGTGAATATGTAGCACACTGCAGTCGCGTTATGTATCGATGTGAATCTAGCACACTGCAGTCGCGTTATGTATCGATGTGAATCTGTAGCACACTGCAGTCGCGTTATGTATCGATGTGAATCTGTAGCACACTGCAGTCGCGTTATGTATCGATTTGAATCTGTAGCATACTGCAGTCGCGTTATGTAACGATGTGGATCTGTAGCATACTGCAGTCACGTTATGTATCGATGTGAATCTGTAGCACACTGCAGTCGCGTTATGTATCGATGTGAATCTGTAGCACACTGCAGTCGCGTTATGTATCGATGTGAATCTGTAGCATACTGCAGTCGCGTTATGTATCGATGTGAATCTGTAGCATACTGCAGTCGTGTTATGTATTGATGTGAATCTGTAGCACACTGCAGTCGCGTTATGTATCGATTTGAAACTAGCACACTGCAGTCGCACTATGTATCGACATGAATCTGTAGCATACTGCAGTCGCATTTTGTATCGATATGAATCTGTAGCATACTGCAGTCGCGTTATGTATCGATATGAATCTGTAGCACACTGCAGTCGCGCTATGTATCGATGTGAATCTGTAGCATACTGCAGTCGCGTTATGTATCGATGTGAATCTGTAGCACACTGCAGTCGCGTTATGTATCGATTTGAAACTAGCACACTGCAGTCGCACTATGTATCGACATGAATCTGTAGCATACTGCAGTCACGTTATGTATCGATATGAATATGTAGCATACTGCAGTCACGTTATGTATCGATATGAATCTGTAGCACACTGCAGTCGCGTTATGTATCGATATGAATCTGTAGCATACTGCAGTCATGTTATGTATCGATATGAATCTGTAGCATACTGCAGTCGCGTTATGTATCGATGTGAATCTAGCACACTGCAGTCGCACTATGTATCGACATGAATCTGTAGCATACTGCAGTCACGTTATGTATCGATATGAATATGTAGCATACTGCAGTCACGTTATGTATCGATATGAATCTGTAGCACACTGCAGTCGCGTTATGTATCGATATGAATCTGTAGCATACTGCAGTCGCATTATGTATCGATATGAATCTGTAGCACACTGCAGTCGCACTATGTATCGATATGAATCTGTAGCATACTGCAGTCGCGTTATGTATCGATATGAATCTGTAGCATACTGCAGTCGCGTTATGTATCGATATGAATCTGTAGCATACTGCAGTCGCGTTATGTATCGATATGAATCTGTAGCATACTGCAGTCGCATTATGTATCGATATGAATCTGTAGCATACTGCAGTCGCATTATGTATCGATATGAATCTGTAGCATACTGCAGTCGCATTATGTATCGATATGAATCTGTAGCATACTGCAGTCGCGTTATGTATCGATATGAATCTGTAGCATACTGCAGTCGCGTTATGTATCGATATGAATCTGTAGCATACTGCAGTCGCGTTATGTATCGATATGAATCTGTCGCATACTGCAGTCGCATTATGTATCGATATGAATCTGTAGCATACTGCAGTCGCATTATGTATCGATATGAATCTGTAGCATACTGCAGTCGCATTATGTATCGATATGAATCTGTAGCATACTGCAGTCGCATTATGTATCGATATGAATCTGTAGCATACTGCAGTCGCATTATGTATCGATATGAATCTGTAGCATACTGCAATCGCATTATGTATTGATATGAATATGTAGCATAGTTCAATCGCGTTGTGTATCGATATGAATCTGTAGCATACTGCAGTCGCATTATGTATCGATATGAATCTGTAGCATACTGCAGTCGCATTATGTATCGATATGAATCTGTAGCATACTGCAGTCATGTTATGTATCGATATGAATCTATAGCATACTGCAGTCGCGTTATGTATCGATATGAATCTGTATCATACTGCAGCCGCATTATGTATCAATATGAATCTGTAGCATACTGCAGTCGCATTATGTATCGATATGAATTTGTAGCATACTGCAGTCGCACTATGTATCGATATGAACCTGTAGCATACTGCAGTCGTGTTATGTATCGATATGAATCTGTAGCACACTTCAGTCGCATTATGTATCGATATGAATCTGTAGCATACGGCAGTCACGTTATGTATCGATATGAATGTAGCATACTGCAGTCACGTTATGTATCGATATGAATTTAGCACACTGCAGTCGCACTATGTATCAATATGAATCTGTAGCATACTGCAGTCGCACTATGTATCAATATGAATCTGTAGCATACCTCAATCGCGTTGTGTATCGATATGAATCTGTAGCATACTGCAGTCGCGTTATGTATCGATCTGAATCTGTAGCATACTGCAGTCGCATTATGTATCGATATAAATCTGTAGCATACTGCAGTCGCATTATGTATCGATATGAATCTGTAGCATACTGCAGTCGCATTATGTATCGATAAGAATCTGTAGCATACTGCAGTCGCGTTATGTATCGATATGAATCTGTAGCATACTGCAGTCGCGTTATGTATCGATATGAATCTGTAGCATACTGCAGTCGCGGTATGTATTGATATGAATCTGTAGCATACTGCAGTCGCGTTATGTATCGATATGAATCTGTAGCATACTGCAGTCGCATTATGTATCGATATGAATCTGTAGCATACTGCAGTCGCATTATTTATCGATATGAATCTGTAGCATACTGCAGTCGCATTATGTATTGATATGAATATGTAGCATACTTCAATCGCGTTGTGTATCGATATGAATCTGTAGCATACTGCAGTCACGTTATGTATCGATATGAATCTGTAGCATACTGCAGTCACGTTATGTATCGATATGAATCTATAGCACACTGCAGTCGCGTTATGTATCGATATGAATCTAGCACACTGCAGTCACGTTATGTATCGATATGAATCTGTAGCATACTGCAGTCGCATTATATATCGATATGAATCTGTAGCATACGGCAGTCGCGTTATGTATCGATATGAATCTGTAGCATACTGCAGTTGCGTTATGTATCGATATGAATCTGTAGCATAGTGCAGTCGCGTTATGTATCGATATGAATCTGTATCATACTGCAGTCGCATTATGTATCGATATGAATCTGTAGCATACGGCAGTCGCGTTATGTATCGATATGAATCTGTAGCATACCGCAGTCGCATTATGTATCGATATGAATCTGTAGCATACCGCAGTCGCATTATGTATCGATATGAATCTGTAGCATACTGCAGTCGCGTTATGTATCAATATGAATCTGTATCATACTGCAGTCGCGTTATGTATCGATATGAATCTGTATCATACTGCAGTCGCATTATCTATCGATATGAATCTGTAGCATACGGCAGTCGCGTTATGTATCGATATGAATCTAGCACACTGCAGTCGCACTATGTATTGATATGAATCTGTAGCATACTGCAGTCGCGTTGTGTATCGATATGAATCTGTAGCATACTGCAGTCGCTTTATGTATCGATATGAATCTGTAGCATACTGCAGTCGTGTTATGTATCGATATGAATCTGTAGCATACTGCAGTCGCGTTATGTATCGATATGAATCTGCGGCATACTGCAGTCGTGTTATATATCGATATGAATCTGTAGCATACTGCAGTCGTGTTATGTATCAATATGAATCTGTAGCATACTGCAGTCACGTTATGTATCGACATGAAAATGTAATGTACTGCAGTCGCTTTATGTATCGATATGAATCTGTAGCACACTGCAGTCTTGTTATGTATCGATATGAATCTGTAGCATACTGCAGTCGCGTTGTGTATCGATATGAATCTGCAGCATACTGCAGTCACGTTATGTATCGATATGAATCTAGCACACTGCAGTCACGTTATGTATCGATATGAATTTGTAGCATACTGCAGTCGCATTATGTAGCGATATGAATCTGTAGCATACTGCAGTCGCGTTATGTATCGATATGAATTTGTAGCATACTGCAGTCGCGTTGTGTATCGATATGAATCTGTAGCATACGGCAGTCACGTTATGTATCGATATGAATGTAGCATACTGCAGTCACGTTATGTATCGATATGAATTTAGCACACTGCAGTCGCACTATGTATCAATATGAATCTGTAGCATACTGCAGTCGCACTATGTATCAATATGAATCTGTAGCATACCTCAATCGCGTTGTGTATCGATATGAATCTGTAGCATACTGCAGTCGCGTTATGTATCGATCTGAATCTGTAGCATACTGCAGTCGCATTATGTATCGATATAAATCTGTAGCATACTGCAGTCGCATTATGTATCGATATGAATCTGTAGCATACTGCAGTCGCATTATGTATCGATAAGAATCTGTAGCATACTGCAGTCGCGTTATGTATCGATATGAATCTGTAGCATACTGCAGTCGCGTTATGTATCGATATGAATCTGTAGCATACTGCAGTCGCGGTATGTATTGATATGAATCTGTAGCATACTGCAGTCGCGTTATGTATCGATTTGAATCTGTAGCATACTGCAGTCGCATTATGTATCGATATGAATCTGTAGCATACTGCAGTCGCATTATTTATCGATATGAATCTGTAGCATACTGCAGTCGCATTATGTATTGATATGAATATGTAGCATACTTCAATCGCGTTGTGTATCGATATGAATCTGTAGCATACTGCAGTCACGTTATGTATCGATATGAATCTGTAGCATACTGCAGTCACGTTATGTATCGATATGAATCTATAGCACACTGCAGTCGCGTTATGTATCGATATGAATCTAGCACACTGCAGTCACGTTATGTATCGATATGAATCTGTAGCATACTGCAGTCGCATTATATATCGATATGAATCTGTAGCATACGGCAGTCGCGTTATGTATCGATATGAATCTGTAGCATACTGCAGTTGCGTTATGTATCGATATGAATCTGTAGCATAGTGCAGTCGCGTTATGTATCGATATGAATCTGTATCATACTGCAGTCGCATTATGTATCGATATGAATCTGTAGCATACGGCAGTCGCGTTATGTATCGATATGAATCTGTAGCATACCGCAGTCGCATTATGTATCGATATGAATCTGTAGCATACCGCAGTCGCATTATGTATCGATATGAATCTGTAGCATACTGCAGTCGCGTTATGTATCAATATGAATCTGTATCATACTGCAGTCGCGTTATGTATCGATATGAATCTGTATCATACTGCAGTCACATTATCTATCGATATGAATCTGTAGCATACGGCAGTCGCGTTATGTATCGATATGAATCTAGCACACTGCAGTCGCACTATGTATTGATATGAATCTGTAGCATACTGCAGTCGCGTTGTGTATCGATATGAATCTGTAGCATACTGCAGTCGCTTTATGTATCGATATGAATCTGTAGCATACTGCAGTCGTGTTATGTATCGATATGAATCTGTAGCATACTGCAGTCGCGTTATGTATCGATATGAATCTGCGGCATACTGCAGTCGTGTTATATATCGATATGAATCTGTAGCATACTGCAGTCGTGTTATGTATCAATATGAATCTGTAGCATACTGCAGTCACGTTATGTATCGACATGAAAATGTAATGTACTGCAGTCGCTTTATGTATCGATATGAATCTGTAGCACACTGCAGTCTTGTTATGTATCGATATGAATCTGTAGCATACTGCAGTCGCGTTGTGTATCGATATGAATCTGCAGCATACTGCAGTCACGTTATGTATCGATATGAATCTAGCACACTGCAGTCACGTTATGTATCGATATGAATCTGTAGCATACTGCAGTCGCATTATGTAGCGATATGAATCTGTAGCATACTGCAGTCGCGTTATGTATCGATATGAATTTGTAGCATACTGCAGTCGCGTTGTGTATCGATATGAATCTATAGCATACTGCAGTCGCATTATGTATCGATATGAATCTGTAGCACACTGCAGTCTCGTTATGTATCGACATGAAAATGTAGCTCACTGCAGTCGCTTTATGTATCGACATGAAAATGTAGCATACTGCAGTCGCGTTGTGTATTGATATGAATCTGTAGCATACTGCAGTCGCGTTATGTATCGATATGAATCTGTATCATACTGCAGTCGCATTTGTATCGATATGAATCTGTAGCATACTGCAGTCGCATTACGTATCGATATGAATTGGTAGTATACTGCAGTCGCATTATGTATCGATATGAATGAATTCCACATATGCGTATCTTATTTACCGTATCTTATTTACCGTAAAGGTACAGATATAGTGCCTACATTATTTATTAGCCATTTAAACCTTGAAATTCCAGTGACTAAATTTCAATATTTTGAAACCAATTTGACTGAAACCTGCTGCAGCAAGATGTAACATCTCGCAGAGAAATTAGTTTCAAAATATTCAACAGAATATTCCCTATATTATAGCGACTTTGTCGTTTCCCGTGTGTAACGATAACATGTTAATGAACGGGATGTAAAATGTAAGGCGAACCAGGTAAGAGGCCTACCTACATCATTGTTGAATATGGCTGAATACCTGCGATGTCTAAATTATTATTGATTAGGGATTAAAGCCTCACCATGTGGTTAGCTTATATTAAGAATTGCCCGTCACATATGTATCACAAAGAACATTTGCCATAATTAGGGGCCAGGTGTGTGCGCTAAAGACATGTTTAGTACCAATTAATTTTTTCTGCGAGGGAGGGAACCTTAAAACCCCTCCTCATGAAAAGGTATTTGTGCCTATGCTCGTAATCTATCAAGATATATGGTGACATTCGCGCCATTATAAATGCGTGTGTAGGTTAGCTCAGTGAAGTTTGCTGGATATTGGATATTGGATATTGAATATTCAATTTCCTGTAGCGGGATATTGAATATTCAATCTCCTGTAGTGGGATATTGAATATTCAATTTCCTGTAGCGGGATATTGAATATTCAATTTCCTGTAGAGGGATATTGGATATTCAATTTCCTGTAGCGGGATATTGGATATTCAATTTCCTGTAGCGGGATATTGACTATTCAACATATATGCGCCTGGGCTAATCCGTTGCGGGCTACCGTAAATGCGGCAGGTTGAGGGGTGTGGCCTAGTGCTGACGTGGCAGCGCATTTGGGAAACGCGATGGCGGACAGGCGGATGTCCTGCTCGGTCGTTACGTGACAGCGTACTGCTCTGAGCGAGTATACTGACTGAGATGTGGTTATCCGAGTGGGGCGGGCGGCCTGCCCGCCTGGTGCCGCGTGCATACCGAGCAGATGATAGTAGGGCAAGGCAACGTTAATGTATGTATGGATGGATGGATGGATGTTTATGGTGGAATAGGGTGGGTGGGAAGTGAGGGATAGCGTGTATGTATGTCCATCCATCCATCCATCCATTCATCCATCCATTCATCCATCCATCGGTTCATCACACCCTCCATCCATCATTAACTCCCTCCCCCCTAACTCCCTCCCTCCCTAACTCCCTGCCTCCCTCCCTCCCTTCATTAATCCACCCATCCAACCATCCACACATACATCCATCCATCCATACATCGGTTCATCCCACCCATCATCCATCATTAACTCCCTACCTACCTCCCTCCCTCCCTCAATCCATCCACCCATCCATCCCGCCATCCCTCCCTCGCTCTTTAACTTCCTCCCTCAATCCCTCCGTCCATCCTTTCTTCCATAGCTCCCTCGCTGCCTCCCTTCCTCCTTCCCTCCCTCCCTCCATCCACCCATCCATTCAAACATACATCCATTCTGCCTTCTCTCCCTCCTTAACTCCCGCCATTCCTCCGCAACTCCCTCTCTCCCTCCTTCCATCCATCCATTTACGCACGCACGCACGCACGCACGCACACACGCACCCACGCACCCACGCACCCACGCACGCACGCACGCATGCACGCACACACCACCCCAACCACGCATCATCCAGCCATTCAGTCATCCATTCATCCATCCATCCATCCATCCATCCATCCATCCATCCATCCATCCATCCATTCATCCATCAATCCACCCAGCCAGCCAGCCATTCATCCTACCTTCCATCCATCCTCACCACCACCTCTTTTCCTCCTTCCCTCCCCGACCCGCCCCGTCATCCTTCCTCCCTCTCTCCCTCCCTCTACCCATCCATCCATCCATCCATCCATCCATCCATCCATTCATACATCCAACCATTCCCCCTCTCACCCTCCAAAACTCCCTCCCTCCGCAACTCCCTCCATCCATCCATCCATCCACGCACGCACGCACGCACTCACTCACGCACGCACGCACGCACGCACGCACGCACGCACGCACGCACGCACGCACGAACACCGCCCCCCCCCAACAACACATCATCCATCCATCCATCCATCCATCAATTCCTCCATCCATCCATCCAACCATCCATCCATCCATCCATCCATCCATCCATCCTCCTTCCTTCCTGCATTCCATCCACCAATTCCTCCACCTCCCTCCCTCTTTTCCTCCCCCCCCCCCCGATCTCCATCCCGCCCTCCCTCCTTCCCTCCTTACCTCCCTCCCTAATTCCCTATCTCACTCACTCCCTCACGCACCCTCCCTCCCTCCATCCATCCATCTAACCATCCACCCATTAATTCATCCATCCATCGATCTGTTCATCCCGCCTCCCTCCATTATTAACTCGTCCTCCCTCCCTAACTCCCTCCCTGCATCCACCCATCCATCCTGCCATCCATCCCTTGCTCCGTAACTCCCTCCCTACATCCCTCCTTCCATCCCTCCTTCCATAACTCCCTCGCTCGCTCCCTTCCCCCCCCCCCAACTCCCTCACTCCATCCATCCACCCACGCATCCATCCATCCATCCATTCAGCCCTCTCTCCCTCCTGAGCTCGTTCTATCCCTCCGCAACTCCTTCTCTCCCTCCCTTCATCCATCCATCCACGCACGCACGCACGCACGCACGCACGCACGCACGCACGCACGCACACACACGCACGCGCGCACACACACACCATCCATCCATATTCGACCGAAGATATTTGAATGAATGAATGAATTTTTTTACACCCAGACCTCTTTACAAGGCATATGGGGACATTTCTATATCTCAGTAATCTGTGGGCAGTAAGTGTTTATTATACAATTATTTACACGAGTCTTATATAATAAAGTATGCACATGAGAAACTATACAGGTAAGCTGTTGAATATTTTGAAACTAATTTAACTCGGTATTGTTGCTGCCATAGTGCCCAGTCAAATTAATGAAAAAATATTCAACAGCATCTTTGTTAAATAGTAAAGACATACAAATCGTATAACAACGCTTAGTCCATCATCAATTAAACGTGACGAACGTGTCATTGATTATGACGTCGTCCTAGATGTCACGTAGTTGATTATGGCATCATATGATTGATGGATAAACTGGAAAGCTTCATTGTTATGGCAAAAGAATTGTCTGACAGACGAATATGCCAACATGCAGAGGGACAAACCGACAGACACACAGACTGACTTACATCAATTTGGAGTCGCCAGTAAACGCGGATCCTGATAAAAATAAATTCAACATCAACTCTGCAAATATTGATAAAAGGGAAGTAACTGCTCGCAATTGTTTCTCTCATCCTATGATGCTATATTGAGTTACTTCTATTGAGTTACAGGTTCGCGCTACAAAGTACAAATCAAACATTGCCCGTATAGTAGAGCAGCAAGCCCTGATTTTGCACTTACTACGGCATTATCTGTTAATAACTGATTCATGCTAGACTGATTACGAAAGCTCCGTTTTCGCGATCAGATTAATCTGACAGACAAATCTGGAGCAACAATTTGATGCCGTAGCGTGAATCTTAAGAGCGGTTAGAGGATCAGATTAATCTGTCAGACAAATCTGATGAATAAGTCTGACGTCGTAGCGCGAATCTGAAGAGCGTTCTGACGATCAGATTAATCTATCAGACAAATCTGATGAAAAAATTAGTTGAAAAAATTTGATGGAAAATCTGAAGAAAGAATCTGATGAAAATTGGCAATGACGTCATTAGCGTGATCAATGGTGGTTTTCTGTTTAATTTATAAAGTGGGTTTAACGAGTCCCACAAACAAATCTCCTGCAATTCAATTATCGTCAATCATTCAAAATGACTCGGGCGCGTCCATTTTGCTTGCGGGCTGATGAAGTCAACGATGATGACGTATTTAGAGCACGCATTTTGATTGGCCACGCCTTCAAGACAAAATCTGAAGAAATTGAATTTAGATGTTTAGTTCACACGGTCAGATTTTATTGAAATTGAAAAATTTGAAGAACCATCAGATTCGCCTTCAGACAACAGACTTCAGACATCAGACTTCAGATTTTGCGTTTACACGGTCAGATTTTATTAAATTCGACAAATCTGATCGTGAAAACCTGGTGTTATAGGGTAGGGAATAAGGTGTGGATAGAAGCCATCCTTGATTTTGACCTTGAAGGCCATTTCAAAGTCACAAATTTCACATATGCGTCAAAATGCCCATTTTATGAAAAATGCAGAATGACAACGTGTCCTCATATCTTTCAGACAATATGTTTATCTCATCACAAGGGTACATGAAAACAGTATTATATCTGGTATTAACTGGTCAATTTACACATGAATTAAGAGAAAAGATCTACACAAAATTGCGTTTTTCTCAATATCTATTTCCGCATGACATACATTTTTAATATATGGTCAGACATTTTGCTACATCTGTGACTTTATTCAATAGCCTTCACTTATTAAAACTTTTAATTTGGCCGTCGTCCTTGACCCATCTTGTTTTTTCGCTGGATCGACCATTAAATGGGTAATAGTAAAGAAAATTAAAGTTTTTACTTAGCCAGTGTCTATCTGCAGGCCGAGAGAAGAGAAATTTTGAAAATTTACCACTAGAATGACTGGCTCGGTTACCGAGCCAGTCATTCTAGTGGTAAATATTCAAAAATACTCTACTCTAGACCTGTCAAATATCCATGTCGGAAGACTACTGCAAAGTTGAGTATTGGTAAGTTTGACCACTAAAGGTTTAAGTTGACGCAAGACGGTTAAACATATGAATACTTTTACTAAGGACAACATGTATAGGCCAACTAGTTATCTACTGGCCAATTGCGTTGCAATAGTCAGTCGCGTTACAGCCAGAAGTAGAGGTGGTCACACAGTTATTTTTAAAACGAGAATATCTACACTGATTTGTACCCAAAAATCACCAGTTCTAGCTAGGCATTAGGTTTTGGTGGCAATCTTGTAACAAACGCAAACAAATAGAGTAGTTTAACGTGGAACATTTATGACATAAACGCGGCAGTGTAATAATAATAATAATAATAATACCGGAAGGCAATTATATGCGGGTGAGTTATGAAATGCGAGGAAGTATGTAACGGACGTGGAGTGTGCTAGATAATATAATAATTAGCCATGAATAGACCAACTAGCAATAGGCTAGAGAATATAATAACTAGCAATGTATAGAATAACTAACAATAACTATCAATACATGCGCGACCCCTTTTTTCTCCTTTCTTCTTTTAAAATGCCCATTGAAACAAACGTCTAGTACAATGATGACCTCGGAGAGTAGTTTTTCATTAACAAGAATCTCATCGTAGAACAGGCTGAGTATTACTTTAGCTATAAGTCACTGGATGTAATCACATTTAGACATAGAAGTAGTTAGTAAAGCCGATCATCATTGAAGACTGCTACAGCCTAAGGTATATAAATAAGGTATATAAGTATCGAACACTACTACTACTACTACTACTACTACTACTACTGCTGCTGCTGCTGCTGCTGCTGCTGCTGCTGCTGCTACTACTACTACTACCACTACTACTACTGCTGCTGCTGCTTCTGCTGCTGCTGCTACGGCTACTGCTACTACTACTACTACTACTACTACTACTACTACTACTACTACTACTACTACTACTACTACTACTACTACTACTACTACTACTACTACTACTACTACTACTACTACTACTACTACTACTACTGTTGCTGCTATTACTTTTTTTTTCTTCTTTTTTTTGAAAATCGGACGCTGACGCAGTCGGACACACCTCACGGAGGAACTCCTTTAAATAAGGCTTGCAAACCCCCATAAGAAAATCGTAGAATAACAATACAAACCTAACATATCAAAACAGTGCAAGCTAAAATACTCTTTTATCATATACCACAACCGTGGAATAACTACATAGAAAACACAATTAATAAAGAGCTGATAATATAACATAATTCAACAAAGCCATTACTATTAGCACACCGTGTAGTAGTAGGCTCAAATGGCGAGCATAGCTAACCAACAAGTGGTAAAGCGACTCATCAATAATTAGCAGTAAGCTACTGCTACTCATTGACGCCATTGAGCCGATTCATGACCGGCAGGCTTAGTAGATCATATGTAGTTTAACATAGCACCCCGTATAGTAGAAGGGCCAAATGGCGAGTACAGCTCGCCAACAAGTGGCGACGTGACTCGTCAATAAGGAACAAAAAGTCACTCATTGACGCCAGTTAGCCGATTCTTAAATGCCCGGCGGACGTAGTAGCCTTTGTGCAATATAATGCACAAAACAAAGTATACAAACTATGACTACATAGATGGCGCTTTGGGTTCACATTCTAAATTTACTTCATTGTATGTTTTTGCAAATTACCCTGGAACAAATACACCTACAGTAAACATTTACAACAGGAAGCTAATTATAAGATATCACACTCTGTTAACTTGAAAATCGGATCACCTCCAGAATATTGACATAATGCTCATTTGATATTTAAATATACTGATCCCAAGGTTAGGATATTCGTCAAGATTAGAGTCTCCCAAAGTATTAAAATTTTAAAATAAAGGCAATGAAATTAAATTAAAATAGCATTTATCAATATACAGCAAGCAGCGAGTGTGCTAGCTTATACCAGTTCCGCTTCTGATATTTTTAGATATCCGTATTCAATTGATACTAGGCTAGTTTTGCACCATACGTCTTTAAATCTACTTTCTCTCCCATGTTCTACTAGCCTGTAAAATTCACAATGAATGCAGTTTATCAACAATGATCAAAATATAGCTTGTATGGCTCTCTGATGGTTGTTGCCGGTTTTATCTCTGGCCTCTGAAAACCGATGCTTCCAGATGGCCCACACTCCTACAGATAACAGGGTTATTAACAGTTCTTTCTCCTTGCTATTAATGATTCGTCCAATAGTTGAGGAATCTTTGAACAAAATTGTTTCAGCCACTAAATTCACATATTTGTTTCCAAATTTAGCAAGGAGCATATTGATATAAACCCAAAAGCCTGTAGTTATGCGACACTGAGTAAATAGATGGTCTATCGTTTCCTCATCAATATTACATAATACGCACCGGTCTGTACTCGTTATTTTACGCATATAAGTAAGATGGCCGACCCATATCCTTCGATGGAGTAATCGCCATGCCAGATCCCGTGCATTTCCTGGTAGACAAGGTAGATGTATTGCTTTCCAGGCATTTTTCCAGTTCTTTGGTGCGCATCCTAAACTGTTCCAATGCCTAACCACAATAGGAGTCTGTCTGCGACTTTGCATTAGAATTCTATATCAGTCTCTAGATGCCATGTTGTATTTGATATGTTCTGACATAAATACTAATGTTGGTTGCAACATATCAATGTTGCCACGTGCTTTCGGCAATTTGAACCATACAGCAGGTAGTACATTCTTTATTCTAACAATAAGCGCTGAGCATCAATATATCTCATTGATGTTATTCTTGCTACATCTTGCATCGCAATCCATTTACGAGATTTCGGATTTACCAAGTCACGTAAATATTGAATACCATTTTCGGCCATAGAGGGCACATATAATACATCATCATTATCACGAATCAACTCGTTGCCACAAAGACGTTACTCTAAGGCATCTTCCCAACAATTGGGTTGTGGCATTGATCGTGTAAATATTTTTACGGCTTCGAGCTGTTCTTTATACACATTTGGTGTCTTTTGATGATTAGGTGGCAGTTTATTGCACATAAATAAACATTCTACTGGAAATGGGTCTACGTACCTTTGGAGAAGTGCCCTTGAAACACCTGATCAAGATGAGTTTGAAGTGAGTAACTTATTCAAGAATTTTAATTTTAAAGAAGCACACTTTGCTGAAACATTAACCAAATCCAGGCCTCCCGCATGCTTTTCATTGGTGAGGATTGACTGTGATACTAAATGGGCTTTGTCCTCACATAAGAAGGACAAAAGCAACGTGTTGATCTTTGACTCTACTGATTTGGGCATTTGAACTACAGAAGCGGTATACCACAGTCTAGATAAAATTAAATTGTTACGTACAAATGTCCTGACAAAGACAATTAGGCGACGTCGTTTCCAATTTAGTAATGCACACTTTAGCTTGGATAGCCATTCTTCCCAATTTAGTAATAGATTTTGTTCTCTACTAAAGTAAATACCCAAAATTTGTATGACATCATTTGACCAGTTAATATCCATCACATTGTCAGTTCTGCTCTTCCAATCGCCCAAAAACAAGCCCTTAGATTTGTCTTTATTGACTTTAAGCCCTGATGCCTTTTGAAAAACTGTTAATACTCCATTTAAAATTCTAAAATCCGGATTTTTACCCGCAAACACAGTCGTATCATTTGCATATTGAGAAACCTTAATGTCCTTTCGACGCAACGTATACATATTCCTTGAAAGTCACTGCGTTGCCTCAGCAACAGGATTCTTATTGGGGAGGGGTGGGGTGGGGGCACACATCCTGGACACACATCTTGGAGAAGGGTCAGCACGAACAACTGCCATAGGTCCAGCTAGTGTTCGTAGTTCTCTATTTAGTCTGCATCCCGTAGGGAGACACAGCGTTCATTATCTATTAGGCAGGCTGAAGTGAAAGATGTAATGGTCTCCCAGATCACAAAGATTAACTTGCGTTCTCCTTTGATCACATCGGCAGCAAACAACACTTCCAGTGAGTCTGGTGGATCAACTGTTGCTTGATGTGTTCGGGTTTTGAGAATTTTCGTGGGTGACGTACACAGATTACAGCTCCTGCTAACCTGATCGATAGCCTTATCCGTGTCAAGGGCATAGAAATACCGATGGAATATGGTGCCTAGCTGTTGATAAGTTGGATGATCAAGCGTGAGGTGCAGCATGGATAATAATAGGTCCAGAGTCTGGCGAGTAATAACAATGCATTCACGACTTCAAGATTTACGATTGTTTATGTGCTTCTTGGACACCAATTTTCCTACTTTCAATACAGGTTAACCGCCGAAGGCATTGCCGATAGTGGTGGAAAAACCTAACATTAAACATTCATAAATAATTACACACACAGCTTACCATAGAATGTGACACATACTTGTGAATGTACAGATGCGGTACTGAGTTAAGTAAACATAGAGAAAAAGAAAGAAGAACAAACGATACAATACATCTATACTTTTTCCTTTTAGTTATTGAGATTAGAGATTTGTTTTTGAGGAGGGGATGGTGTGTTTGGGTGGTGAAGAAGGAAGGGGGATAGGGGTCATGCGTGCCCACTACCCTCAGCTCAACCCATAGGTTGCTATTTAGTAGTAGCGCTTGTTGAGGTGCGTCAGTTTGAAAAGATCAGTAGTCACGATAGCAGTAATAGTGCATTCTGATCAAATGTTTTTGAAAGGTCCAAGAAGATGGCCAATATATGTTCCTTCTTTTCAATTGATTCGACCTTTTTTCTGTCATTTCAATTAATGCAAGCATTGTTGAGTGTTTCTGGCGGATCCATACCAGGAAGCATATGAAATTTCCTTTTTTCTAGGTAATTAATTAATCTATTATTGATTAATCGCTACATTAATTTAGAAAAAAGTGAAAGTATTGAGACAGGCCTGCAATTTGTGAAGTTTGATGCGTCTTTTTTAACATATTGGAGTGATGCGTGCAGATTTTAGTTTTGATGGAAATATGCCTTGTACTAGGGATTGATTGCAGATATGGTTGAGTGGCGTTAGTAAATCAAGTATGCAGAGTTTAAATATGCTTCATTTAATTCCATCGGCACTTTTCGCAGGATTAAGTGAATTAAGCATAGTGAAAATCTCGTCATTGTTAACAGGATAAGCAAAAAATGAAGGGGATTGATAAGCAGGAGTATCGGTGAGGTAATCACTATATTTAATTCCTGATGTCGATATGATTTTCTTTGAGAGATTTGGACTTATGTTAACACAATATTCATTGAAACCATTTGCAATTTATCCGTGATTACCTTATTGTTATAGAGAAACTGGGTGTGTTGTGCGTTTCTGTTGTTTGTATTCAAAAGTGATTTTATAATTTTCCATGTTTCATTTATATCATTTATGGATTGCTCAAATTTGTTCTAATAATAATTCTTTTTTATGTTTTTATTATTAGGTCAAGCTTATTTCTATATTTTTAAAACTTTGTCTCATTATACTTTGTTTGACATTTTATAAATGTCATATAAAGTTGCTGTTTTTTATGACAGGCAAATATCAATCCTCTTGATAGCTATGGTTTAGTAGGGTTGTGCGTGAATAATTTATTTTATTGAACTGTGCTCAAAGATGTTAGTGCATATGTTGTAGAGGTTGGTGTAGGCATCATCACATGACTCTATATCTATCACTTGGTTCAAGTCTACCTCGGACATGGCCTTTTTAAAATTGTTCAATGCTGACCTGATTCATTTCTCTACACTTGATTTTTTCGTTTTTAAATGGCCAACTGTAGTGGACTGTTTTATTTCAAGGATAAACATTGGTGGGTGATCTGATTTGTCTATTACGATAATTCTTGAATGTGTTTTGTTGCTGAAACTGATATTATTACTGAATATATTAGCAATAGTTCTAGCCGAACTCTTAGTAATTCGGGTCGGCTTAGTTATGTTCAGATAAAAGGAATGCATTTAGCAAAGTTGTAAAACTTTGTGAGTGAGAGCAGTTTTGTTCCATCAAGTCAATATTGAAATCACCCATGCGGTAGACTGTTTTATTTTATTTTTTTTAAATATCATCTAAGGCTGCGCCTAAAAGGTCATAAATTTTCTTTTGTCACTGTTTGATGCACTATAGATAGTGGCTATTATTATGTTTACCCTTGTCTGTTGGTATTTCTATAAACAATGATTTAAAATGTGGGTCCAGAATGGAAATATCCTCACGCTCAGTGTACTGAATATTATCTTTGATGTACATGCCTACACCACCACACTTTTTAATTTTTCTATGCTTTTCAATAAACGTGTAATTTTGTATGCCTACAAGATTAGTAGGTGAAGTTGCTTTTAGCCATGTCTAATAATTCCAAATTCATGTGCACTCAGTTCTAGAAGGCAGCTTAACCTGTCCTCCAATGTTCTTCAGAAGTGATCGTTTGTTGGCGTGTAAGAGTGAAAAGGTGCCTTGTTCCTTGGATGCTATTAAACTGTCATTGGATGTTTCTTGTAGAATGTAGCCACATGGTGGTGGCGTTGTGTTTAGGTCTGTTCTGTTATCAGTCAAGTTTGTTTTGCATGTATTTACTGTAAATGTGCTTATAATTTGCTGGTCCATGTGTTCCATATGGTTGTATTTGCAATGCGGATTTAGAATCGCAAGCATATAATGTGTATCATTGCCATAGTGATTAAAGGGGAACAGTGATTTGTTGCAGTTGATGCACCACCATGCTTTGTTAGCACATTTAAGATGGGTGTAGTCAGAGATTTTGAGCTTAGAGCATTTCATGTGAATACAGGTATTACATATATCGCATAATAGTGCTCGGTGGTTCATTTTTACTGGTTTCTTACAAGTTCAGCAAGTGAACTTGGCAGGCATTTAGGGTTTGACAGGGGAAGATTGGAGAAATAAGAGAGACGATAGATACCACCCAGGTCTAGGTAGTCAATGGACTTCCTTATCTTGGCGCTGTAACTGTATTAATGTATGATGGCAGCAATGGTGGAAATATGATGTCAATGCTTATGCCAAACACTTCTTCAGGCCAGCTGTTCAATATCTCGAGACTAATCTGACTGAAGGCTGTTGTTGCCTTAGGCAGCAACAGCTTCCAGGTAACCCAGTTTTCAGAATAATCTCAGCCTCCCTGTATAATTACTTTGAAATTGAGTCTAGGAGCTATTGGATCAGTTTACTTAACGACGAGTAAGCCATCACTAGCAATTGTTACTTCGTTAAGATACCGTTTAATGTCTCTAATATTTGTCAGTTTCGTGGACAGTCTGGTTCCTTGCACAGGATTGGCGTGAGTACGTCGGAGATCTTGGTACTCTAATTGCGAAGCCGACCAAGCTGATCTGTTAGTGAATGGTATTTTTACATTTCCTAACAAGACATCCTAGACTGAAAGATGGCGGACAACTGAATCATCAGTTAGCGCATTGAATCAACAAATATGAGAATCTGCATTATAACACTCTGGTGCATTGCGAAATCGGATGGCATGTTGGCAGACCCAGCCAGCTCGAGGATTGAGACTTGATACCAACTAAATGTTGCTAGAAATGTGCCATGGGCAAGCTTTTGGACAGACTGCACATGGCTCGTTGTCTGTTAGAACACACACGCTGTGCCTAGAATGAATGCCATAAGGGCTCAAGTTTACGTTTACGTAGCTATGGCGAAAGAACCCAGCCAGGCATAGTGTATTATTCCACATCACACATAGGGTAGCACCAATCATGTTACTCTTGACAGCAACATCTGTAATAATCCAAATAGCATCGTATGTGGCATCCTCCGACGGAGCTAATAGGCTAGCACAGCCCGGAAGTACGCTCGCCAGGAGTTTGTATGTGCTAATGAAGGACCCTAAAGCATGTACAGTATTTGGAACAGCGCATGTGGCCAGTGTGGCAATGCGATTTTGACTGGCATGAATTTGTCCTTGTGACTAAATCCATGAAATGCATGAAGGGCAGTATTGCAATTGCGCAGTAGACCCTCAAGGGAATCACCACTGCAATAAAGGTAATCTGCGAGTATGGCTGCGACACCGTCTTGCAATAGATCAATAAGTACATGGGTCATAAGCTATTCCAACGCAGTCTCCGAGGCTGGCATGCCTATGGCACAGCGTGTATATACTCGAATACCGCAGAATGGAGTGGCTACACCGCAATACCTCGTAGAATCTTTGGAAAGAGGAATCTGGTAGAATCATTTATCAAGTTTGACGCGATCAGATATTTCCAGCGTGCAATGGTATGGAGGGTTGAGTCGACGTCAGACATAAGAGACATAAGAGACATAAGAGATGGTTGAGGCTTACTATAACGTCCAACATCAGCAAACGCAGTCACAAGGTGAAACCCGCCAGATGGTTTTTTGACCAGGAACGAAGGCTTACGGTATTCTGCAATGACGCCAGCATCTTCTGAATGCTTCAATGCCCCAAGTCCTTCAAGATCGTCAACTTTGTTTTGTAGCGTCACAGATCTTTCATGTGAATACTGGGGTATATGACTTTTGTGTTGTGGTGGTTGTACCGAACCCATATTTACAACTGTATAGAAGAGGTCAAATGTGCCATTGTAGCCATTGAAGTCTACATTAAGTACATCATCAAACCTATTAGATAGATCTAGAAACTTATAGGTAACCTCTGGTGTTAGAATGCCATCTGGATCCACGCAAATGCTGCTGGAATGCCAGCTAGTTCTACGGATCGTACTGGTGCTCTGTATTTTAAGTTATTCTGCTGAGACAACCGATGTATTAACTGGACAGGTAGGAGGAAAAACTGATAATACCTGGCAACCATTATCATTTTAGGTATTAACTTTGGATCAGTAGTGCCATTGGGTATGTGTACTTTGGTTCCTACACTAGTGATGACACGAAGGGTTGGCCATGAATGTCTAGAGCGTGAATCCGTTCATGGTTCAATGGCTAACAGACCATCACGGCAACATAAGTAGGCATGTCGACCTCTAAGAATTCACATGGCCATATGACAGTAGATACTGGTGCTCTCACCAAATGTACATAGGTACGCCGTAGAGTGAGGCTTAGACACATTGAATTGTGTATTATAATTGTAAACCGTTTCATCACTGAGAGGGACCTGGTACTTTGCAAGCGGTGCCTGTGTAGATGCCATAGTTATTTGTATCATGAAAATCGAGTCACGGTAATCATAAAACCGTAAGGCAATTATATGCGGATGAGCTATGAAATGCGAGTAAGTAAGTAACGGACGTGGAGTAGGCTAAAGAATATAATATCTAGAAATAAATAGAATAACTAACAATATCTATCAATACTAGCGTATGGCAGTTTCTACTTTCTCCATGCTGATGTATGTGGTAACATTTCCAGACCCGTCTTAGCTTCAGTGAACAGCTGATAACCAATGATCACTGTTTCAGGTGTTCCTCATCACGGTATACACATTTTCAGTTTCACCAAATTCCCCATCACGACTAATTCCCTTGACAAGGAGGGGTAGTTTCTGGAAGATTTTCTAACATGACTTCTTCTCATATCCACGGAAAGACTAAGTTTTGTCACATCATACCAGTATATGGAAGCTATGTAGATTATCATTTTCGGGCTGTGCAAGCTTATCAGATATGGCAGGAGTAACATATGTATTCGTTTGCGATCTCAGAAAGCATCCACGTTTTTGCGGAGTGTATTGACACAAAGTTCACTAACAGAAGGATGGCATCAGTTTCATTAGCGATACCAACCCCTTCGTATCCACATAGACAGCTGCTTCAGATGCATATGTTTTTATCTTTGTGTCAACCTCTTCGCAGGGCGGAACTTAAGCAGTATGGCAAGCGCATTTGCACAGGACCTCAAAATCTACAGGGCCTCCAAGCAGTGACACATTTTTTTGTTTTCGTGGCCCCTGCGTAGCTTCTAGTTACATGCATATATCCCACACCTATGTACTGATGTGGCATCTTGTCTCCAGATCTCACAGCACTCAGACCTCAGGGTCATCCAGCAAGATTGCAGTTGAAATGGGGCTCTAGCTTTCTCCAAATCGAGAGTTCTGAGGGCCCCAGATAAGAATTTCAGAAACATTGCACAGGGTCCCTTGAGTCCTGTGTTCTGCCTCTTTGTGGTTGCCGTGGAGGCTGATAAGGCCTTCATTCTCATACTATCTGAATGAAATGTATTATTTCCCTCGAGAGTGTTTTCTAGGACATTGTGGTATCGCAGGAAAAAAGAGATCATCCAGGCTGGTATTATACTGTCTGCGACATTATCATAGACATGCCCTTTCATTCCATCCTTGCCAACAATGTCATCAGCTCTGCTGGTGTTTATTCGGCAAATAGTGTCAATGTCAATCGTATAGTTGGCAGCATGTGCATGATCAACCAGAGCTCATGATCGCGTGGCCGTCGAACTTCAATCCCTAGTCCAATGCGCTCAGGTTGTTGGCTTGCGACTGTTTTATACCGTCTATGCTAGCCTAAGTGGTGTTCATTTTACCATTTGTGCTAGCCAGAATGTTATTCAACTTACCGTCTGTGTTGGCTCAAATGGCGTTCCTTTTTAAATGGTTATGCTTGTTCACAAACTTCGGCCATACTTTTATGCACTAACCCTACATCTATACTGTCACACAACAAACTGAGAAATAAATAAAGATTGTTTGGAATAACCTGCTCTACATTTTCTTGATCAATCCCATTACATGTACTTGATAGTCCGGACTATCCATCATACCCTGTCTAATAGCAAGAGTACAATGTAACATGTCATTGAAGGAGTTAGACGTGTCAATGTCTATCGCGCCTCCATATTCATCTTCTGAAGATGTTATGAATTGTGAAGATTTTGGTATGGTTCTCGAGATAATACCTGATTCATTACCAGGATACACCAGAGTCCATGCTTTTGCATCACCAGGATTCACCGTACTTTTGATAGAGGCTGATTATATCTGGCATTTCAACCAATGAAGTGTTGTACATGGAGAACAATCAGTACCGATATTGCTAGACAAGTCTCTATAGTTGTCTCAGACACCCCTGCCATAAATATAGCCACAATCAAGTCTCCATACACCATGTCATATATACATCTCTTGTTATACTCTATTTTTCACACATTTTATTAACAAGATTGATTTTACCAGAATTACCAGCCTGTGGACATTTCCTGAATAGCTTTGCTGATAAACTGTGTAATCTTTCCAAGTAATTGCACGTAGGTAGCTATTCCATTTGGTTGGTGAATGATCATTCGAGGTAGAAGCCTGAGGACCACTTTCTTCCTCAGTGGTGACAGAAGATGCACACTGTTTCATCAATCGGAATAGTTAGTTTTCTGAACTGAATAACTGTAGCACATCGTGTTCCACCTTAACTATGTGGTGTCGAACTCTGGCTTAGGAAAGATTTTGGCCAGAATTCAATAAGCAGGTTTAAACCGGGTTTAACTTAAACCGGGTAACAAATCACCAAGTAATTGCAAGGCTAGTCGTATAGATAGGTTGATAGCGCCACCTTTTACTAGTTGAGAGCTAGGTCACGCGCCATGCAAGAGGTGCAGCCTAATTGCCTAAATATGGGCATTCCTTCTAAGTGGACGGGGCAGCAAAGAGCTCATCCCCCTTCCGAAGGATGCCCATACTTTGGTATGTAGAATCCCCTCCCTTGAAAGGTGCGTGGTCTGGAACTCAACTAATAAAATTGGGAGGCTTTTGCCGTGTCTATAATACTGGTCTTGCAATTACTTTGTGATTTGTTACCCTGTTTATGTTAAACCGGGTTTATACCTCCTTATTGAATTCCGGTATTACTCTGAGCCCTACTTGGAGCCAGCAAATACAAACCCAGGAGAGGACGCCATTGCATAAATCTGCTAAGAGGACGTCATTGCATAAATCTGCTAAGCGTGCTACGAGGTGACCTAAAAAAGCAGAACTCGGTCCACGCAAGTCAAGAATTGACCTGACGAAGCTATAAGGATTTCGGCTGAGGACAAGACACAGTGGGCAAAAGCAAAGAAGTACTGATTGCAGCTGTAGGATGTTTCTACTACTACAACTACAGTACTCATCATCATCATCATCATCATCATCATCATCATCATCATCACTGAATTCCGGTCTTCGAGTCTCTCAAGTACATCAGCATACTTTGTATCACATAATCTTATTCTCTCTCTCTCTCTCTCTCTTTCAACAGCCTTAATGCTCGCATTGCCTTCAAGTGATTCTAGGCGGAGATCTATTGAGGCTTGCAAAAGAAGTAGCATGTGCTGTCGATATTTCTAAGTTGACTTTTAGACTTGATACCTGAAAGAGGCTACATGTTTTTGGATTTCGATTTGCAGCTACATGAAAATATTTTACAACTGTACGAGCGAAGGCACAGATTAAATTCAAACAACGAAATTCATTTAGATATTGAAAGCTTGCGTGTTTCACTAAATAAGTGTCATATTTACCTTTAAAAGTTTCTAAATTTTCCCATGATACATTGTATATAATCTAATGCAAATAGTCTTAAAACAGGCCCAGTATGATAAGTGATCGAGACTACTTGCAATGCTGTCCTCACCTTTCTAGGCTTTTTCTACCAGCTATACTCGTTTACTTGGAATAGACTAGGTCAGTTTTCAGAAAAAGTTAGCCATATGGGCAAATCATGTTAACGGCTGCCATAAATGCTTACTAGGTGTATTAAGGGGTGGTAAATCCGAATCTGCTGTATGCCGGCTTCAATTTTTACTTATTATAGGCTACTATAGAAACAAAAATCAACCAAGTGACAAGAAAACGTGCAGCACTGTTGGATTCCGAGAAATGTGCCAAAAAGACAGAGAGAAGTAAACAACTTATGATACTGAAAGGGGATGGCTTAAAAGCAATTAATGATATAAGACAAATTAGACTTAATTTTCAACCTGACACCCTCAAAGATGCAACTGATCGACTTACTGACGTATCTGCAGTTAATCAGTTGCCATCGATTTGTTGGAACAAGGACTGTCACTCCTCCTATACAAGTACAGAAAAATTTGAAAGGTTAAAAAAAGCCAAAATAATAGAAGAGCAACTCGAGGCAAGTTCATCAACATCAACAATTTCTGCCCAGACATCATCTAAAGTAAGCTGGAATTTATGTATCTTTTGTCAGCAAGGGGCAAATGAAAAACTACATCTCGTACAAGAGGTGCACGTTAGCCACAGGATACTTGAAGCATCACCATATGACCAAAACTTGAGAGTATGTCTCGCTTGTAAACGTGTAAACGATTTTACATCTGCTGATGGTAAGCATCACACAAGTTGCACTAGTAGGTTCCAACAGAGGACTGACAAAATAGACAACACAGCATTACATGTCAGTAATATGCCATTAATATGGCTTTGCATGCTGATATTTTGGAGCCGACGGATGTGTGGGAAAATATTGTACCATAGCCAATGAATCCAATACACCAATTCCAAAATGATGTGTGAGTCTGATTAACACATTCAAGTTTAAGCTAACCGAACATATGAAAGGTGTGCATTGAATTCTCGTTCTACAGGATCAACCACGAATAAAGCCACAAACAGTACTCGCTCCAACCAAGGTTCTCCACATCTCAGTATCAGGCATGAAAATAAATGATGACACAGAATTAACTATCCCTTCATCCATATATCAAAAGGGTGGGGGGGGGGGGTATTTTTGTCCACGGTCCACATTGCTCTATGCATTTAGGGTGGTATGTTATCACATGTCAAGCCTGATGAGATCGAGATATGTGAGGTTAAAGCGATAGATTGTGTACCTGACAGTCTATACAGGTTCCTAAACCTGTTGCTATGAGGCTGACGTCGACTAGCGGATGATGTACATAGTGTGGATGATGACACGCACGAGGCTATCCGACAAACTAGAATGGCAAATGTCTTACTCCAAAACATGTGGGGATGGAAGGTACTCGCCACCACGTGACACAGTCAAATGAATTGGTAAACCTATTCCACCAAGCTGGTCAGGTCATAAGTTACCGTAAAATTATGAAACGTGACACTGCATTGGCTAAAACGACAATGGAAACAATGGATAATCACGTTGCTGTCATTCCACTAAACGTGGTCAAGGGACGTTTTGTTAATGTTTCAACAGACAATGTGGACATTAATGAGAACACATCGAATGCAATAGGAAGTTGTCATGCCACCAAGTTGCAACATGGCAAAGAGGTCCACCAAATGGAAATCTGTTTTCTGGTATCAATCTTTCAAAGATATGGACATTTCATATTCCAGAAGTGATTAATGGCATAATACCTACACCTCATAGTGCTCACAGAGCCACCTTTCACAGCTTCATATTGCAGTGGAATGGTTTACACAGCCTATTCACCTTTCCAGAGTATCCATCCATCATCTGACATCGTATGACGTCATAACCATCTCAGTGCGTGTGTGATGACGTCACAAGCATTACGTCACAAAGGGTTCCATATAGACCGTCACCAAATCTCAAATACTCGGATACGTTGTATGAATTGTATGTCTTTGTAATTCTTTAATATCTAAAAAAAACATGCTGTTGAATATTTTGAAACTAATTTGACTGAGTGCTGTTGCTGCCTCAGCAACAGCACCGAGTCAAATTAGCTTCAAAATATTCAACAGCTTACCTGTATAGTTTTCTTGAGATCGCTAGTCAGGGAGTTCAGAGAACGATCGATCCGAACACGAGCGAGGTGTGGGTGGAGCTTAGCTAGAGATGGGCGGGACATAGCTAAAAATGGAAAGATCCATTGAGGAGTGTCCATTTAACCAAAAGGCTAGCACAACCAATCCAGTACGAACTTCCGTAGGATACCTACCTATAATATAGACTCATCCACTTGAACTTAATACGCTGATTACAGTGGTATAGCGGGTATTACATGTAGCACATACAATTGAACAGCAGAATGTTATCCCAGCAGTGGATAAGCCTCTTTCTCCAATGTTGATGGAACAAACCTGATCAGTGAATCAGTATAATGATGTACTAATGCCATTACCGGGTGGTCGGTAGACTGCTATGAAATTCCCTCGTGTTCCGGGGCAACACATGAAGGCCTGTGTCAGCTGTGGGTGGAATGTCAGACTTTGGGTGCTTATGCTGCTCAGCAAGTCATAGCTGGAGGAGGTTATGCACGTTCTATGAGAATACATAAGCTCACATATCAGGCTATGTGGCAAATATTGATTCCATGGGATGAAGCACATCGGGATAGCGTTGATCTGGCGTTACGAGCAGAGCTCACCTCTTTGGAGACGTGCTTTGAAACCAATGGTAGAATTTGCTAAACTGCTGAAAGCTGAGGATACAAATGCGGAGTTCTGGTGGGAATACATGACTATGGTTGGCATCTTACTCCTCTTTGCCAGAGCACAACGTGATGGTTTATAGGATCTCCACCTCTATGCAATCAGACGTATGCTACCTCACCTCTTCAGATATGACCATGCCAATTATGTCAGGTGGGGTATAGTCTATCTGTCTGAGATGAAGCAACTTCCACCAGACGTCCTTAATGAGTTCCAACAAAGCAATTTTGTGGTTAGAGATGCTGATCGGCGCTTCAGCTAAATTTTTGCAGAACAAAGTTGAACACAACTGGAAAGAGCAGTGGTGTCTTAGTAGGCATTACCAAGATAGGATCTGCAATGAGTAGATGAACCCTATCATATAATCACCGGACTGTAAAAGCATCTCAGCGTAAGGTAATGCTAAAGTTAACCAGTCGGTGAAGAAGATGATGTGTACATGCACACGCACATGCACACGCACACGCACACGCACACGCACACACAAACGCACGCGCGCACGTACACACGCACGCACGCACGCACGCACGCACGCACGCACGCACGCACGCACGCACGCACGCACGCACGCACGCACGCACGCACGCACGCACGCACACACACACACAATATGAGTCCACCAAGGCCAGGCCGCTCAAAGATAACGGTGATGAAGAAAGACTAGTCACATTACTAAAGCAGCATGTTGTCTTTCACAATGAAGCAAGACCTTTACAGAACAGTCAATCAGGATCTAGTCACTCCTGGCATCCAAAAATGTTTGCTTAGTGCTGTATGCTTAGGTCAAGATCAACGTTGCCTCTTTGTTAAGAAACGGCTGTGTGAGGCTCCAGAGAGTGACCAGCATGTGTCTCTGAAAGCTCCCATCCATAAGAAAATTCGCTGACGTTTACTTCCCTGGACACAGTTCTACAGAGCATCAAAGGCAAGCATAATAATATCAAGGTGGAAAGGAACATATCACAACGGATCATAACAGCCCACAGAGTAGGTCGTGATGTTAATTTAGACACAGTCATGCAGCATGAACTTATGTCTGTACCACTGTCTCTTGCCACAACCAATGACAGCCTACATTCCACCAAGAAGTCTTTGATAACAAATGCACTATCAGAAACTGTATTAACACACCGACTGTTTCACTTGTTAGGTCAAGCTGACTAGTGATTGATGGCCAAGCACTGGTGATGACTCTTGGAAAGCCAGCAGATGCCAAGCCATTTGGCGAAGATGCTAACAAATACTATTTGACCACTAAGCATGAAACATAGTTTTCGATGCCTGCAAGTGATCTATCGGAGGTAGCCCACATCAACACACTGTCTGCTTACTCAATCTCTAATGGCATGTCTAGCATTGTGATTGGAGGTTTACATTGGCCGATATTCACGAACAGATGGCAGAGCTGTAGCACTGTAAAACTGAAGAACATTGGTGTTAAACGATCTCCTTGAGGTGATCCTATTGGTGTGCCAAATTTTGATGTGAACAGTTTATTTTTGTGTTAGCCAGTGTTGTGTCTCATTATACGTACTTCGTCATCGCCACAGCCATCTTGACGGAGCAGCTTAGTTTGCTGCTAAGGGTTGCAAAATACGTCATGAGCACCAAACTTTATGTATCTTTTCGAGAAAACGGAATAGAAGACATATATTTCTAAGTCAACGCAATATACGCATTATGTACAACTGTGGCATGCATGCTGTGAGAGTGTGTGTATGCCTAATTGTTAATATCAAACGTATAGGCTTCCCATATCAGACTTGTTTAGCTTTACTTTGGCTGTATACCATGGCATCGTCGGTATAAATTATTAACTGACAGAAAATCTCTTACAATATCATAAGTGGACTGTACTCCACGAGGAAGGCGAAATCCAGAAATCAATATTTACATAATAATTACAATGTGCGCAAATTAGCCGCATAGGCCTATATAGAGTGCTCCATTGTTCAGTTCAAATGTACAAACGAGCAATGGTAATGCTATATTGTGATGATGATGACTAGCCACGGAGGAAAGGACTAACCCAAAGCCAGATCAATTCACTAATGCGAACCATTTATCAATCTGTCAAGTTATTAGAATGTATTACAATATCAGCGATGATTGACTACGACAGTTGCTTCATTCATGGAAGGGTGTTGGCAATAACATGTGTGGCTTGGTTAGATATTAACACACATTACTACCCGTATACAATGTTTAATAACCTGGAAATCTGAACACATATCTCAGTGTGCACCAAATGATGGACGAAATGGAATGGTCATTTTAAATTGACATTGATGACAGTTTTTGCAGTCTTGGACAGCAAGAGAGTATAGCAACACATTTCAAAATTAACCAGAGCAGCGAGCCAAAGATAACATCGAACTGCATGTGTTTCAGACGACCCGGCGTGTGTATATGGATCTGTTGGTGGACAAAAATCGATAACAATCCGACAGTACTATATAATACAGTTATACTTCAATATCTGAAGAATTATCACAAGGATCCTGTATTTACATTATTCCATCAGGAAAAGGTATGTATCAGCAACATGAGCTGATTTCACGAAATACGTTCATACACTCGAACAGGTAATCGTACACGCATGCCCGCACGCTTACACACACACGCCCACGCATGTACACACAGCATTGCACATCTGACAATGAACCTTTCCAAGTTTATCCATCTATCATTTGACGTCATATTCATAATCGACTAAGTGACGTGTGTGATGACGTCATAACCATGATGTCATGAATGATTCGATATAGCCCTCTTTAACGGGTAATAGTCCGACACGTTGCACGAATGGTATATCTTTACCATTTAATACATATTCTGTTGAATCTTTTTAAACTAATGTGACTGGACGCTGTTGCAGCAACAGTGCCCAGTCAAATTAGTTTCAAAAATATTTAACAGCTTACCTGCATAGTTTTGTGGAAATTTATAGTCAGGGAGTTCAGAGATCGATCAATCCCAAAACGGACGGCTATGGGTGGAGCTTAGATATAGATGGGCAGGGCATAGCTAAAACTGGAAAGGTCCATTGGCAACAAGACTTTATGTCTAAAAATTGGCCATGGAATCCAGTCAATGTAAGAACAATTGCTACAAGCCATATCCTCGTTGCGACTTACCCAGCTCTGTCGGAAATGTCAAAACTTTGACAGACAGACCAACAGAAAAACGGAAAAACTAACCAACCGGATTATACTAGTTATGTGTTCCACCTAAAAATGCAGGTGCACCCCAGACAAATTTGCAACATAATTTCTGTCACTAGACTGCTGATGAGGCAATGGTACGTGGTCAAACTAAAGAGTGTGCACAAAGCCCCTACGTTCGCCACTTCGAATTGTTTGCCGTTCATATATCCCTTACTTCATCCTGTATTCTAATTTTTTTTTTAAACCTTGTTGTTTAATATGATTAGCTCTATGCATTTATTGTTTAATATGATTAGTTTTATACCAAGCAGATAAGGGCACAGGACTCAAAATATGCTTGAGGTCATATGTTATAGACAAATGAAACAGCAATGGAGGTGCTCTATACTCATTCATCAGTGTTCACGACATCTTTGCCACAAATAATGCCTTCAAACACGCATGCCATCAACAAACAATATAGAAAGAACACATCACAGCCCGTAGAGCAGAGACAGGCGCCAGCTGACTTCAACCAAATTGATTATGTAATGTGTAAAATCAGCGTAAAGCCATTACTCCAGGACTCCCCTTCATATGAAGGTCAAGACATCAATTCTGATCCCAAGCCAGTGATCACGCGCCTTCAAATGTAGCACATTTTCCTATTACTTAAGCACCATGGGAACCAACGCGGCAAAGTCATATCTCTACACGACGTATTGGTATTTGCTGCCAACATCTACAAAGATGACGCTATTGCAAAAGCGGGCTAAGTGTACTACAGACCAATCTAAAATAAACCGAATTGGGTAGATGACATCATCATCATACATTCGAAGTTTTCATTTGAAAACCAATCCATAGAGTATCTGCAGTGCTACCAGAGTTCGTAATATACATTAGAATGTAGTTTCGAATTTTTTTTTATATTAATAACTGGTTTCATACAAAACTATCTTTTATAGCTATTTGGATGATGTCAATTGAATGGCATACTCTCAATGACAAAACATAATGGTTGGCATAATATACTGCTAGTGGCATAGCCAAGTGTGTTTCCCTGGTGATACACACCCTCTCCCGTGTCACCAACCACTCTCTACGCCCTCAGCACACCCACCAATCCACTAATTAAGAGTCACGTGAAGGGTCGCAAAGTGTGCATAAGCGATAAAGTTGTTATTCTTTAATTTAGGACCAAATGTCGCCAGATGGTGGATTGTTATATCACCGAGAGTCTGTGGATACTGTGTTTCTATACAGTCGCTACGTAACCGGATGTTAACCTTGTTTCAGTGATAAATACATACAATTGTTACATTTTTCATGTTCTTCATCCCGAATATTCCAGGATGTCTCCCCCTCTTTAAGCAAATATTCATGACTGATGATAACAGTTTTGAAAATAATTAGTCTAGAAATTGTTGCCGCGCAATGCAACAGCATTTCGAAATCAAAACAGCAATAAATTATTCAACATACTATTTTACAACACAATGTCACCGTCATATCTGACATGCTGTGTTAAAATGTTATTTGCCAACAATCTTGACTTGTTTTTCGGTAATATGGTGTTGTTTGCGACTCTAATGAAATATTAGTGACGTGTGGCGCCTTATTAACCTGAAATGTCTGACAGGTTCGCAGGTAAATCGCCCTATCTCTCCTAAGCATATTTACTATCGATCAGTATTGCGTTAATCAATGTCTGAATTAATAAAACATACTTCTTCCATGGCTCCAGTTAGCTTAGACATTGACGAAGCTCAATAGTCGCTTATTCTTTTTAGCCAGACAAGAACCGATAAAAGCCATTATTTCCTGCTAATGTTTTTAGTAATTCTATTACAGACTGATTGGTGACATTAACTTTAGCAGGACGTGACTGGCTGACCGCATCTTTGAAAGATACGCCAGAGGCATAAGCACCAAGCACCCGTGCCAACATCAGAGCCAGCAAGCAGGTACAAAGTTACTCTAAATAATATTAGCTGAGACACGCATTACTTGCAAGGCAATACGTCATTATGTCGTTCGATTGGTTAGCTTGTCTGTCGGCTTTGTCGATCGGTTTGTTATTTTTTTTTGCATTTCTGACAAAGCCGCCAATGTCGCGACCATAGCGAATCACAATTGTTACTTTAGTACCTGGTGGTATGTGCATAAACATCTTCCATGCAGGGACTCAATAAATAAAAGTACTTGATTAATGTGTTTTGAATGTGCGACCACGTATTTATTAACTAGAAAAATGCGAATTAGGAATTAAACAAATATTGAACCCTTAAAATTCAAATATAACACATGGAATTGTGAGGGATTAACAGAGAGCACTAGTGAAATTAACAAGTGGTCAACTTTAGAGTAATAGCGCAGAAGGGGATTTCGGGTTTTGCTCATGTATTACTAAGAGATAGCCGCGGTTCAAACTTTTCATTGTATACACCTGTGCAAAAGTTAAGCACCACCCTATTTTTACGCACATGCGAGGGTATATTCATGTGCTATGAAGAAAGCAATAGCATAAACATTTATGTACCCATCCATCTTAGTGCAAGAGGTAATAATGCAACTAGAGGAATGCTGATTATGATGGTGGGGAAACACTGTATGTTTTTGTTTGAACTTGAAAACGAGGCCTGAATATGGTTACGTTGACACAACTGACAACTATTGCCCTACAGTTGACACACGTGGCTAGATTGTCATTAATGGTGTCTGAAAACGAAGTTTAACATCTGTGCACGAGTTTGAGACTGTCATTATTAATACCGGGTATATCCACCTTGTGCCTGGATGACGGCCTGGACAGGATGTCTCATGCTGGTCACCAACCGACTGATACGCCATTGTGGTATTCGTTGCCATTCAAGATGGAGTGCGTCTGTTAATTCCTGTAGGTTCTGCACAGGAGGATCCCTCCTTCTCACCATGTTTCCCAGAATGTCCCAGATATGCTCAATAGGGTTCATGTCAGGGCTCCTTGCTGGCCATGGTAGGGTTTCGATGGCATTCTGGCGGAGGTATTCATGCACAGCTCTAGCACGATGTGGTCGGGCGTTGTCATCCATGAATATAGGGTGGGTTCCAGGTGCATGATTTACAAAATGAGGGACCACAACTCTATCCAGTATGGAATCTTGATATCTTTGTCCATTTAGTGTTCCAGGTACAGTCAACAGATCCAGCTTACAATCAAATGAGATGCACCCCCATATCATAACGGAACCTCCACCAAATGGAACTTCTTCCATGATGTTACGTTGGTCGTACGCCGTGCGTCTGGACCTCCATACACGAGTTCGACCATCTGTGGCATGAAGCAGGAACCGACTTTCATCGAACCAGTGTACCCGTCTCCAGGATCTCATGTTCCAGTGTCTTCTTTCGTTGCACCACCTCAGACGCTCCTCTTTGTGGTGTGCAGTGAGGAGAGGACGTCTGACAGGTCTCCTAGCTTTCATGCCAGCAGCATACAGTCTCCTTTTGACGGTAGACATTGACACTCTATTGCGCGTTTCCCATTGCTGGCTGAGCACTCTGCTGTTGGTGAATGGAGATCTCCTAACAAGGCGTACTAGGGCTCGATCATCACGGGCAGTAGTCTTCTTCGGTCTTCCAGATCTAGGCCTGTCCTTCACCTCGTTAGTTTGCCCATGTTTTGCAATCAAACGACTGATTACAGTATGGTTAATGTTCAGCTGTCTGCCAATCTCTCTGCATGACATACCAGTGGTATGCATGCCTATGATTTGCCATTTCACACGATCACTTAACCTTCGTCTTGCCATAGCTGTTCACAATCAAGAGCTAATTCTCTCTGTACAAATAAACCACGGTCATGAACACAAAATTCCTAATCTTGTCGCCTAAATCTGTATGTAATGTTCTACACCTCAAACTGGACTTTTACATAACTGAACACGTGTGCTGTTTCCCGCCACGCACGGACATCAAGCGGCGTGAAGTCATGCATGCATGTGCATTTCGTACTTGGAATTATGTCAGCTAACGCGGGGACAAAAAGTATGGCAGCCTAGTTGTACCATCATGTTTCTACGTTCTATTGTTTTTGCTGGTGCTTAACTTTTGCACAGGTGTATATGTTAGGATTCACATCCCATTGGCGTTTTTCTGTGTGCCAAATTGAAACTTCCCAACCCACACATTTTTCTGCTGTGAGCATGAAATATTCCCCGCCTATTTCCAGCTAGCTTATGCCCAGGCTTTGCGCATGCGTGGATCAATGTATATACCTAGATCCCTGAATTCCCTGAATCTCAATGTCAACATAGCATTACAGGTAAGCTGGTGAATACTTTGTAACAAATTTGATTGGATGCTGTTTCTGTCTTTGAGAGAAACAGCTCCCAGTTAAAGTAGTTTCGAAATATTCAACCGAATTTTTATTAAAGGGCAATTTCGGGATCATAAAAAGTGTGCTTTATTTGAAAGATTATTTCATGGTTAATGAAATTGCGCCAGAATAATAACCAGATAGAAATAGCGTAACCAACTATAGCTAGATAAAGTCGGTAAGTGACCATTTTTCGCACATCTGGGCGCTGCCATTTTATCGCGCCTAGCGCCGTCAGGTCTGCACCACCGCTATTGCTATGACTGGAGGAGCGAGGCCAATAGATGCGGGTATATATTTTAAGGAAGTATACTTAAATGATAATAGCAAGCGAACCGCTTAAGCGATTCCAATGATTCTAGGATCTCTTAATAGGTGCCGACCTCGGGATTAATATGATATAATGGATGTTAGTATCGGACAAGAGGTTCAAAAGACTTATTCATCTAAGATACGATCTGAGAATATGTTATCCTTTTTTTGGTAAAATTCGGCATGAGATGTTTTTTGTCTCGCAGACTCTATCTTTGCGTATTGTTATTAAATTGGAGTGTGCTTAAAGCTGAAAGAAATGACTATTTGCCTGACCAATTATAATTTTGCTCACGTAAATATTGCCAGAGATATCACCAAATGAATTAACATTTTGACATAAAATCCGGGAATCTTCATATTGCCCGGCAGGCTGTAGTAATTTCAATAATTAAGATATTTTGATGGAATTTTTCTCGCTATGTGATAACATTGTAAAGCTTCGGCACAGTAAATTCTGTCATTGTAGCTGTAATACTCATTCTGATATGGGATGATGGATAGAGCGCATCCTGATTGATTGAAATTTTGCTGGCTTTGTTTTTCCCACAGAGTGTATCTTTTGACCCACTAGGCCGATTCTAACATCTCTAGCATTGGATAAATCTTCGATTTTGCAGCTACGGGTAGGTATCAGAATTATTACAATCGGTTCTGTGGTTCAGGCAATATTATCATATCATATGTTTTCTTGGAATATATATTTACACTGCCTGCAACACACGCTATAACTGTATCTTGAGTCGGCTGAATAATTTGACGATGCGCACGTGTTAAGTGTGCCACTTCATTTAACCGTTATCGCATGGTATAAAAGTGCAATAGCCTACTTACAGAGATAGTGCGGGGTATATTTTGAGGGGAAAAATTGCTGAAACGTGTTGCTGTCGTACACAGCAATGACTTACAGCAGCATTGTTATCAAAATGAACACATTCTGATAGGATAGAGAAAATGGAATATGTGCTTAAGCGGTCGAGGAGTTAACGATTCCTCACCGACTTCGGATACTGGAATTACTTGAAAAACTTACTTGCTTAACTGGGCAATGGCCTAACGATTACAAATTAGCACATGTTAGGCCGCCATGCATATACATATTTACTGTACAGCCTTCGTGCTCGGCAAAGATAGCGTTGGTGCGGGGATGACGTCAGGATCTCGTGAAATCTCGCTCTCGTTGCAAGGAAATGGCGCCGCCCGGGAGATAAAATAATCGCATGTTTACGATGCTATAATTACTAATTACTCGTATTATTTGTCTATTGTTTTTATTTATGATCCAATATGTTAGTTATATAAGTCTTTAAAAAAAAAACTTTTACCAAACCCGGAATTGTCCTTTAAATTATACAGCCATCAAAGCCAATGCAACTTTCCAGTTTTAGCTATTCCCCGCCCATCTCTAGCTAAGCCCCCCCCCACCCCCTAACACACCTCGCTCGTGATGGGATCGATCGATCTCTGAGCTCCATGACAATCAATTTCCAGAAAACTATACAGGTAAGATGTTGAATATTTTGAAACCTAACTTGACTGGGTGCTGTTGCTGCCTATGACAGCAACAAAGCCCAGTCAAATTAGTTTCAAAATATTCAACAGCATGTTTATTAAATAGTAGTGACATACAATTCTTACAACGTGTCAGACTATTAAGAGTTAAAGACGGGCCTAATAGAATCATCTATGACGTAATGATTATGACGTCATCATACACGCCGCTTAGCTGATTATGACGTCATATGACGTCAAGTCATCGATGGATATGCTGGAAAGGTGAATTATCACGGCAGAGTTAAACGTAATAATGATCGGGACGTCAGCTCACTGGGGGCATAATTGGTTATGACGTCAGATACTTGAGTGAGAGATCGGATCGCTCAACTAAGTTTGTTCATCAGTTTTCAATGACTTCGATAGCTTAAGTCATGATGCTACCATGTGACATTCAGATCCGACAGTATTCAATGGTGTAGGTTGTGAGCGACTTCTAGCATCGACATAGACCAATATAGATATTATAACGTTATTCAATTAGTAGAGTGTGGACGCTTTGCGCTATTGAATGAATATAATATTGGTTCGATCCTGATATCGTTCACATCTGGCGGCCATTTCTAATTTTAAGATGCCTCGCATGCGCACTCTATTTTACGCCGAGAATCGTGGATTTCCTGTCTGGCTATGTTTAACAAATTCATTTAGTATTAATATTTTGTAAAAAATTTTTTTAATTAATCCTTAAATTCCTTATCTGTATGAACAATTATTAGTTAACGGCGAGTATTATTACTTCATTTTTCCACGTTCCTTCTTTCATCTATATATTAGAGCTAACACGTTGATCGTAGGATCTTAATGTTAATGTCATTGGATAGTGGCAATGTCAAGTTAGAAAAGTACAAGACGGAGTTTGTTTTACCGTTGTGATAAATAGTATACTCATGTTATTATATTAGTACTGTATAGTACAGCCAGGCCTGTCAACATCCACCATCACATAGAGCTTAGAAAGGAGACTCGATCGTTTAATACAACTATGAATGTGGAATTCTATTATTCTACTGGCATCACTTCGGCGTCAATTTACCTGGCGTCACTATCAGCCATCAAAATGCCAATAATTGACGTCCGAGCTGTGCCCATGTAAAGCTATGCTATATGACCACTGACGTCACTATGATCATTTCAAATGGCAGTTAGGCCTATATCAGGTAAATCTAGAGCATAAAACATGCAGTTACTTCACCTTTCCAGTTTATCCATCCATCATATGACGTCATAATCAACTAAGTGACTTTATGCTGATGTCATAATCGTGACGTCATGAATGATTCGATTTAGTCCGTCTTTAACGCTTAATAGTCCGACAAGTTGTACGAATTGTATGTCTTTGTGATTTAATAAACATGCTGCTGAATATTTTGAAACTAATTTGAATTGGCCATAGGCAGCAACAACATCCAGTCGAATTTGTTTCAAAATATTCAACAGCTTACCTGCATAGTTTTCTGGAAATTGATTGTCAGGGGGTTCAGTGATCGATCGATCCCAACACGAGCGTGGTGTGGGTGGGCCTTGGATAGAGATGGGCGAGGCATAGCTAAGACTGGAAAGGGCCATTGAAACAAATGGATAAACGGCACATATGAGATTTCACTCGGACGGTATAGCCTCTGAATCGATTGCCAGACAACTTAAATTATTTATAACGCTAGTAGTTACTTTCAAAGATCAAAGTCCCTGGTGTTGGGTACATATGTTTGAACGCGGTCACTGACCCTGTGGAGAGTATCTATACCATTCTGATTTCGGTGACCGTCTGCAGACATCATGGAGAATTCTGGCCATAATAGTAATTTAGAGAAATAGTTAATTTATTACCAAGTATGCAACAATATTAGCATTTCCCAGTCAAATAAAGAGATTATTTCGATATTTGTAACATTAGAAGAATTACACCTGACCTGAACAGAGTTTTATTATCCTCAATATGATATCTGATCTTAAAGATTAATGTTTGAACAGTCGCAAGTAAATGAGAGGTACATGACGGCATGTTAATTCAAACATAATCGCTGTAAGTCACTGCCAGCACCGACTCTACAAGCACACGACGAACTAGTGCGACGCGCTATCGTCGCGGCTTAGGCAGCGTTGTCAGAAATATAAAGAATTTGATAGACCGACAAAGCTTATATTAGTTGCGAGCCGAAACTATATCATCACATGCCCATGAGTACAACTGTCCCTATCCCTCCTTTCACCTCCCTGCCGCCCAACACCCCCACCCGCCCTCTCTCTCTCTCTCTCTCTCTCTCTCTCTCTCTCTGCAATTCTGCAACAACTTAGCTATTACATTAGTGTCAAAATATATAAAATGTTAGGTCTAATCGTAATGTGATGCGTTTGCATATTAGCCTAGGCGGTTAACGGGTTACTTTCATCGCTCGGCATGCCCCATATGTTATTGCCTCATATGCCTTGTTAAAAAGGCCTAACTGTATATACATTGAAAACTGACTGCGCGCCCGTCAGATAAGTATGATAGCTTTGTTTACGGTTCAGTCACCTTGCCCGGGAGTGTGGGTAAGTCTCACCGGCCTTAATTGATGGGATTACGCAACGTGAGCCTTTATAGCGTAGGTTTACAAGACATTCCACGGCTCTGTTTACGTCTCGTTAGATTTTCAATTATAAATTGGAGAATCGTGGAAGGGAAATCAATATTAAGAAACCGTTCCCTATCTATTGAGAAGGGCCGATGGGACCCGAACGGCTGTAATACAACTTACAGTTACGCACCGGTGATCATTCTCCCAATTCGGTCGACAAATCGCCCAAATCGCCCAAAATATGTTTGCCACACACAGGCGACTCGAGAATCGTCGGAAATCCTTAAATCGCCAGTTATCCTCTGAGTCGCCGTCGTTGAAACCGCCCAAACATCCACACACGGCCGAATTCGGCCGATTTGCCTCTCTCTCTCTCTCTCTCTCTCTCTCTCTCTCTCTCTCTCTCCGACGCTTAATATTAATCGTCACCACCTCACGTATATATCTCAGGCAATAGCGCTACATGAGAGCGGGCTGTGTATAATTAAATCGATGCACGTGTACGTCTCGTTGAATACATGTTTTCGAGATGTAATCATATATTTGCACATGATCAGAAGATAACGGGAGTTTCTTCTATTTAAGTATTTAGAACACCAAAATATTGATGGTTTCTACAGCCTTAACACACACCGAGAACCATGCACTCACGCACATCTTGGTTACAGCCAATATCACTATATGTTCGTACAAAGATGTTTAACTATGACAAATTATTGGATTACCTAGAAGTCTGACTGAATATTGCTGCTCTCTAACGTAGCAACAACCTTAAAACAAATTATTTAATTACTTTTAGTTTATTCAGTTTCACTTAAACGCTAGGCAATATCATCTCCAATGTTAGAGTTAAATTATCTTAATTACATACAGAATGTGTGCTACGTTAAAGCTCATGCAAGCCAGGCGCCAGATCATCTGTTTTCATGCCGCGCATTCTATCGTTTTATCCTTGATCTAGCCTGGCTAATAAACCACGATGTGATTAATCACCCGTGGTCTGTGATGCGCATGAACATAGCTTTATCACAAATAAATAAGCACCTGAAATCGTGAGCTCGCATTTACACAGTCTGCGGCAATACACCTGCAGAAATTATCAGGATTCTGAGGGATATTTTGGAACCGAATTATATTAGCATACGAATCTTGTGAGTAATATCGATCCAAGTGCAGAAGTATAAATCAGTGAATGCACTGTTCCATCGTTAGAGTATGCATAGGTCCATCGTAAGATTGTGATATAGTTCCATCGCGTTAGATTAAGATATACGTCCATCGATAGATTTTGATATACTTCCATCGTTAGATTGTGGCATAGTTCCATTGTTAGATTGTGATATAGCTCAGATTATGGTATAGTCCCATCGTTAGATTGTGATATACTTCCAGTTCCATCGTTAGATTGTGATAGACTTCCATCGTTAGATTGTGCTATAGTTCCATTGTTAGATTGTGCTATAGTTCCATTGTTAGATTGTGCTATAGTTCCATTGTTAGATTGTGATATAGTTCCATTGTTAGATTGCGGTATAGTTCTATCATTAGATTGTGATATACTTCCATCGTTAGATTGTGATATACTTCCATCGTTAGATTGTGCTATAGTTCCATTGTTAGATTGTGCTATAGTTCCATTGTTAGATTGTGCTATAGTTCCATTGTTAGATTGCGGTATAGTTCTATCATTAGATTGTGATATACTTCCATTGTTAGATTGTGATATACTTCCATCGTTATATTTACTATAGTTCCATTGCTAGATTGCGGTATAGTTCTATCGTTAGATTGTGATATACTTCCATTGTTAGATTGTGATATACTTCAATCGTTAGATTGTGGCATAGTTCCATTGTTAGATTGTGATATAGCTCAGATCATGGTATAGTCCCATCGTTAGATTGTGATATACTTCCATCGTTAGATTGTGCTATAGTTCCATTGTTAGATTGCGGTATAGTTCTATCATTAGATTGTGATATACTTCCATCGTTAGATTGTGATATACTTCCATCGTTAGATTGTGCTATAGTTCCATTGTTAGATTGTGCTATAGTTCCATTGTTAGATTGTGCTATAGTTCCATTGTTAGATTGCGGTATAGTTCTATCATTAGATTGTGATATACTTCCATTGTTAGATTGTGATATACTTCCATCGTTATATTTACTATAGTTCCATTGCTAGATTGCGGTATAGTTCTATCGTTAGATTGTGATATACTTCCATTGTTAGATTGTGATATACTTCCATCGTTAGATTGTGGCATAGTTCCATTGTTAGATTGTGATATAGCTCAGATCATGGTATAGTCCCATCGTTAGATTGTGATATACTTCCATCGTTAGATTGTGATATACTTTCATCGTTAGATTGTGCTATAGTTCGATTGTTAGATTGTGCTATAGTTCCATCGTTAGATTGTGCTATACTTCCATCGTTAGATTGTGATATACTTCCATCGTTAGATTGTGGTATACTTTCGTTGTTAGATTGTGGTATAGTTCCACTGTAAGATTATGGTATATGTCCATTGGTAGATTGTGATATAGTTCCATTGTTTGATTGTGGCATAGTTCCTTTGTTAAATTATGGTATTGTCCCTTCGTTAGAGTATGGTATAGTCCCCTCGTTAGATTGTGATATACTTCCATCGTTAGATTGTGATATACTTCCATCGTTGGATTGTTGTATAGTTCCATTGTTAGATTGTGCTATAGTTCCATTGTTAGATTGTGCTATTGCTCCATCGTTAGATTGTGGTATACTTCCATCGTTAGATTGTGATATAGCTCAGATTATGGTAAAAGTCCCATCGTTAGATTGTGATATACTTCTATCGTTAGATTGTGATATACTTCTATCGTTAGATTGTGATATACGGCCATCGTTGGATTGTGGTATAGTTCCATTGTTAGATTGTGCTATAGTTCCGTTGTTAGATTGTGGTACACTTCCATCGTTAGATTGTGGTATACCTCCATGGTTAGATTGTGATATAGCTCAGATTATGGTACAGTGCCATCGTTTGATTGTGATATAATTCTATCATTAGATTGTGGGTATAGTTCCATTGTTAGATTGTGCTATAGTTCCATTGTTAGATTGTGGTATGCTTCCATCTTTAGATTGTGATATGTTTCCATCTTTAGATTGTGATATGTTTCCATCGATAGACTGTGATATACTTCCATCTTGATTGTAGTTTCATGTTGATGTACGGTTAAAACTGTCTATTAGAGCACCTGCTCTTGGAGTCAAAAGTCATACTCTTTTGTTTGCGCTTCAAATGGTGATCATATAATAAGGTTTTACTGTATCCTATGATATTTATTGACGAAGATGTAGCTCGGCAACTGATAGTAAACTAAATACTAAATATCCATAAATGATAACGGACATATACGTTCATGCCACGGTATGGTCATTCAGTGCGATGGCCCCGAATGTAAGGGTTATTTCTAGCTATGACCCTCACTTTTCCGGATAAGCCCGGCCCACTTTGTAAGCACGTTTGAACCGATTTTAATACTTTGAATCATGAATTGTACAGCCATAAACTTCAAGGTAGCTATATAGATAAGATGTGATATATTTCGAAAGTAATCTGACTGGGAGTCGTTGCTTGTTTCAAAATATTCAAGAGAATGTTTAATAATTTGCTAATTCACGAAAGACATACAATTCAGACAGTTATTGTCTGATCTTTTCGACGTTCGTCTCGGACCTACGTCATTTGATTGTGACGTCAGCTAGCAGGTGACGTATTTTGATTATCACGTCAGATACCTGAGTGACAGAGCGGATTCAGCCCAGCCACTCATAAGGTAGTTGATTTGTGTTAGGTGAACATGTGTCGCCATCTTAAATAGTCCATAATGTGTCCGTTTTACCATCATTAAAAACAGAATAGAGCAATCAGATCTGTCACTCAAGTATCTAACGGCATAATCAAGTACATCACATGTCAGCTGACGCAATATCTACAACTAAAATTAGTTTCAAAATATTCAACAGCTTAAATTTGGGGTTTTAAAGTTTCAAATCGATTCCAAGACTGCAAAGATTTGGCACGCTTTGCTATAAATGTGCGTGGTATGAATAAGAAAGGTTCATGCCATTGAAAGGAATATTTGAAACGAGCATCTAAATATACACTTTGTCTTAATGGAGGAATTTAGTTTCTCAGTTAATTATATGGCGTCATAATCAACTACGTCATATACATGCTGACGTCATAGCCAATTGCGTCATGAATGACCGCTTTACTAGTCCATCATAAACGCTTAATAGTCCGTCAAGTTGTACGAATTTTATGTCGTTACTTTTAAGAAACATTCTACCATAGGCAGCAAAATCACCCAGTCAAATTAGTTTCAAAATATTCAACAGCTTACCTGTATAGTTTTCTGCAAATTGAGATTCAAAGAGTGCTGGGATTAATTGATCCCAACACGAGCAAAGCGTGGGTAGAGCTTAGCTGGAGATGGGCGAGACATAGCTACAACCGGATTCCTCCATTGGAACCAGATATAGATGGTACTTACTGGTATATCTTTGTTTCAGGTGTGGTACGAGACTTAGTAAACACAAGTGGTTGGCGGATCTTTGAACAGACCTAATCTGGACGTCAGCAGCACAAGGCCTGTACTTCTCTATCTTTACTGATTATATATTTACTGTGTCGCGACATCTGTAAACAACGCGTGACAGTTGGTATTGCCTCTAGACAATATTGTGTAAATAACAAACGGCAATGCTTAACTTTAGCAAACTATTAACGCATCTCCAGAAGTGTGCTACTAAATATGCAATGAACATGCCAGGAAGCTAGTAACGAGTTATCGTATAACAGGCTAGCACGTGGCATACGCGAGAAATAATGCATGTGCTATAATAGTGGCTGTAGAAATCATGTTCTACCAATTTTTATTTCAAATCTAACAATATCTAGGCTCTACCGCGTGTTATTCCGAAAACCGGTAGTAGCTGTTGAGTTGTGGTGTGCGTTAAGGGGGTCTGGGCCAAGTATTGTTATCGATATACGACGAGTAACTTGATACTAATTCTAAAAATCATTGCATTCTGTCGAGCTGACCAGAAGCAAGCATGGACGATGAGGATAATATTGAAATCCACCCTACATATTGGCTTGTACTCGGTGTTGGAATCATCATTCTATTGATCAATGTGTTTCTGATCTTCGTGCTGCTATCAAAGAAACTCAAATCATCGAACGAGAATGCACTCCTGACGTCGCAGGCTGTCTGTTCTATAATTCACCAGGTATTTGTTATTATCAGTATCTCGATGCTGAACTTTTCATTCAAACACAAAGTTGAAGTTCTCTCGTATTTCCGAGAAGAGCTTCTACAATGGCTGAGGCTAGAACTGAAAATTCACTTAACAATAATATCCATTAATCGTCTTCTCACAATATGGCGTCCATTAAGATACCAAGCATTTCTGACGTCCAGACGACGAGCGATCATCATCATCGTCACGTGCTGGGTTATGCCGCTAATCCTAGAACTCTTCCCATTCACGATGCACGGGATCTACACGTACAATGACACAAACAGCTCGGGATTTGACCAGAGCGACGATGACTTCAGTCCACATTGTATTACCGTGATATACAACTGCGTTCTACATGCTGTTTTAGCACTTATAAATATTCTGTCATTGGTGGCCATATTTGTATTCGCTTTCAAACAAGCTAGGCGAATTGGACAACAAACTACGATAGTTCTACCTGATAGGACGAACGGCAATTCATTTTGGAGAATCCCGCTCCATCCAGGCGTAGTCCTTCTGCTCGTGTTAGTGCTATATTGGGTTACATTTCTTCCACTTCAGTTTTACATGCTAAGGATATGTTATGATTCGGTGCGGAACTCCGTGTTGTGGATATTCTATGTGGTATACTACATATATTTATTACTGTGCCCGTTTTTCTTCGTTTTCTCTAGACAGGATCGCAGGGAGCATATCAAAAGGATTTATATGCAGTATTTGTGTCCTTGTTGGAAGCCTATTAAAACACATGACATAGAAATTGTGACATCCGCAAATAATATGCTAGCATGAATGTGGACACGCACGCACACGCGCACACGCACACGCGCAGACACGTACATACACGCATACCATTAAATGATCGTTTAACCGGCTGTGGAATATACCTGTCACCCAAAGGCACAAGACAGTGGTTCTTTACACGCGACCAACTGCCTTAGCGCATTATAATGTCTCAATTTGATCAAGAACAGCAAATATTTTCTTACTGAATGTCCGTTTGCAGGCTAAGAGAAGACTGGGTTTTTAAATTACCACTGGTAAAACTGGCTCGGTTATCCAGCCAGTCATTAAGGTAGAAAATAATTTTTAAATCGTTTTCTTTTGGTCTGCAAATTGACATTACTCCCGAACCACTGCGGGTGCCGTTTTTAACCAACTTCATCATGAAACGGTTAACGGGCCACTATCTTGTGGCTCCAAATTGCATTTACTGTATCAATGGAGAATTCCAGTTTATCTATTTATCCTATGACGTCATAATCAACTATGAGATGTTTAGGATGGCGTCATAATCAATTACGTCATGAATGACGTAGATACGTTCGTCACGAACGCTTAATTGATGACAGACTAAACGTTGGTGTACGAATTGTATGTCTTTAAAAACATTTAAATACATAAACATTTTGTTGAATATTTTGAAACTAATTTAACTACATAGGCAGCAACAGCACCCAGCCAAATTAGTTTAAAAATATTTAACAGCTTACTTGTTTAGTTTTCGGGAAATGGATAGTCAATGAGTTCAGGGATCGACCAATCCCAACACAGGCGAAGTGTGGATGGAGCTTAGCTAAAGATGGGCGGGGCATAGCTAAAACTGGATTAGTCCATTGCCCAGTAGTATATAAGAGCACATGGCATGATGATGCGTGAACCCCGCCCCCCCCCCCCCACCCCATTAATCTGTTAGTTGAATGAGGTTCAACAGTATGACGTCACATACTCCAGATATGGTTATAATTGTTCAATGAGATATTGACTGGAAAGTGCTGACCACATCGGCCAATAACACATCCTGCCTGTTATGAAGTTATGGGGTACATACCTTGATGTTCAAATTATGAAAAAACACCATATTTATTGGAGATCAGCTTTGTTAAATGAGATGTACAGATATGCTTTATTAAATGGCGAACACTCGAAATACCTGCCATGTGTTGTACTGACTGCTTTTAGCAAGCAGAAACGATATTAACTACCAACTATTTAACAGAATATCCAACCGCTTTCGTGCGAATATGTAACTTATCAAATGTCTGTACAGGGCCATTCAACTACCCATGTGGTCGGTGTGAATTGTTGGCGTGGTATTTATTTATGCAATGCACTCTGCTAAAGCAAGCGATATCGCGCTTGCTGAATATATGTAAGCTGTTGTCGTCCTGTTGAAACCCTTGCAGAGCCGGGCAGGCTGGGCCAGGAGTGTGTGGGTTGTGGAAGGACGGGTAGAGTGGAGGGGTTGACTACAATTACAATCTCCAGTTGCTACTGTATATCACAAGTGAAAATACTGTGTTAAGGGGCTATGTAAGTATATTACAGGACTACTACATCGCTATGTCTCAACATATAATTTTGTGTTTTATCTGCATTTTGGGACCAAGAACTATTTCAACATCGCGTTTAAATAAGTAGGTTGGTTTAGATTTAAAATTAATTATCCTACGGCTCCACCCTTGTGCCATACATTAGCTAATGCCTGTATTGTACAGCATACATTGTGTATGTTTAAACTTCCCTAGTTCAGAAGAAACATAGTCTCATTTCATCTCTCCATTCACCTACTAAGGCAGAACTTGGGATATAACCAGAAACAACTCAGTATTGTACACTATGTGGCCGCCATTGTTTATTTCTCTGTGTAATTTGTCCATCTATATTGCATCAATAAGTATGCGAGCGATGTCTACTACATACAATGGATCTTTCCATTGTTAGCGATGCCCCGCCCATCACTAGCTAAGCTCCACCCACAGGTCGCCGTGTTGGGATTGATCGATCCCCAAATGACCTAGCTATCAATTTCCTGAAAACTATACAGGGAAGCTGTTGAATATTTTGTAACTAATTTGACTGGGTGCTGTTGCTGCCTATGGCGCCCAGTCAAATTAGTTTCAAAATATTCAACAGAATGTTTATTAAATAGTAAAAGCAAACAATTTGTACAACAACGCATAGACCGTATTCAAATATGCGTTCGTGACGTACTTATCGACGTCATTCATGACGTCATTCATTATGATGTCATTGTACACGTCACGCAGTTCATTATGACGTCATATGATGGGTGGTTACTCTGGAAAGGTGAATTCAAATGCTATTTTAATCAGAGTGTTACATATCGGGTACTAATACCACAATATGTCATGTATCTGGCCTCAAAATTTAATTGGACATCCTCCGAACAATAAATGGCATGTTCGTCTAAGAATGCATCTTTCATAGCTTCAATTTGATCTACAACAACATTAATCAACAGTAACTGCTGTTAATTGATATCCTGAATCAGAATTGTATTTATATATAATTGTCCATGCACTCTGGTGCTGAACAGTGTTTGTGTTATTATTATCGAAACGTATGCGGACAACATACTTAGCCAATCTATAATTGGGGACTAAAATTACAATTATATAATGTTCATAAATCAAACTGTAGTTTACGTAGCCACACATGTGGGTGCTCCTATCAAGAGGAGGGATATACGAACAACAACAACATGGCCACGCTGATCATCTCAGTAAAACAGGATTTGCTCGTAAACCGGGATTCGGTACATTGCAACATCAGTGAATAAGTAAGTAAAGTTAAGAATGACGTGGTCATGGACTTTATTTCGACAGTAGTGAAGATTTATCTCAGTATTTTACTTTTGCTTCAAATGTCTTTCTACCAAAAGGTTGTTTTCAAGATATGTCAACAAGCACATATAGTTCGATCTATTCGCTACACATAGAGGGTATATACCGCACATGTGGCTCCTCTATAAAATATCAAAAATCGCATACGTTTTATGAACCAAATGCGTTTTACTGGGATGCTCAGCGTGATGAGAGGAGCAAATGCAATCCGAATCTCGTGACCATGATCTGGCTATCACTTAGATATCCCAGGTCGTGTACACCTCTCCGTTATAAATATTTCTCCACGAACGTATCCAGATTTCTTCAGGTTGATGCCTTAATCAGTCGCATCCTTAACTCACATAAATCACTGAACGAACCTTTCCAGTTTTAACTATGTCCCGCCAATCTCTAGCTAACCTCCTCGCTCGTGTTGTGATCAATCCATCCCTTAACACCCTGACTATCAATTTCCAGAAAACTATACAGGTAAGCTGTTGAATATTTTGAAACTAATTTGGCAGGATGCTGTTGCTGCCTATCGACAGCATGTTTATTAAATAGTACATAATACATACAATTCGTACAACGTGTCGGGCTATTAAGCGTTTAAGACGGACTAAATCGAGTCATCCATGCTGTAATTGAGTATGACATCATCGTACGCGTCACGTAGTTGATTATGACGCCATGTGATGGATGTATAAGCTGGAAGGTTCCATTATAATGTACGGACAAACTGTCAACTTATATAATATATTAATCGAGGATATCTTTAACAGTATTTAACACGACGTGCGTGTGTGCAGGCACTGTGAAATCACACAGCAACAGACTAGATAGGCGTTGTATTGATTCCACTAGCAGAAAAAGTCAGTTGTTTGATTATCCCAAAATTTTCTTTTAGATTTCAACAATTTTCTGTTTTGTTCTTGGCTCCACAACCCAACCCCAGACTCATTGCCATCAACATCAGTACTCCCGCAAAAGCTCTTAGAAAGTTATTCGCTCACCATCCTATCTAGTTCTATCAAAGGGGCTGATGCTGGCGGGTGATTCCTTAGGGTATGACAAAGTTAATCATGTTCGCTCCTCTTCATCGAAGGGTTTTAATCTGTCACTTATATATCTGACGTCATAATCAATCAAAATACGTCACTTGTGAGCTGGCATCACAATCAAGTGACGTAGGTACTGCTCAAATGACGTAGGTATGACTCAAATGACGTAGGTACGACTCAAATGACGTAGGTGCGACTAACAAGGGACACAGATTCAATAGTAACTCTCTGAGAGTTGTTTGTCCTTGGAAAATTTTGTTGAAAGTTAGCGGAGCTTAGCTAGAAATGAGTGGGCATAACCAGATATGTATGATTACTGTATTCTGCGGCTGTAGTAGTAGAAACATCCTACAGCTGCAATCAGTCCTTCTTCGCTTTTGTCCAGTGTGTCTTGTCCTCAGCCAAAATCTTTAGCTTCCCCAGGTCCATTCTTGACTTGAGTGTACCGAGTCCAGATTTCTTGAGGGCACCTCGTAGCACGCTTAGCAGATGTATGCAATGGCGTCCTCTCATGGCTTTGTATTTGCTGGCTCCGTGTAGGGCGAATTCCAAGGCTCTTTGTGCTGGTGTCTTTTCTGG